>UESW01004149.1:731585-899132 GCA_900491605.1 Calamus simplicifolius
GAGTCGACCCCCAACTTTTCATGAGTCGACCCCCGACTGTCAGGAGTCACACTTTACTTTTGATGAGTTGACCCTATAACTTTCTGAGTATTTCTATTTTTGGTATCACGACCTCGAGCCGACTCGCGGAAAGCAGAGTCGACTCCAGCAAATCTGGGCGAAATTTTTCCGAATGCCAACTCAGCGTCAACGGTAAGATTTTTGATTAACGGCTATTTTTCTTTGTTTCTAACGGCTATATTTTTGCAGAATCTATAAATAGAGAAGCCGTTTTCAAATCAAAAATATACAAACTGAGAGATATTCATTTCAAGAGAAAAGAAAAGAAAAATCGAAAAAACAGAGCTTCATTTGAAAAAATCCGTGATTCAAAATAGAGTGAAAGAAAGAGTGTGAAATCAAAGGAAGCTCCTTCTGTGTTCAAGCTCAACAATCCAAGGAAGCTTCTGAAGAAAATCCAAGAGCTATTCAAGAGCATCTCAAGTAATTTTCAACACTCAAAGAAAAGAAGAAAAGCTCAAATCAACTCCAACGTACATTCCGTAAAGAATCCGAGCTGAGGCCCGATTCTACACTTCAAAAGAGTTGAGGAAAGAAGAAAAGCTCAAAAGCCAACCATATGCAAATCAGGCTTTCCTAAACCTCATTTATATATTTGTTTATCTACTCATTAAGGAGCTTTGTAACTGAAAAACAACATTTTTATTCTTTGTGTCTAGTTCAATCTGGGGGATTGAACTAGTGGAGGTAGTCTTACCTCGGTACAAGCTTGGTAAAGCTTGGGTTAAGGTTTTGTGCTGGTGAGCCCTTGAAAACCAGCTGGGTTCGTTGTAATCCCGGAAAAACAACAAGTTTGAGTTGTGAGCTTGTAAAACAACTCTGTTGTAATCTAGGGATTATAGTGTGGACCCAAGTGAATCTTGGGAGTGGACGTAGGTGTTGGATACACCGAACCACTATAAAATCTTTGTGTTTGCCGTGCTTCCATTGACTCTTTCTCTATCTCTGTTTTATTCACTGCACTTGGTATTTGCATTGCTATTGCCTTCATTCTTATTAAGCAAACATTTTTAAAAGGCTAATTTTTTTAAAAGAACCCAATTCACCCCCCCCCCCCCCCCCTCTTGGGTTGTCATTTGGGCCAACAACTATGTAGTATTTTTCTCATTTGTGACTTTCTTGAAGAATTTTAGAAATACCAAGAAAGTTTCATCTTTATGAGCTAAAAATAGTACCTAAATGAATAGAGTAATTATCTACATCAAAGACCATATTTCTTTCCTTCTAAACTAGTAGTTCTAGTAGGTCCAAAAAGGCCCATGTGTAGTAGCTTGAGTGGCTTAGAAGTTGAAACATTATTTTTGGATTTGAAAGAATTTCTAGTTTATTTTTTAAATTGACATGCATTACAAACTCTATTGTTTTCAAAATCTAATTTTGGAAGACCTTTAACCAAATCCATTTTAAGCAATTTTGAAATCAAGTGTGTGCTTGCATGACCTAATTTATGATGCCATAGCCACCCAATCTCATTTACCTTAGCATTATCAGCAATTAGGCAATGGTTACTTATCGATTAAGTATATTGTTATTTCTATTTCCAACAAAGATAATGCTATTGTTAATGTGATTAGATACTCTGCAATAGATGCTTTAAAAGAAACTTTGAAACCTTTATTGCATAGTTGGCTAATGCTAATCAGATTATGTTTCAAGCCATCAGCATATAAAACATTCTTAATAAAAGTGGATGGAGTGATCTAAATTTTACCAATACCCATGATGTGACTTTGACCATTATCTTCAAAGGTCATCACTCCACCTCTTTTGGCTTCAAGGGCGATGAATTGATCTTTGTCACCCGTCATGTATCTTGAGCAGCCACTATGAAGATATAATTTTTTTTAATCCTTTGGCTACAAGACACACCTACAAAGCAATCACATCATATGTTTAGGTATCCACCCAAGCCTTCTTGGGTCCTTCATGGTTAGTAGCAGCAAATATAGTTCCTTTTGGAACCCAAATTATTTACTTTTATAACCAGCATTCACATGAAATATTTTATGATTGCAAATATAGGACTTATGCCCTTTCTTAGTACAACAAAATAGAAAATATCATTTTCAACTAATTTTTTAATAAAAAAAATTGTTAACAAGTTTTTATTTCTTATGTAGTTTGTAATCCAAATCGGCTTTATCCAAAATAGCTCTTTGATTATTTAAAAGCAAATTGAGTCTTTTTGAGCTATAAGTAAATTTATCAATAATATTTTTATACTTTTTAACTTTATTTTTTTATTTTTTATTTTTTAGCAAAATCATATTTTTTTTCTAAATCTTGATTTTTAGATTTTTGTTTTTCAAATTCAATGGTAGATTCACTATTCATTTTAAGAAGACTTTGATTTTTGGTTTTTAAAACTCTATTCTTTGCTCTCAAACCTTAAAATCATTCAGCAATTCATTAAAAGTATCATAAAGTTCATCAAAGGTAAAATCATAAATAGAACTTTCAGAACATACCTCTTCTTCATTGGCCATAAGATATATGTTAGCAACTTCTTGTTATTCATCTTTGGATGAAGATTCCTTACTGTCGCTTCAAGTTGCAACATTCGCTTTCTTTTTCTTTCTATATCCCTTTTTGAGCTAAGGACATTTAAATTTGTAATGTTCGAGTTTTTTACATTCATAGCATATCATGGGATCTTTCTCCTTCTCCTTATCCTTTTCCTTATCTCCTTCCAACTTGATACCAAGTTTTCTTTTATGAAATGGCCTTCTTCTTTGCATGAATTTCCTGAACTTTCTTGCAAGAAGAGCGGTATCTTTATCGTCTTCATCCTCTTTACTGCTGCTCTTATCCTTTTTAGCAGCTTTTAGTGCAATAGTCCTTTACTTCTTCACATCTTCTTCAAGATGCTGTTCATTGTAAGCTCATGGGTCATGAGTGATCCAAGAAGCTCCTCCAAAGGTAAACTGTTGAGATCTTTGGCTTCTTGGATTGCTGTTACTTTAGCTTTCCATGCTCTTGGAAGGGACCTAAAAATTTTTCGAACAAGTTTAGAGTTAGTATAGGTCTTTCCAAGACTTTTTAATCCATTCACTATATCAGTAAATCTAGTGTACATGCATGTTATAGACTCATTTTGATCCATGTTAAAGAGTTAATATTTATGCACAAGATGTTAATCTTGGACTCTTTAACCTGATTGGTACCCTCATCGGTAACTTTCAACCGATCCCATATCTTCTTGGTTAAGATGCAAGTAAATATTCTATTGAATTTATTTGCATCTAAGGAGCAGTATAGGACATTCATGGCTTTGGCATTGAGCTGTGCCATTTTTCTATCATTCTCATTCCAATCCCTTTTGGGCTTAGGAATAATGGATCCATCTACTAAGTGTGTGGGAGTGCTAGAACCATTGATAATGATACTCCATAAATCATAGTCTAAAGCTTGAATGAATATCCTCATTTTAACTTTTCAATATGAATAGTTAGTGCCATTAAATAAAGGTGGACGATTTATGGATTGTCCCTTAGTAAAAGAAGAACCAGCTTGAGCTACCATTTGGATCTTTAGCTCTTGATTGTTATATCAAGAAAGAATGAGCACTAGCTCTGATACCAATTATTGGCCCAGATGACAACCCAAGAGAGGGAGGATGGATTAGGTTAATAAAAATTTTAACACTTAAAAATAATTTATAAAGTGATAGTGCACAAGGATATATGCTATGAGTGTGGTGCTAAGAATGTAAAGCAATGTATAAAGATAAAGCAGAGAGAAAGAGAGATAAGCACGATAAATATAGAGATTTATAGTTGTTCGATATTAGCTATACCTACATCTACTTCCAAGAAACTCTTAGGCCCACACTATAATCATCCTGATTACAACAGAGTTATTTTATAAGCTCACAACTCAAACTTGTTGTTTTACAACAGGATTACAACGAACCCAACTTGTTTTCAGAGGTTCACCAGTACAAAATTTACTATAAGCTTTCTAGCTTGAACAAGGCTAATCTGCCTCCCTTGATTCAATCCCTTGATTGAATCAATCAACAAGAATAATTAAAAGATAGTTACACCAGAAATAAAGCTTCTCAAATAATCAAATAAGACTATAAAAAAAAGATAGAAATAGAAGAGCTTGATTTAGAAGATTTCTGAAGTTGAGCTTTTCTTCTTTTCCTCTATTCCTCTAAGATGATCTTTCTCAAGATAGGATTGAAGCTTTTGAAGAAACATTGAGATAGAGACTCTTGAAGAACCAAGGCTCTCGTCTTTCCTTTTTGATTTGATGAAAATCCTTCAAAATTAACTTTTGAATGCTTTAGATTTTTCTAAACTCAGTTTTGAATAAAGAAATTTTGGATTTGAGCTTTTTCCCTTTGATTTTTAACTTTTGTTCTTCTTTTCAAACGATCGGATGACTTCCTTTTATAATCTCCTCTAAAATCCACTTTTAAATGAAACTAGCCGTTAAAAATACTTGAGGATATGTTTAGCATGAAAGAGAAAGGAGCCATTGAAATTCATTAAAGAAAAGAGAAGCTCTGGAGTCATCTCTGATACTTCTGAAATCCGTCTTTGACAGGTTAGAGTCAGCTCTAGTAAGACCTGGAGTCGGCTCTAACTCAAGATATTCGAAACAAAAACTTTTGCTCGTTTTGGAGTCTGTTCTAGCTTTTCGAGGGGTCGATACTTCTTCGTGCTGGAGTCCGATCTAGTGAATGCAGGAGCCAGCTTTAATGAAGCCCTAAAAAATCATTATCTGTATAACCATTAGAGTCAGCTCTAATTCTTTGCAGGAGTCGGCTCTAATTTGATGTAGAAATGATTCTTTGTCTTTCGATTAGAGTTGGCTCTAATCTCTGTAGGAGTCAGCTCTAATCTATGCTGAAAGTGACAAACTATTTTAATATGCTCCGGAGTTGGCTTTAATACTTCTAGAGTCGGCTCTAATTTTTGAAACTTGACACTTGACACTAGACATGAATTAAACTCAATTTTTCTCAGATTTTAATTAAATAAATATTTAAATTCCTAAAACACTTAATCAAAATCATTAGTGATGCAGACAAATCAATCGTATTGAGCGACGGGCATGCTGAGGTTTGTCGTGGGCTTCCAAGTGGGATGGAGGGGTCGTCTCCCTTCTTCGGAACCCTGCAAGAAGTCCCCGGTCGGTGCTCCCAGCGAGGACCCTCCGATGCTCAAGTTAGTAAACTTGTCACTCAGTTCTGTAGTAGTGAGATAGGAGTTGAGAGATAGAGAGCGATAGATAGGAGAGAGAGAGATCCCCTTGCATTGAGCTCGGGTCCTCCTCTTATACCTGTTTGGGGGGGTCCCGTTTACCTCGTTCTGTTGGAACCATCGAATCTTCCTTGTTGAGATAAGTTTCTTTGAATGGCGAGTGGTTAAGCCGTTGCTGGATGAGGGCCGCTTGTAACGGTAACTGCCGATCGTGGCAGTGCTTGCCCGTGATTTCAGTGAGCGAGGTACACAGCAATAGACCTCGAATCTCGGGATCCGTTGCCTGAGGTGGGTCATTGTGTATGCGAAAAAGGCACCAAGTTAGGACCAGAGCCGTTGCTGGAGGCCGGAGCCAAAGGCCGTCGCTAGAGGCCGGAGTGAAAGGCCGGAGCCGAAGGCCGTCGCTGGAGGCCGGAGCTGAAGGCCGTCGCTGGAGGCCGGAGTCAAAGGCCGTCGTTGGAGGCCGGAGCCGAAGGCCATCGCGGGAGGCTGGAGCCAAAGGCCGTCACTGGAGGCCGGAGCCAAAGGCCGGAGCCGAAGGCCGTCGCGGGAGGCCATCGCTGGAGGCTGGAGCCAAAGGCCATCGCTGGAGGCCGGAGCCAAAGGCCGGAGCCAAAGTTCCGTTTATGGGTTTTGCTATCACATCATTATTTTTGAAAATCGTGCAAAAGATAATACCACCGAGAGGAGACGGTCAGCCGTATCAGATGCTCCCTCGCCCCTGAGATGGGTGAGCGCACAATCACCAGCGAAAGGAGTGTTAATATCCTCTGGGTGGCCGATTCTCGCGCCATCATTTCGTCTGTCCGGGTTGTTGGGATTGGGGAGGATTTCCCTCGAGTAGTGAGTCGTAAAAGGCGAGCGTCATCATTGCGGTAAGGCCACCGCTATTTCTCTATTGGTGGAGCTTTTCGTGTTTTTTGCGCCGGTAGGCCGCCGAAGCGCCTTCCATTTGAAGGTGGACACATGGCCAGAACGGACGGCCATGGGATGATTTGAAATGGGGCTATAAGAGGAAAAAGCATCCTTATCCTCCCATCTTCCCTTCTCTTACGCCACTGCTTCCTCTCGAGTCCGCAAGCATCCGTCCGCCTCCCGTGTTTTATTCTCTCTTCGTGCTCCTTCGATCCTAGCTCGAGTTTTCCAAGTTAGTCTCCATGGCTTCCTCGCCTTCTTGCTCTATTTCTGATTCAGGGGATCGTTCCCCCACTCCTCAAACTTCTGCTTCCTTACCAAGCCAGTGGTCTACCCCCTCCTCCAATCACTCCCTGCGAGAACGGCGGCCGGTCAGACACCCCGTAGCCGGGGGTCGTCTGAACGGTGGGCGGACTTCCGCCCGGAGCCGTCCGATGGCTGCTGGTCCTTCCAGAGCTGCCAAGGAGTCCCCCGAAGGGACTGCTTCCACTATGTCTGCTCAAGACATAGTAAATCTGAAAGCTAGGTATAGCTTTCCGCCAAACCTTCGTCTGTTCTACCCTGCTCCTGATGACAGGGTAACCTCTTCCTGTCCCGGAAGAGTTGCCTTGTATGGAGCCTTCTTTAAGGCTGGACTTTGGCTACCTATCCATCCTTTCATCCTCAATCTTCTGGACCGATACTCTCTAACACCTTTCCAGTTAGTTCCTAACTCGATTCGAACCATTGTCGGCTTTCTGGTTCTCTGTCACCTGCAAGGCATAGAGGCCAGCATCTCCTTATTCCGCAGTTTTTATACTCTTCACAAGCAATCAGGTTGGTGGTCTTTTACTCCTAGGTCCAATAGGATCCTCAAGTTGTACCTTCCCACCTCCGTTAAAGGGTGGAAGGATAAGTTCTTTTTTGTTGATATCGGTGGGGTGCGCGGAAGCTGGGGGACACCCAACATTAATGCCAATAGGGATTCTTCTATCCTTCCAAGAGATCGAATGGCATTTGGGCAGCTTCTGACTGCCGATGTCCCTCGATGCAATAAGCTTTTGGTTGATGAAAACCTTCGTCTCGCTGGCCTAATCCCTTCTAGTGGTGAGCACTTGATTACCCATGTTTTTCCTTCTTTTCTTTTCTTTTTTCCCCTTTTTTTTTAAATTTATCTATTCATTTTTATTTATTTATTATCTCCCATCTTTATAGGGATGGCGCCATCGCTTCGCGAGCTCAGGCAGGCGGCCACTAAGAAGAGGAAGGCAACGGGGAATGAGTCCCTTGCCGAGAGGAGGGCCGTTGCCAAAGTCCCAAGAAGGGCCGACGCGGGGAGGGCCAACGCGGGAAGGGCCGACGCTGGAAGGGCCGACGCGGGGAGGGCCGACGCCGGAGGGGCTAGAGTTGTGAAGCCCCTGCGCGCTAAGATTTTGAAGAAGGCCGACACTAGAAGGGCTGACGCGGGAGAGGCCGATGCCAAAAGGGCCAAAATTGTAGAATCCCCGCACGTGTGCGAGGCAGCCAGAGCCCAAATCGACGAGCCCGCCAAGAGAGACATGGAAAGGCCAGGCTGGCGAGGAAGACGGGCGGAGCCAAATAAGAGAAAGAAGATCTCCCTCAGTTCCAGCTCCTCCTATCATCCTGCTCGATCCTTCTCCAGAGCAGGTTGCAAAAGCACCGTCACCCCCGCCTGAAGCCGTGGAGACGGAGCAGGTCCCCGCACCAATAGAGCCAACTCCCGCAGCTATCCTGCCTCCCGTATGGGCAACAACCGAAGCGTCTCCACCAGTCAAGGGGCCGGAGGCAGCAGAGTCGGAGGTGGAATCTTCCTCTGTGGCCCCCGTGCTGAGGGAAAGGAGGGGCGTCGACCCTTCCTTCCAATCACTGTTAGCGAACCACAGCCACTGGGCCGAGCGGGCCCTAGATGAAGCATCTGTGGTAGAGGTGCAGGAGTTTCTCCGGCATCAAGGGAGAGCCACCTTCTTCCGCGAGGCATCGGTGGCACATCTCTGGGTGAGCCTTTGCTCCATTATCATTTTTCCTCTTTGTTTCGTTTGTTTTATTTTGCTTCTTAACATTGACATTCCATCCAGGCACTAAACTCTCTGATCGCCATGAGGGAACTTTGGACCCTGAGTGATGCTGCTCTCGACCAGTCGTGAGAGGAGATGCTATCACTTCAGGCCAGGGCAGAAAAGGTAGAGATGGCTTTGGAGGATACCCGGGCCACCCTAAAGGGCGAAGTCGAAGCCATCCGACTGAGAGCCGAGAAGGCCGAGTACATGCTGGAAGTTGCCCAGCGTCGTGCAGCCAATGAGCTGGATAACGCTCAGGAGGCCGAGGAAAAGCAAAGGATAGCCGAGGAAAGGCTGGAGGTGGTGGAATCAGAAATGTGCGTCTTGAAGACTCGATTGGATTCCGCCTCCATTGAAATAGACGTAGCCAAAGAGGTCGCCTGCCAATCCAACACCAAGATTGCCGACTTGGAGGCGGTGGTGACTGAGGCCAAGAGGGAGGCCGTCGAGTCCGAGCGGAAAGCCCTCGAGGAGGAGAAAAGAGCTGCAGAGGCCGTAGAGGATTTCAGGAAGTCTAAAGCCTTTGATAAGGAGCTTGCCGAATCGGCGGCGTTTGCTTACAATGCCAGCTTCCAAGACTGCAAGGAAAAAATCCAAGAACTCTACGACCTCAAGGATATTGAAGGGCTGAAGCCAGATGACGTCCCTGAAGACGATGACCCGGCCCCAAATGACCCTTAGCAGTTTTTTTTTTGTATTGCTCTAAGCCCGACTCAGGTCGGCACTTTTGTAAACTTTTAGCCATCAATGAATATTTTAACCCTCATTGCGTGCCTTTGGTTATAATCAGCTTTAGCTGCATGAGTTGTCGCGAATCTCCAACCAATGGTGCCTCATTAGATAGGTTGCGCAAAATGTGACCGTGCGCCTAAACATTGTCCCGAATTACCGGTGCAGGGAGCCGATTTTTGGCACCGATGCGAAGGACTAGTCTTTAGTGCCGATGCAGAGAGCCAGTCTTTAGTGCCGACGCGGAGAGCCGGCCTTTAGTGCTGACGCGGAGCCAGTCTTTAGTGCCAACGCGGAGCTGGTCTTTTGTGCCGACGCGAAGAGCCGGCCTTTAGTGCCGACGCAGAGCCGGTCTTTAGTGCCGACACGAGAGCCGATCTTTAGTGCCGACGCAGAGCCAGTCTTTAGTGCCGACGCGGAGCCGATATTTAGTGCCGACGCGGAGCCGGTCTTTAGTGCCGATGCGGAGCCGATCTTTAGTGCCGACGTGGAGAGCCGGTCTTTAGTGCCGACGACGCTGAGAGCCGGTCTTTAGTGCTGACGCTGGAGCCAATCTTTAGTGCCGATGCGGAAAGCTGGTCTTTAGTGCCGACGTGGAAAGCCGGTCTTTTGTTGCCGAGCATACTCATTCAAAAATAATGCAAACATTTCGAACATCAATCTATCAAATAGATTCAAATTAATGAAGATAGCACCTTACTGATAATACCAGCGTAAATTTTCGGCGTTCCAGGTGCGAGGAAGCGGTTTTTCGTCTAGCTCTTCAACTTTATATGCCCTGTGGTGAAGTACCTCCTTGACACGGTATGGTCCTTCCCATTTCGGTGCCAGCTTGCCCCCCTCTGTTGGCTTTGATACTTCAGCTCTTCGCAGAATGAGATCTCCGGAATGGAATGTCTTGGATCGCACTCGAGCATTATAGTACTTGGCGCTCGCTGACGGAAAGCCGCCATGCGAAGCTGTGCTTGGTCTCGCAATTCTTCCACCAAATCTAGATCGGCTCGCAGCTGGTTTGAGTTGCTTTCTTCGTGTATAATTCTGTCCGGGGAATGGGAACTCCTATCTCCATCGGAATGACCGCTTCGGTCCCAAAGACCAGGCTGAAAGGAGTTTCCCCAGTAGGGGCTCGCGGCGTTGTGTGGTAGGCCCACAGTACACTGGGGAGTTCCTCCACCCAGCGCCCTTTGCAGCCATCTAGCGTGCCCTGAGCCCTTGGAGGATGATGCGATTGGTCACCTCGGCTGCGCCGTTGGTCTGGGGTGCCCCACGGAGGTAAATCGATGATGGATGCTCAGGCCAACATAGAATTCCCGGAAGGCCGTTGTCAAATTGTCGGCCATTGTCAGTAACGAGGGTGTGCGGTAACCCGAACCGGCACACGACAGACTTCCAGAAGAAAGTCCTTATTTGCCCTCCGTGATCTTGGCGAGAGCCTCCGCCTCGATCCACTTGGTAAAATGGTCGACTGCCACTACTAGGAACTTGCGTTGTCCGGAGGCTGGAGGGAACGGTCCCAGGATGTCCATGCCCCACTGTGCGAAGGGCCAGGGTGCGGCCAGGGGGGTCAGTTGGGACGTCGGTTGATGTTGAATGTTGGCATGGCGCTAGCAGCTGTCACACCTCTTAACAAGTTCGAGGCGTCCTCCTTCATTGTCAGCCAGTAATACCCCTGCCGTAGGGCTTTGTATGCAAGAGCTCTGCCCCCCAGATGGCTTCCACATATACCTTCATGTATCTCTCGTAGAATATAATTAGCTTCGGTGGGACCAACACACATGAGAACTGGGTATGAGAACGACCTCCGATAGAGCTTTCCCTTCCATTATGAAAAATTTCGGGGCCCATCTTTTAAGTTTCCTGGCTTCGGCAGGGTCTTCTAGGAGGGTAAAGTATCAGACATAGGTGTCCATCCAGGAAGGCTCCTGCTCAACTGGTAGAGTTTCTCTTGATGCATCAATACTCGGGCTTCTAAGTGCTCTACATAAGCTCTTCCCAGTATCCCATCAGCTGAGGTGGCAAGATGGGATAAGGCGTCGGCTCTAGCATTCTCCTGTCAAGGGATGTAGCTGACGCTAAAGTAAGCCAAGGGAGAAGCTAGAGATTGCACCATACTCAAGTAGCGGGACATGATGGGATCCCTTGCTTCATATTCCCTTGCGATTTGGCCAGCGACCAGTTGGGAGTCGATGAATGCCCTAAGGCGTTTCACCCCAAGCTCTTGAGCTAATCTCATCCCGGACAGCAAAGCTTCATATTCTGCCTGATTATTAGTGGCTGGAAAGAGGAAGCGGAGTGCACACTCGGTTACAACTCCATCCGAGTTGGCCAAGATGAGGCCTGCTCCGCTCCCTTGAGAATTCGATGCCCTGTCTACATGAAGGACCCATTCATCATCACTGGTTCCGAGGGGCTAAGTGTCTGTAGGAGGTTCTTTAGGTTGCTCCTCTCCCCAAGTGCATTCGACCAAAAAATCCGCCAAGACTTGAGACTTCATGGCCGACCGGGGGAGAAAAGACAGATCGAATTCCCCAACTTAAGGGCCCACCTTGCCAGCCGACCGGAAGTATCCGGGCGAGCGAGAACTGTCTTCAGAGGTTGGTCTGTGATCACCGCGATCGGGTGGGCTTGGAAGTATGGCCGCAGACGCTGGGCAGACACGATCAACACGAAGATAATCTTTTCCATCTTTGAGTACCTGGTCTCTGCATCGTGGAGCACCTTGCTTGTGTAGTATACTGGCCTTTGCGTGCCATTGGTGTCCACGCACCAGCACAGAACTAACGGCTTCAGGAGAGGCCGCGAGGTATAGAAGGAGTTCTTCTCCACCTGTTGGCTTGGCTAGCAGCGGCGGGGTAGATAAGAATTCCTTTAACCCCTCGAATGCCTCTTGACATTCTTTCGTCCATTCGAATTCATTGACCTTGCGGAGCGCCTTGAAGAAAGGTAGACATCTTTCAGCGGACTTGGACAGGAAGCGACTTAAGGCGGCCACCCTTCCCGTCAGGCGCTGTATTTCCTTCTTGTTGGCGGAGGCCTCATGTCCAAAATGGCTTGAACTTTGTCGGGTTTGCCTCGATCCCCGCCGGGTTACCATGAAACCCAAGAACTTTCGGCTGTCACCCAAATGCACACTTGCGTGGGTTCAGCTTCATCTGGTACCCGAAGGTTGTCAAAAGTCTCCATTAAGTCCGCGATATGGTCGGTGGCGTGGACGCTCTTTGTCAACATGTCATCCACGTACACTTCATGTTACGTCCTATCTGGCCTTCGAAGACTTTGTTCATTAGCCTTTGGTAGGTGGCTCCCGCGTTCTTTAGCCCAAAAGGCATTACCCTATAGTAGTACAACCCCTTCTCGTTATGAAGGAGGTAGCTTCTTCATCCGCCGGATTCATCCTGATCTGGTTGTATCCAGAGAAAGCATCCATGAAGCTAAGGACCTCATGCCCGGATGTAGCATCCACCAGTTGATCGATCCGGGGCAGGGGAAAGCTGTCCTTAGGGCATGCTTTGTTGAGATCGGTGAAATCCATGCACATTCTCCAGCTCCCGTTGGTCTTACGGACCAGCACCACGTTGGCCAACCATTCGGGGTAATGACCTCCCGAATATGGCCTGCAGCCATTAACTTGCGAACTTCCTCGTCGATAGCTTTCTGTCTATCTGGAGCAAAGTTTCTTTTTTTCTGTCGGACCGGCCGACACTCTGGCCTGAGGTTGAGCCGATGGGTGATCACTTCTTTGGGGATGCCCGGCATGTCTGAGGACGACCATGCAAAGACGTCGGTGTTGGCACGCAGGAAAGTAAGAAGTCGATCACGTGCCTCTTCTGGAAGCAACGCCCCCACCTGAACAGTCCTTGCCGGGTCATCCCCCAAGGGGAGGGTCAGAAGGTGTTCGGCTGGCTCTCCCCTCCTTCCCAGCTCCCGGGGATCGAGCGGCTCAGAGGCTATTGCCGACGCCGCTTCCAGTGGGCTGGGAGACAAATGATAGCAAAGCGGTGGCGGGCTTTGCTCCCCTTTCATCTCTCTGACTCCTTCATCAGTGGGGAACCTTACCAATAATCTCTTAGTGGAGATCACGGCATCTAGCAAATTCAATCCTGGTCTCCCCAATATAGCGTTATAAGCCAGTGGGACCCGGACCACCAAGAAATTTATAACCACGTGCTTTGACATGGAGGGGTTCCAGCCATGACTGGGAGGGCAATCTCCCCCTCAATGCTCACCGAGTCTCCAGTGAAGCCCATTAGAGGCACGGCAACGGGTCGGAAGGAAGACTTCGACAGATTCATCCGAACAAAAGCCTCGTAGCTCAAAACATCCACCAAACTCCCACTATCAACTAAAATTCTTTTTACAGGATGTTTGGCTATAGTCATGGACACAACGACGCTGTCGTCATGCTTATTAACTACCCATCTAAATCCTTTCCAAAGAAAGGAATTACAGAATCTATTCCCTCTCTGCCTCTTTGAACCGCCACCTGCCCCAGGAAATCATAGCTATGGTCTTCTCCGTTGGAGCATTGTCCACGATGGCCGAAAGTATCGGAGGCACCGATGGACCCGAAGTAGGAAGGTTTCCCCTTCGAATGAATTTGCCCAGGTGACCCTGCTGAACAGCTCCTCAATGGCTTTCTTCAGATGGCGGCAGTCCTCGGTGTCGTAACCAGTCTCGGTGGTACCGGCAGTAAAACTCCTTGTTGCGGGGGGTCCCAGATTTCAAAGGAGCCGGACGCTTGAAATAAGGTTCCTTCTCGATCTCTAGTAGGATGTGAGATATAGGAGCCATGAGGGGAGTGAATTGCTCCTTAGGAACAAGTGTCTGTGGTCGCGATCTGAGCGGTGAGGAGGCTCAGGCTTCCGGGGTCGTGCTCCGGCATGATCAGTAGGTGGTGGTTTCTTACTGGTATTCTTATCAGCTTCCCTCTGGAAGAATCCACCTCGTCGGTGCAGATGTACTTCTATGCTCACTCAGAAGCTCGGCATAAGAACTCGGAGGCTTCTTGTCCAGGGAATAGGTGAACCTGGAGGGACGGAGCCCTCGTTTTAATGCCAAAGTGGCTATAGAATCTTCTAGGTTGTATACCTCCAACGCTGCTTCCTTAAACCGAGCGACAAAGTCCTTCAAGGTCTCGCCACTCCTCTGCTGAACAGCAAATAGGCTATCAGCCACTCGCGGGATCTTTCGGCAAGCATCAAAGTGGGCCAGGAAAGATCGCTCGAGTTGTCAAAATGAATTGATGCTGCGTGGAGGCAGGCGGGAGTACCATACGCGTGCCGCTTGCGAAGGATGGTCGGAAAGGTGACACATAAAAGGGAGTCCATCGCTCCCTGGACCTGCATAAGGACCTTGCAGCTTTCTAGGTGGTCCAGAGGGTCCGTCGTACCATCGTACGGATCCAGTTGGGGGAGACGGAAACGGAGCGGGATCGGTTCCTCCATGATACGCCAGAAAAGTGGGGGGCGATGCTCATAGTCCATCCCGTGAGGATTGGTGATCCGGCGGCTAAGCTTTTCCAACCGTCGATGATACTCATCGAGCCGTTGCTTGGCCCGACAGGTAGTCTTCCTGAGGGTGTCATCTCGAGATGAATCGAAGAAGAAACCGGGGAAGATCGCCAGCGTAAGGAACGCACCCGTCTGGACTCTCTCTCCTCCGGCCGATGGTGGGAACGACCGGAGTGGCGAGAGGGGGACCATCGTCGCTTCGAGGACTCTCGGCGATGGAGTTCAGGGGTGAATAGTGAGAAACCTCAGGCGAGGTCCCTCCTTGGTGAGACTGGACTGTCCCCCGCACCCCTTCATCGGGCGTAGGGGGTTAAGGTGCAGCAGTCAAACATTGCTCTTGCAGTCCCCGTACCGTTGTCATCAGGTCCTGGACCTGGTGAGCCAGAACCTCAAGCCGGTCAGGCTGGCTTATCTGTGCGGGGGCAGAGCACAGAGGTTGGCCTCCGATTACTCTGCCCGTGGAATACGCTTCGCGGCTTGACTGGAGGAAGCCTCCTGTGCTCGTGTAGTCACCATCGTCTCCCTCGCAGAATTGGTGGGGTCACAGGGAGAACCTTCGCCTTCCTTCCGTGCGAACGCTCCCCTGGTGCACCAATTGATGCGGACAAATCAACCGTATTGAGCGACGGGCATGCTGAGGTTTATCGTGGGCTTCCAAGTGGGATGGAGGCGTCGTCTCCCTTCTTCGGAACCCTGCAAGAAGTCCCCGATCGGTGCTCCCGGCGAGGACCATCCGATGCTCAAGTTAGTAAACTTGTCGGTCAGTTCTGTAGTAGTGAGATAGGAGTTGAGAGATAGAGAGCGATAGATAGGAGAGAGAGAGAGATCCCCTTGCATTGAACTCGGGTCATCCTCTTATACCTCTTTGGGGGGGTCCCGTTTACCTCGTTCTGTTGGAACCATCGAATCTTCCTTGTTGAGATAAGTTTCTTTGAATGGCGAGTGGTTAAGCCGTTGCTGGATGAGGGCCGCTTGTAGCGGTAACTGCCGATCGTGGCAGCGCTTGCCCATGATTTCAGTGAGCGAGGTACATGGCAATAGACCTCGAATCTCAGGATCCATTGCCTGAGGCGGGTCATTGTGCATGCGAAAAAGGCACCAAGTTAGGACCGGAGCCATTGCTGGAGGCCGGAGCCAAAGGCCGTCGCTAGAGGCTGGAGCCAAAGGCCATCGCTGGAGGCTGGAGCCAAAGGCTGGAGCCGAAGGCTGTCGCGGGAGGCTGGAGCTGAAGGCCGGAGCCAAAGGCCGGAGCCAAAGGCCATCGCTGGAGGCCGGAGCCAAAGGCCGGAGCTGAAGGCCATCGCGGGAGGCCAGAGCCAGAGGCCGGAGCCAAAGGCTGTCGCTGGAGGCCGGAGCCAAAGGCCGGAGCCAAAGTTCCTTTTTTGGGTTTTGCTGTCACATCATTATCTTCAGAAATCGTGCAAAAGATAATACCACCCAGAGGAGATGGTCAGCCGTATCAATTAGTAACATAAAAATATACTCATATGATTTTTGTTATCATCAAAATCAATAATTGATCAATAATTTATTATTATTTTTTGTTACTAAAAGAACTTTTTAGTTTGATTATCTAATAGTTATTTTTGACGTCCAAACCTAGTCTTCGCATGCTAACCAAGGAGATGAGTTGTAATTTAGATGACAAAGTATTCTTCAGTTAATCTATGTGCATACTCTTGTAAAAAAGAAAGAACAAACAAAAAAGGATCAAAATTTTCTTCGAAAATTCCTTTGATCCTCAAATCAGATTAAGAATTAGCTTAAGAAATGGAGGAAGAAAACTTAGGATGGAATTTTATTTACCTAAAATGGTTTAGAGTTACTTTTATAAGCCTCTTGGAAGAGCCGCTCTTAGTTTGGTCCACTTATCGATGAACAATTCGTATAAGCTTAGATCCTCAGATAGGCTGGCCCCTTTGGTGGAGTCCCTTCCAAATAGGATTATAGAATCTCTCTTAAATAAGATTCAAATCAATCAGTGCCTTTGGTGGGGACTCATCTTAGATTGATCGATAGCTTTAGTAGAAGTCTCTTCTAATTGAAACTTTCCTTTTTGAGAGGATATATGTAATGATTTGGTTGACCATGTTATGTCACCTTCTTCTCCCACTAAATTTCACCAATAGGAGGCCGAATTAGCTTATACCATATCACTTGCCTTCCACTTTTAGAGATTGAGTTCAAGTCTATTCTTTAAGGTAGTGTTTGAAATAGGAGATAAGAGGGGATATCCAGAGGATATCCCCTCTTATTCCCAAAAGCCATAACTATAAGGGATAGCAGAGAATAAAGTTAACCAAAGGGATAATCCATGGTTAACCATGGTTAATCATGGGATATCCCCTCAATTTATTTCCTAGAGAATGCAGGAATAGCTGGTTATCCCTCCAAATAAGAGTAAAAAAAGGTTATCCTATGGATTTACCTTTTTGCATTTGATATGATCAATGGGATAGCCAAGGGATATCCCTAGGGATAGCCAGGGGATAAACTCTATCCCGTACACTTATCCATGGATAATATTTTTCCTATCAACACTACCTAAGTCATAAAAATAATTCAGTTTAACTATAGTCAGCTTGTTTTGGACTTTTTTTGCTTGATTGCAATGATTTATGTACATTAGGTGAGGGTTGGCTTAAATCAAGCTTAATGACTCTGATGGTTGTTGAGTAATTCTGAAGTTTTGGCTAATCTCAAGATGTTAGTGCATTATTATTGATCTTGATTCAAGGACGTTGCAATAGTTTTCCGCTTCAAGAATAGTTATGTGCTATAATACTTCAGCTTTGGAGTTTATTAACCCTAGCTTGACCCATAGGTGAGCCATGTAGCATCTCTTCACAGTCTATTCTGCATTTAGAAACCTTAGAACTTCATCTCCCATGCTACACTTATGGACCTTGAAAAGATGCAAAATACCTCATTTTTTGTGCTCTTGCTCCAAGGTCTATATAAATAAGGGAGAGGGATATCATTTACCCCATTTTCCAAGTCTTCTTAGCTTCACTTGCTCCTACTCTAATGGTGGATAGTCAAACCATAGGAACACTTGGATTCAATAACTCCATACTATGCTAGAGGAATAGCATTTAAAGCTCAACAATTAGTGGCTAGAGCTCATCGAGTTTCAATGGGAATAAGCTAAAGAAAGAGCTATTCTTAGCTCCTATTCGGGCTGTCAAAGAGTTTAAGAAATCAGTGACATATGAAGAAGGGCTAATTGGCTATACTGTGATTTTTATAGCTAGGTTCGAGGAGTGTTAAAAAATAGATGAAGGTATTCAACTTAGGAACCAACTTAAGCTCCCTCGACCTCTACAAAAGGGGTAAGGAGGAGGATGATCATTAGTGGATCTATGTTTAATATATCAATGGTTTTTTCTTCCATAGTGGTGATTTCCTCCTTTATGCTAGTGGTTTCCTCTTTTTGTTTCATTTAATCAAAGGAAGTTGACCTATGGAAGAAGACTCCATATGATGACTAGCTGACTTGAATACCTCCAATCTCAGACTTATAATTTTATTCTTTTTTGTAATAGCGACGCATTTGAATGCATGCTAAATAGCGACGCATTAAATAGCGATGCATTCAAATGCGTCGCTATTAGCGACGCATTATAATGCGTCGCTAAATGTGTCGCTATTTAGCAACAAAATTTTTGGAGTCGCTAAATCTATCGCTATTTAGCGACTGCTTTAATGCGTCGCTAAATTACGTCGCAAATTTTATGGGTCACAATTCTGTCGTTATTTTACGATGAATATTTGTGTCGCTAAGTTGCATCGCTATTTCATGAATTTCTTGTAGTGTCTGCTTTGGATAATCTTGAAGTTGCCTCTAAGATAGACTTTTTGTTCTTCAATAAATGAAGAGAACTTTTATACCTACAAGTGTTGTCTTTATCCCAATCCAGAAATATTCCTTCAAGAATGCTAAAATGCTTCAAGTTGTCCTCATACGAAGACTGGTTGAATAATTGATCTTTCAAGCCTCCAAATTACTCAAGGGCTATTGGTCATCTTTGATAGGTTATTGTTCTTCAGTTTCGTCACCCCTATATTATTCCTAGTCCTCTAGGTTGGGGCCTAAAATTTGAGAGCTTGACCAATCAAGGTTAGCCCAAGGAGTGATTGGAGATCACTCCTAGAAACAAGGTCTTTCAGGTTGGGGCTTAGAAATTAGAAGAGCTTTATTCACCAAGGTTGACTTTGAGAGCGACTGAAGATCACTCTTGGAGGCAAGTCATTTAGATCAAAACCTAATGTCAAATGGGGCACCTCTTAGTTGGCTTTGATCAGTTTTCAACTAACCTAGTTTCAAAAAGCTTTCTCTGGCCTTCGATCAGCTTGTTTGTTGGATGATGAAGTTGAGGAATATTGGTTAGACTCGAAGCTGATCCAAGTTATTTTTACAAAGTTGTTTATGGTTGCTTAGCGAAGTGATCAGGTCAAGCATCATTACTCCTCCACTGAGCTAGTACTAGTTCAATGGGTTGACTTTGAGTGACTAGCTTCTTTTTGGGTCATTATTCTCTTTTTTTAACAATTCAAAGTCAATTTTACTTGTATCGATCCTAAGAGGTCAACCTTGGATCACTAGCCTTTACTGTTAAGCTCAATTGTAGGAGAAATAAGAGCTTTTATTCAAATCAAAGGACAACATAGGTTTCATTGATAGTACATCTTGAGATTCTTCAAAGTCCAATTGCATGAGATTGACCAGTTGTAAAGTTTCTTAAGTTGGTAAGCTCCATGTTGGATTGCCTCTGCTATTAGTGACCTTCTAAATTTTGCATCAACTTGCTTACCTTGTCAGCTTGACCAATGCTACTGTCTTCTCAACATCAGGTCTCTAGATCTGAACTGACACCTTTTGACTCTCAAAATATGGTACTTGGCAACTCTCTGTGGATAAGCTGCTGCTTTGATTTTTATGACTTCTTTCGATCTTCCTCGATTAAGTCAAGATTGACTTCTAAGTCATCTGTATTTTCTTGTTCCTAGAATTCTCAGACACAATGGCTCAACATCCTAATATCAATAGAAATGCTAGTTCTATCTTAATGTCTCTCAAGTGGGTACTCGATTCATGGTCCAAATGGTCTACAGTATATTGGGTAGCTCTTTTACTCAAAGGCCTTTGGCTTGATCAAACTATGTCTTTAGGACCTAGAGAATAGTTTGATTTGTGACCTCCGCTTGTCCTTGGTATTAGTGTAGACAATCAAGGTGAACTAATGATTTATGCTGAGCTCTTAGCAAAACTTCTTATATCAAGCATTGTCAAATTGTCTCCACTATTGGTGATTAGGACTTTTGAAATTCCAAACTAATAGACTACTGATTTTTCAGACAAAGTCTCAAACATTGTACTTGGTTTTCAACCTAAAGGATCAACTTCTACCCATATGGTGAAACAGTCAATAGTTTTTCAACCTAAAGGATCAACTTCTACCAATATAATAAAATAGTCGATGGTGATGTTTAGAAATTTTTTCTATCCATGTACTAGGAGGAATGGTCCCAAGAAGTCCATTCCTACTGGGCGAATAGCCAAGGGCTTCTAATTGATATCAACTCTGTGGTAGGTTAGTGCAATATAGTTCGCCTTTGCCACTAGTCCCACTTTTGTATGAATTACACAGCATCTTCCTTCATGATGAGCCAATAATACCTTTGTCAGAGTACGTATTTTGTAACTTAAAGTTTTGTTTCCCAAGTGGTTACCATATCTCCTTTGTGGACTTCTCAAAGGATGTAGTGAGCCTCCGTAGGTCAAAGTCACCTCAAGTGTAGCAATGTGAAAGACTTGTTATATAGCATTCCATTGATTAAGATGTATATGGCTGCTCTTTAGATGACTTTGCTGGCTTCGGTTTTATTTTGAGGGAGTCAACATCTTAAAGGTAGGTGATGATTGGGCCCATCCCTACATATTCCAACTTGGATAAGGCATCAACTTAGAAATTCTTCATCTTAGGGATTAATTGAA
Organism: Calamus simplicifolius; assembly: GCA_900491605.1. Lineage (NCBI taxonomy): Eukaryota > Viridiplantae > Streptophyta > Magnoliopsida > Arecales > Arecaceae > Calamus > Calamus simplicifolius. The sequence goes on from UESW01004149.1 coordinate 752,068, forward strand.
TATTAAATTATTCAAAGGTATAATTTTAGGGTTAATCAATACATATCCAAACTTATATATGTTCATTTAAATCCCTTCCATTAATTTATGAATTTTATTTCACTGAATATTCCTAAGGCCTCCTCCTTGGTCAAAATAGAAATATTTATTATCTAGCAATTCTAGGTGTGCCTCATATTCTTAAGTTAGGAATATTTCATGTTGGATTAATCAACTAATTCACTTTAACCTTTACTTTAGATGTAATTCTCCCAAAATGACTTATCCCAATTATTTAACTCTAGAATAACTAACATAACATAGTTATTTCAGGTTTATTCTAAACTTTAAATCTTAAGGACATTTGTGAAATTATTTTAGAACTTACACATCATTTTTAGGAAAGAAGGTTAGGTGCGATATTTTATTAAAGTAGAAGGACAAAAGGGTCAATTGAAAGCCAAGGGACATGCATGTCAATAAATTTGGAATTTGTGATGTGGGGACACGCAAGTCATTCCTCTGATTGGAAGGGCTTATGGGTAAATTGCTAGGCTAGGGACATGCATGACGTTGAGTTTTTAAGCATTGTCTTCTTCTCGGCGATGCCCCATGCCTATTGGTGTCCTCCCCCACCAACTAGCCTGATCAGCCAATAGCCAACCACTAGCCTTCCAGCACCTCCGGCTGGCTACTGCTCTGGTCCGATAGTAAGAAGCCACCGATTGAAGCTATAGAATGTTGGTTTATCAACCATCAAGGAAAATTGATTATGGTATCCATGCTGTTATGAATTCGAAGGGACCTCTCCCTCCTCATTTAATACTAGATGGTTGGCCTCTCCGATCAATCAAAACTCATCGATTTGGATAAATATTCAATGGGACAGGGAAACAAGGAACTAGTTAAAACCAAGAAAGATCGATCCTCTCTTCCATCTCTACCTGAGTTAATGATGTGGCCGGTTATCGCCTTGATGGCATATGGCACAAGGAGTAGGGCTATGATTAAATATCCATTGACAGCCACCCATTGGCTTGTTAAGGCCGAAACAAATTATCTTAGAGGATAAACGCATAGAGGGTTAGAGTATTACTTTCTCCGGTGAGCTTTTCTGGTGACTCCTTACAGCAATCATCCTTTGCTTCTCCTTTCTCTCGTCGACCACCTAATGCTCTCCCATTTCTACTTTCTCACCCAACATCCATTATGAACCTGATGGGGCTAGTTGATCCCATGGGAAATAAAGACAATAATTTTTGGATGGCATCCTCTCAAGATAACAATTTTCAGACTATTTTCTAGTGCAGAAACGGTCATAATGACTTGGAGAGCATTAATGGAATGGAGTGTCACGAACATCTCGTCTCGACGCTCCTTCCGGCCATGAACACCTTGCCTCGGTGCTCTTTCGGACGTCTCGCCTCGGCACTTCAACTCGGCCACAGACATCTCGCTTTGGCACTCCAAGTCGGTCTCGTCTCGTCTTGGCCTCATCTAAGTCGGCCTTGGTCTCGGCTTCGGCGTCATTGGCTTCGGCTTCGGCGTCGGCATCGGCTTCGACTTCGGCTTCGGCCACAGCACTCGGCCTCGCCCACAAAGCTACCGCGGCCACGATATCTCTCATACCAAAGCATTTATGGCCTCAAAGGCCATGTGCATCCACTTGCTTTAAGACATTTATTGCCTTATTCTCTTTATGTATTAAGGCATTTATGGCTGCCACGTTGCCCCCTTCGGCACTCGGACTTCCCCTTCGGCCTTAGACGTGCTCGGCCTCGGCCTTAACTCCCACTCGGCCACCACCACCTTTTCTCTCCGCATGAAACCGGCCTCGGCCTCGGCTCCCACAACACTCGGCCTCGAACTTCCCCCTCAGCCTACTCCCTTCGGCCGTGAGCAATACCATGTGCATGAACAGTATCTTGCACGTAAATAGTGCCATGCAAGCACTCTATAATCAATAATCTACGAGGGACAACTGGCTTCAACTCCAAACTTCATCTTCTGCCCCAACAGCTGCACATTGGGGCTCACATGACTAACTTTATCATCCATCGCTGTTCACGTAGGACTGCAAAAAGGTAACATAGGGAACACGTCTGGCAAACATCGTAGCGGCCGGCCACGCTCTGCAACAACTTGCAATAGCTGTCCAAACCAAAATAGGGCCTACCAACCAGCTGGAGCCACATACTCTGACGGAACACGGCCTGCAGCCTAACAAGTCACATGGGGGTAAGCTCCACAGCGCCTAAGACTGCCACGTAGCCCGCTAATCCGCTTTCTGCCAAGATCATGGGCGGTTACCGATATACTATGGGTAGTTGTCGATATTTACGGCACACGCTTAGCAACTGTACACCCACCTGCCGTTTACGGAGCCGATCCTAACGGAAGATAGGATTCGATAGTTAATCTACAAAGGGTAAGAGAGATTCCCGAATAAATATATAAAGACCCCGACCCCCAAGGAGGGAGGGGACTCAATCTGTACTCTCTCATTTGAATTCATGTTCTCCAAATTTCTAACTTAAGCATCGGAGGGTCCCCGTCGGAGCCATTGGTCCAGGACTTTTCTTGCAGGTTTCTGGCTACAGGAGTCAATCGCATCATTCTTCTGAAGACCCATAAAGCTCCTTTCTCTCTTGACGCTTCTCGAAAGTGATTTAGCAACAACAGAACCCTAAGGCTAGAGAGAAAACTAGAAAGAAAAAAAACTAGAGAAAAAAATAGGAGAGAAAATAAAATTTACCTTGTTTGGATGAAGAGAAAAATAGAAAGGAAAGAAAACTAGAGAAAAAAATAGATGAAAAAAAGTTGTGGACCCTATGGAAAAAAGTAGTGGCCCCACGCAAAAATTTTCTCTCTAGAGAGATTTCGAAGAGAATTTAAAAGTGCTCTTTTATTTTTTTTCATTCCAATATTGATCCTTTCAAAAAAAACTAATGTATTTTTTAATTATTTATAATAAGGACATTATTGTCATTATAAATTATCAACTTTTCTCTTCTCTATATTTTTCTTCCGATCATCCAAACAGAAAGAGAGAAACCATTTTCTCTTCACTTTTCTCTTCTCTTCGTTTTCTTTTCCTCGTTTTCTTTTCTTCCTACTTTTCTCTCCATCCAACCAGAGCATAAATGAAGTCTAGAGTTTACACTTTATGGAGGATTAGATCCCCTTCATCCCTCGTCAATTAAACTTTGACTCCTGATTGATTGGGATTCTCCCTCTCGATTAATTGGAAGTCCCGTTTCCTTGTTTTATTTTATGTTTTTAACTTAGCCCATTACTCAACCTTGGCCTGTTGATATTCTTTGGGCCCATTACAACTTTGGCCGAGTTGATAATTTTGATCCAATTATTCTTAGGTCTTGGCTTAACCTTCTTAAAATCTATTTTTGATGATCTCCTTTGGGAGTTTTTCTCTTTTTTTTTTTATTTTAAACAAAAATCAAGTTGAAAGATCCCATGCAAACAAAACCAAAGACATGGAAAGATGCAAAGGAGGCAAACAAAGTCTGACACACAAACAAAAAACTTGGCCATAGAAGATTTACAGTCTCAAACCCTAACATAGGTATGCAACAAAATAAAATAATAAGAAATTTAGTTTTAAATCCATATGTGCTTGCTCGATAGCATATGTAAGATTTCTAATACTACATATGTGAGGAACACTAAAAAATAATTAAAATTCAATACCATACCTTTTTATTTTATCTTTGATTTATGTAAGTCACATGAAAAAAAAATTTAATCCGAAGAAGATTAGATCTTCCTCTTTTTGCTCCATCAATAGGTAGTATTTTTAATAAAGAAAAATTAAATACAGATAAGGAGAGAAGAGGCAACCTAATTGATTTATAATAAAATCTTGATAGACCCTTCTATCAGAAGTTAATATTAGATTTTAGATCCATACAAACTACTTACAATTAGAGATGTGCATAAGCTTAAACAACATAAATCATGTATAATGGTGAACTCATTATCCATCTATTATTGTAATAAATTTATTCATTCTATTTTGCAAACCTAATATCACCAATAATTAATGACAGTTAAAAATCATTGTGACTTTAAAAATAACCAGACCTTACTGATGACAACAAAGACTGCTCAGTGATAATACATGGCAAACTCTTTGATCCCAATCAAATCGGAAGTAAATTGCAGAGTCAAAACCTAGTACAGCTTAAAGGATTCAATTCAAAGATTCAATTTAAATATAACTCGTTAAGTTGGCCATCCACTTTCCTAGGAAGTAAATAAAATATTATTTTTACCTCTAAATATAAACATGACATGCAAGTTCATTACAAATTCATATTGACTAAAAGAAGATAAATAAATATAAATAATGTTTTTTAAGGAATTTGATAAAAAAATTTGGCAAGGGAATTTTTGATTTTGAAAAAAAAAAAAAACACGTCTTCCTTCTTCATGTACTCATTCACCGGTATGAAAATTTCTTTTCTTGCGAAAACTAACACCTTTTCATAGACCGATTTGACCGATTTGAACTCTCTACTCAAATAAAATTAAATTTCTCACCTTTTTTTTAAAAAAATCTTGTTCTCATGAATAGATTTGCCATCTAAATGAGGCTATAATGAAATACCAAACATTAGCATGAATAAATCCTGCCAATTAAATGAGTACATGAAACACCCTGATTAGCAGGTGATTAGGTGATAGTAATTATGTAACCTCGTTGGAACTGTGAGTCTGAATTCAAGTTCGCATCAGTCAATTGAACACGAAGAAAATTTACACAGGCATTCTTTATCAAGGAGTGTGGTGACACTGGTATAACATGCAGATAAAGTGTATGACATCTCACTGAACGTGATCAATATATGGAATACTTTTCTTCCAAGAAGTGTTCGTGAAAGAATATGGATATAAGTGTCCCTCTGAAATGAGATCATCATGATAGCTTGCAAGCAATCTACTGTACTTTGATGCTGGATTCATTGGATTAAAAGCAATCGGTTCTCATAACCTCTTTACTTGTTTAATTAGAAATTAAACCATGACTACGTTCAAGATTAAAAAAAAAAGATATTGACCAACTCCTAATCGCCACTGGTCGTATGGTGGCTGCAAGCCCCGGCCCAAGGAATTTGCAAATTAGCAAAGATTGCTGATGATGATACGAGAACCGACATCCCTGCGTTCGCTCTTTTTTTTTTATTCGAGGCCACATATCATCAGAACTAACACTCGCCTCGAACACGCCTAACCTAGCCAGAATTAACAAAGGCATCATCATGCTATATAAACTTGGAATGCTCTGCCATCGGATTACATCATATCCTTAACCCATGGAGGTCGACGGAGCGAGGTTCTGTCACGCCCCATACCCAAAAATTTGAGTTAGGGTGACAACCTGCTGCATGCCAGGCATGCAAGGCGTCCCGAATTAAGACACAACAATTAATATAAGGCAATAATTATAAATTCAATCCAAATCCATAACTTAATACAAACCATAACTATAAAGTTTGGACTACAAGCCCTACACATAAGCACCACAGGGGTTACAACAACATAATGGATCTAATTTATTGAATAGAAGCTCCATCTACCCCATGTATCCTTCTTTAGTCTTGAGGTTTGAAAATATTGTGAGATTTACATGAGCTCACACTCAATAATTAAGCCTTTTATAATATAATATACTCATATATCTTTGCAAGATATTATAGGATCAAATCAACTTTTCAATAAAAAGCTTTCAATTTCAAATACATTTATCATGTTATCAGAATATGCATATCATCATCTCAAAATAATTTGGAAGCTTAATTATATAATAAATGTTAAACAATGCAATGTAAACAAACCCACTGTATCACTATTTCTTATGTGTTCCACGGCCCTACAACATCCAACTGGTATATCACTCTTAAATGTCCCCTAAGAGGAAGGGTCCTGCTACCAGCGTTATGCCATATATCATAATCAATCACAACACACCCTACAGATGTGTGTCCTCCATATATCTTCTCTAGGTCCGTATAATAGTCAATCACAACACACCCTACAGATGTGTGTCCTCTACATATCTTCTCCTATGGAGGTGGGTCCCATATCACTTGGTATTTCACGTCATATGAGAACCGCGGTGATACATATAAGTATATCTTAATATCATCATCATATTTGCATGTCACACTTTATGCATCAACATAAGCATAAGTTTCTCACATCATATATATAGTGGTTTGTACATTATTAGCAATTGCATATAATTATCTCAATAGTACCAACACATTTTGCAAGATCAAAGTAATCATAATATTCATATTTGCATATACACATATAGGCCATATCTTGCAAAATATTACCAGCTACAATAGTCAAAGCAAATGCTCATTTGTAAATTCATGGTACTTTTTATTAATTCAATAAATGAAACTCCATTTTCCATAGTTCATAAATATGCATATAGCTATAAATTCAACGATTTATAAATTAAATACTTTATGAAATTATAATATTTGGCTTACTTACCTTAGTATGCAAATCCTAAACTGTAACCAACTATTTGGACATCTAGGTACCTATAGGTATTGGTATACGTTCGATGAGCATTATGGCATCATGCAATTCCCCAGCACACCCAGAAGATCAACCATGATAACATAATGCTCAGAATCAGGAAACACCCCATAAACATCATACATGCTATCAAAAATCCTTCTCCCTTCCTCAACCAATCCAGCATGGCTGCAAGCAAACAAGATAGGTACAAATACAATACTGTTCGGTCTGACTGATGATTCAATTATATGTTCAAATGTAGCAATGACTCTGCTGCCAAGGACATGGATTTCATAACCTGCAATCATTGAACTCCACAGCACCACATCTTTTTCATCCATGCCTCAAACACTCTGACAGCACTATCCAAGTCACCGCATTTCGAATACAAGTCCACAAGAGCAGCACTCAAAAATACTTTGTTCTCAAAACCATTGAGACCAGGTAACCATGAAGGCAGACAGTTTGATGCTGAAATCCCAACTAAGAACATGTCCCGAGAACCTTCATCATTGTAACTGCATCAGGAACAGATCCATCCAAAAGCATATCTTTGAACACTCTCAAGGACTCATTGGCTAAACCAATATGAGCATAACCACCTATGATGGCAGCCCAGGAGACCACATCATTCTTTGCCATTTGATTGAAGATATCCATCGCCTTATTGTAACTTGAACACTTTATGTACATATCAATCAGTGTAGTGGAAACAACCAACTCTGATTCCAATTCTTTCTGAATCATAATTTCATAAACCCTTGTGCCTTCTTCCAGATCTAAAGCAAGAGCACATGCCTGAAAAGCACTGATCAAGGTAACTGAATTGGGTTCCAATCCCACATCATTCATCTTCTTGTAAACATTCAAAGCTTTAATAGGTCTTCCATTTTGGGCATAACAAGCCACCATACAACTCCAAGTTACCACATCTCTTCGAGGCATCACCTCAAACAACCTGAAAGTCCAAAGTACAACATCCGTCTCTGGAAATCCCTCAAACACGCGGAGAGCATAGCCCATTTCCCCGAATTTTACATACATCCCAACAAGAATCTCTCTCATGCTCTGCTCTCTCTCTCTCAGCTTTGTTCCCTCTCTCTCTCTTTCTAGCATGGGAAGAAGCTTATCGGGAGCAGGCACGCACGAGGATGAAGGAGAGGGTTACCCTCGATCTCCTTTTAAGCACCCTCACGACGCCTCGGCTCAAGGGAATCGAGAACCCATCCGCCACATGGAGACTCGGAAAATCAGGCGTTGCACAAGATCCTAAATGTCATAAGGAAATAAGGAAACTAGGTGCCAGGTATCCCTAAATTAATTACCGGGGTTACATTCTCCCCAAATAATTACCGGGGGTTAGAGGTTCTTTGGCCTGTCGATGGCCAATTGACCCATGCCCCATGCATGCCGCATCTATCCCAAAATTATATCATTAAAAGAGAAGGAACAAGGGTGTATATATAAGATATGGCAGCCTAATTTACACAACTCGTTGTGTAAGATTATTGAAAAAAGAAATTTAGAAGAACAAAGAGACCAATGCATATGGCTACAAACATTAAGTCTGCACAAGCTTACCCAAAGCAATACAGTACGAAACACAATTACTACTCACGCTGAAACAAAGTTGCACATCAAACCCTCCACATTTTTTCCACAGAAGCCTTCCCTCTTCGTCTTCCACTTCTCTTAGCTTCATGTTTCTCATCTTTCATCTACCTCCTCCCCTTTCATACGATTTTTCCTTATGTTTTTTTGATCTGGCATGTTCTTCCTCCCACTCCCTTGCATTTGGCTCTTCCTCCTCCCTTATGCCATCACCATCCTCGTCTTCTTTCTTTTCAGCCCCCTCCTCCTCTCCTTTTATCTTAGCCTCTTCCTTCTCTCTCTTTCTAAGCTCTTCTTCCTCCCTCTTCCTTACTACTGCTTCTGCTTCCCTCCAAACCTCTTCCTTCTCCCACCTCCTAGCTTCCTCTTCCTCTCTCTGCTCCTAGCCTCTTGTTCTTCTTTCTCTCTCCTTGTGGGCTCCTTTGCCTTCTTTGTTTCTTTTTTTTCTCTTTTCCTAGCCATCTCCTCTTTTTCTCTCCTTGTAGCTTCCTTATCTTCCTGCTCCCTAGCCTTCTCCTCTTCTTTTCTTCTAGTTTTTCCTCTCTCTTTTTAGCTCCTCCTCCTCCCTTTTCCTAACCTCTTTTTTCTCTCTTCTTTTGGCTTCCTCTTCTTCCCATCTAGCCTCTTCCTCTTCCTGTTTTCTTTGTTCTTCCTCCTCTCTCCTCTTAGCTTTCTCCTCTTCCTCTCTCCTTTTAGCTTTCTCCTCCTCCCTCTTCCTTTTCTTTCTGTCTTCTTTTAGCTTCCTCTTCCTCCCATCTAACCTCTTTCTCTTCCTGTTCTTCTTCCTCTTCTCTCTTCCTAGCTTCCTCCTCTTTCTCTCTTCTTTTAGCTTCCTCCTCCTCACTCTTTCTGGCCTCTTCTTTCTCTCTCCTTTTAGCTTCCTCTTCCTCCATCTAGCCTTTTCCTCTTCTTGTTTTCTCTGCTCTTCTTCCTTCTCTCTCCTCCTAGCCTCCTCCTCTTTCTTTCTCCTTTTAGCTTCCTCCTTCCTCTTCCTGGCTTCTTCTTCTTCTTGTCTCCTTTTGGCTTCCTCTTCCTCCATCTAGCCTCTTTCTCTTCATATTCCTCTGTTCTTCTTCCTTCTCTCTCCTCCTGGCTTCCTCCTCCCTCTTCTTGGCCTCTTCTTTCTCTCTCCTTTTAGCTTCCTCCTCCTCTCTTTAGCCTTCTCTTCTTCCTCTCTCCTCCTAGCTTCTTCTTCCTCCTCTCTCCTCCTAGCTTCCTCCTCCTCCCTCTTCCTGACCTCTTCTTCCTCCCTTCTTCGAGCCTCCTCCTCTCTTCTCCTAGCTTCCTCCTCCTCCCTCTTCCTGGACTCTTCTTCCTCTCTTCTTCTAGCCTCCTCTTCTTTCTTCTTTCTTGCTGCTGCTTCTTCTTCTTGCTTTTGCCTCTCAATTTCTTCCTCCACTTTTCTCTCTAGTTCCTCGGCACATGAAGTGCACTCAAGCATTATTGACTCGCGTTGGGATGTTAGCAAAGTTTCAATCGTGGTATCTGAAGAATTAAATGATACTTCCAGGATCTCACTGTCAATCGTTTTAAGCACCGACCTCTTTCCCACTAAGAACTGAGGATGGTTCTTTTTTACCATGGTGCTGAATCCCATGAAGACAAATGAATTGTTGTTGAATGATATTTGCACCATTGGATGATACCTTGGCACAACAAAGACATCACCTTCTTTAACCCGAACTTCATATTTTGGCATTTGAAGATGTCGCCACCCTCACCCGAAGGTTTGCCAGGGCAAACAACTTGCACCATAGCTTGCCCTTCGATCACCACAGCAATCTCCGTGGCCAGGGTGTTCCAGTGAGGCCCCATCATACAACCCTTCAAGCATTAAAACCATGACTTAGTGGATCATATAATTCCAAGTAAGCAACTATAAGATTTTAAGTAATTATACAAAGCATTTTTTTGGTGATGAAGACTTCTCACCTTGGTCAAGTGCACCAAGAACACCCCAGAGTTGCTGGCCTTAAGAGCTGGAATTTGTTTTCCAGTCACTGCAATGCTCCATCCGTTGCAGTTCTCCACATCCGGAGAGGTGCTGTAAAGGTTAAATGGAGTTTTCTTCTTCTTCTTCTTCTTATTTATGATGTCAGTTGGACCTCGAAATCCTATAAGAGACTCGAATATTCCGTCTTCCCAGTTATGCTCGCTGCTCTCATTGTTCTTCGGTGTGAAAGGTATGATTGATGGGGTCTTCATCCATTTGATACCACGAATGATCTCCTCGGAGACCTTGCCAAACCAAATTTCAACAAATTAGCACGTACAAGATCAAATATCCTCCACAATCTGATGAAATAACAATATCAGAGCAGAATAAAGGGACTCCAGAACAACCCACAAAGATCCATAAAAAGAAAAATATAGAAGAGATCTATAATATGGGCTAGATAAATCTATCAATTATTTCAGCTTGGTTCAGTCTTTTACCCCAAAACCCTTCTCGAGAATTTTATCGTCAAAGCCTCGAACCAAACAAGTGATAGTTGAATAAGCCCCAACCAAGGACTCCTGCACGCAAAGCCAACGCTCGTAATTGAGAAACACCTTCAGAAAAGGGAATAATTACACATTCACGCATGCCTTGGAGGATTACGAACCATACCCTGGGGTTTATCACATTACCGGTGTGGAAGATGGCATTAATCCTTAGCTTCCCTCTCATTGAATCTGGGTGGCTTGTCACATAGAAGATGGTTCCCTCTTTAAGTCCATATATATCACCACGCTCTAGCTTGGCATTGGTGGTGCCATCCCCAGTCGTATAACTCACTGTTCCGCTCCCTACAGCACTCATCATAGATCCATATCAAACACATCCTAATATTGTGCTAAAGCAAAATAGCTATAAAGAAAGAAATGTGTTCTTTCTTTCGTACTAAGAAGAAGAAATAGATCTCAAGTGCTACGTACAAAGTGATTCTAGCCCCACCAGTGGACAACATTGTCCACTTCCAACTAAAGTAAAGTTGTTGTAACAATACCTGTTTCCACGTAGAACACCATATGAGCGTGAAGAAGGACAGGAGGAACAACGAGCCGGGCTCCATGGTGATGAACTGAAGGTGGTAAACTTCTTATACCCATCATTGACATCAACAGCTGTGACTAGCCCAGAATCAGTGTCGCCACAGTCCTCCTGCTCTCCCTGGTGACCAGCGGACCCAAACATGGACACTTTTCGCCATTAATGGCCGCAAGGGACCACGCAACGATCACCGCAAGCAAAGAAGCTGCCTTACCATCCATCTCCCGTTCACCCCCTTGACGAAAAGCAAGAGGTGGGAAGCGGCTTTATACGAAAAAAAGCGAAAAAAAGAGGTCGGTGGCGAGAACACCCAAGGGGCTACGTTGGGAGGTGTGAGGGGTGATCTGCATGGCTACCACGCGTCACGGGAAGTTTAGCAAGGTGCGTTACGTAGCGGGTCGAGCTTCACAAGATTGGATGCCACGTGTTGGATTTAACGGTCCGTACGTGGCCAGTGAAATTTGTCAGGATGTGATCACACGGTGAGTGGGTTTTAGAGAAGGGATTTTCGATCAGACGGTGGAGGCTGGGTAATGGTCTAAAGGGTCATGTGATGGGCCCAGCTGTTGAAACCTGTCTGATCTCTTTTCCGTGCTTTTCTCTGTTCCATGCTTTACGATTGGCGCTCGGTGTGCTAGTTGCTTGATCTCCAGGGATCTTCATCGTGCTTGGGAGTCTGATTACATTAGACTATGGAGAGCATTGTCCCCCTTAATCCTCCTGTAGTGGATTGAAGTAAGGCAACTTGGACGCCATGAAGATGGAATGCTGAAACCTATTTTATCTAGGTTGCTCCATCTTCATCACCGGTGGAGGTGGCGGAGTTGGAGGTGCAATTTTCGAAGGTTATCCAAGTACCTACCGAGGCTCTGGAGGCTGAAACTTGTGGATGGGAGAAGAGAGCCATCATAGCGAGGAGCTTCGATCGTTGGGTTCCTTCGAAAGTTATCATTCGGGAGTTTCGAAGAGTGGGAATCGCTGGTGATATTGATGCTCTGTGTCTCTCCCATAGGTGTTACATCTTTATATTTGCTGACCACAATACCAAGGAGGTGTCATTGGGGAGGCCATGTGATTGCTGTCATTGGTGATTAAAAATAAAACCTACTCACTACTATAGCTAGTGGTGAATCGAGATAGTATCCTCGGGGATCAAGGGCAATTATTTCACAAAAAAGAAAAAGAAAATTTATCTGTAGAGGATTATATTAAGAATAGCAGTTATTAAAAGATAACAACTAATTAATTAATAAAATTCAAACAACATAAGAAGCAATCCAGGAATCCGAATCTACCATGCAAATAAGTTTTATCTTTTTTTTTAAATGTTGCAATAGTAATAATTTTTACAAATTTAAAATTGAAATAATTTATCTCTTGTCAGGCACGGACCGTATTAGGAGATCACGACACGTTCGCTTATAGTATAAACTATCTAATAATTGCAAGGTTAAGGATCTAATATATCATACCACGATTTGTCTCTCTTAGGCACGTACCGTATCCTGAGATTATGGTACGTCGATAGAGGGTACAGGCTGTGTATGCCAGATCAAAATATTGATTAGAAAAATAACTCAAAAGATATATGAAAGAAAAGCATGTTTTTATTGCATAGAAATCAAGAACAACAAGAAAGATAGAACCTGGTTACAGGCTTCATCATCATCCCAAGTTGAAGGAATCTAGCCATGCATTGCTGCCACTAGCATTCACTTCATAATTTTCCTCTCCCAGACCTAAATACAATAATCTAAATAAAAGAAGAATAAAAAGAGCTTTGTAGAAACTCCTTCCTTCAACTACTGCCTGAGATCCTCCTTTTATAGAGCTTATCTAGGGTTTCCTCCTAATCAAAGTTGGAGTCAATCGAGTGCTCAAGATCGTTCAAACATCACGAGCAAATTTTTCAGCCATCCGTTCAACATCGTCTGCCTTAGTTTGCACCGAAAATCATACGACATCATCTCTTTTTTCCTTTTTGGGCAAATCGAGTCCTGATTTGAGTACCGTCTGCATCGTTAGACTCCAAAAATCGAGCTCTTTCCATCTATAGGCTCCTTTTCTACAAACATCCATAAAAATAGTAATTCTTAATAAATTTAAAGTAATTAATATTTATTTTAATTATTAAATTAGGATAATAAATAGACTTATCACCATGGATTGCCAATGGACAACATATTGCAACAAAGGACTGGTCACCTGAGTTTATCCTGTTGGCTGATTCTATGGCAATGGCTCTGCTTTGGGTGAGGCTCCCAAACCTGCTGATGGAATTTTGGACGGACGAAATTCTGAGGACTATTCTTGCTCTGGTAGGGTACTTTGAATTCTCGGATTCCTCAACCAAAGAGAGAAGCAGAGGAGGTTTCACCCGGGCTTGTGTTCGTATTGACCTGAGACATCCTCTTCAGCCGGATGTCAGAGTTAGGGGCAGCCGTGCACCATTCTGGAAATAGTATGCTTATGAACATTTGAAGGGAATTTGCCCTAGGTATGGATCCTTGCATCTCAATGGATTCTGCTCCTCTATGCCAGAGACGCAGCCCTGAGACAACGTAGATCTACCGAAGGACAAGCGATGGAGATTAGGGGGAAACCTCTCTCCGTTTCTGATCATGGTGTTGCCCCTGGACCGATGGATGGGTGGCAAGTGCCTGCGAAAGTGGCTCGTCGGCGCTCCCAGAAGCTTAGTGAGATGTCGAACCACCATGCCTTAGAGCCTAGTTCGAAGGCATTGGGGAAGAACATGGGCAATAGTGTTGAGAGTGGCATGCCGGGGGGGGGGGGGGGGGGGTTGGGCGTGTCGGGCTTTTAGGTCTCAACTCTAAGACTGGGAATGGATCTCATACAAAGAGCTATGAAGTTGGATCTCATACAAAGAGCTATGAAGTTCAGACAAGTTTGATTCCACTCTAATCAATGAGAACCCATTTGCCCTTCTGAGCTCCAACAAATGGGTTGGCCAGCCCAAGGTCAGGATGGATGCTCACCCTGGTCCATTGAAGCGGGCCAAGGTTGCGGAGACCCAAGTCTAATGAGTTATTACCAAAAATGAAAAAAGAAAGGGTAAAGTCATTTCATCTGGAGCAAAAAGTGTTTAGGATAATTTCATCTTCTCAGCATCCTCGGACTTAAATCGGGGCCATGCTGTCAAGATTGCCAAGGCTACTAAGCTCACCCATGGTTAGGTATGTCACCTGTGGGTGAGAAGGGTGTATTTGACCCACCATCTCAGTTGCAGAGTTGTAGCCATGAATCGATCATCTCTTCCTCAAAGAAGTCATTATGGGACAGGGGCAAGATCTGCAGATCTTGATCCCCCCCGCCCCCCCCCCCCCCCCCGATCTTGCCCCTGCCCCCCTCCCTCGGTGGTTGAGACTGGAGGTTGAGACTAGAGAAGTGATGGAGGTTACCCATGTGATGGATTGCTCCAAGCAGAAGCCAAAAGTAGACACCACTCTTTCTGGATGCCTTCTTGATACAGATATGTTGGAGGATAAGCTTGGGGCCCTACCCCGCCCAGCTATCAAATGAAGATTCTTATTTAGAATGTTAGAGGAGCCCATAAACCTTTGTTTTGCTCCTCGTTTGGGTGACTTATGCCGCTACATAATTTTAATATATGCATTCTTTTGGAAACCCGATTATCGGGAGACAGTTTAGCTTGGTTTTGGAGACATGTGGCTAGATCTTGGTCTTCCTATGTTGTGGAGTCTATGGGTCTATCTGGAGGTATTTTGGCTCTCTGGCGTAATGCTTCCGTCAGGGTGGATGCCTTTCATCAGTGCAATCAGCAGATAGCTCTTGTCATCTCTGAGGGAACATCCGACCCCTGGCTTCTTTCGAGAGTTTATGCTAGTACTGATTTCAGAGAAAGGTGGGTTCTATAGTCAGAGATTCTCTCTCTACTTGATCGGAGTTGTCCATCCCTCATTGCAGGTGATTTTAATTGCATTATCGGGGCCAATGAAAAGAGAGGGGGCAGACAATTTTCTGGTTCAGCGGACATAGCATAGTTCAGGTCCTTCATTTTCGCTGCTGGGGTGCTAGACTTGGGGTTCTTGGGTTCCTAATTTACTTGGTGTAACAGCTGCCAGGGCTCAGCTCGTGTTTGGGAGAGATTGGACAAGGCTATGGCCACGCCCAGTAGCTTTAGATTTACCCCTCTGCCACTGTAACTCATCTTTCAAGGATAGCTTCTGACCACTGTCCTATCCTGATATCCACAGAGTTGGTGATGCAGGAACGAAAACAATTTCAGTTTGAGCAGTTTTGGACTTCTTACTCAGTAGCTCAGACCATTATTGCTCAGGTGTGGCATATACCTGTGAGAGATTGTGTTGTATACAGGCTGTCTAGGCGACTTGAGTTAGCAAGATGCTGACTTTCTAAATGGAGCAGATTGAAGGTTGGGAACCTAGTTAGGAAAGTTGAGCAGGTGGAAGCTGAAATTGCTACTTTACAGATCAGAGAGGATAATGAAGGTTGTCTCCCTAGCTCTGATCTAAATACCCTTCGAGCTAAGATAGTCATCCATCACTCTCTTTTACAGCAACAGGAGATCTACTAGAGGCAGAGGTCTTGAATTCAGTAGATTCACGATGGGGATCGAAATACTAAATTTTTTCACCTGGCCACCCTGAAGCGATGAGTTGCTAACAGGATTCGGTGTATTATTGATGAGGATGGGCATTATCAGGAAGACATCCATGTTATCAGGGACCAATTTTTTTACTTCTTTCAGTCCAGATGGTCTGAGCATACTGGTGCTGGGTTCCTTGTCCATTCGATCCCATATTCTAAGAAGGTCTCTGCAGTTAAAAATGATCTTCTTATTAGACCAATCACTATGGACGACATCCGATCGACTTTATGGGACCTTGGCCCTGATAAGGCTCTGAGGCCTGATGGATTTTTGCCTTTTTCTTCAGGTCATATTGGAATATTATGAGCCACAATGTAGTGCAGGCCATACATAATGCTTTTCAAGCTAAATCTATTCCTGCTCAGTGAAAACGAACTCTCATTACTCTTGTGACCAAATGCCTGGATGCCTCCACCCCTCTTCACTATTAGCCCATCAGCCTTTGCACTATTTTGTATAAAGTATGTACCCAGCTCTTAGCCACTCGATTGAGGGAGGTGATACCCGCATTATATCTGTGGAGCAAAGAGCCTTTATTAGAGGATGTAGCATATCAGATAATATTCTTATAGTCCAAGGATTTATGCATGATCTTCATAGATCCTCTGGCTGATAATGTCTGATGGCTATTAAACTAGATATGGAATGAGCTTATAATAGATTGAGCTGGAGATTTTTACATCGAACTCTTCTTGAATTTAGGTTTGACGATCTCTTTATTGATTGGATTATGGCTTGCATTCATAGGTCATCTTTTTCTCTTCTTATTAATGGTAGTCAGATTGAATTCTTTCACTCCATTGTGGGGCTGCACCAGGGTTGTCTGCTATCCTCCTTATTGTTCATTCTTGCTGTGGATAATTTATCGCGTGCGCTTTACTAGGTGTAGTATGATCTTCACATTTCTCCCTTCATGGTGGGTCCAGACGGGCCAGCGGTCTCTCATCTTCTGTTTGCTGATGACTATATTTTGCTAGACAGGCCAATGTCGACAACGCGACTATTTTTGCTTCTATCATTTAGAACGACTGTCTGGCCTCTGGGTAAAAGGTTAATTTATACAAGTCAATGAATACTTCAGTCCGAAGACTTTCAGTATAATGAGGGAAGCCATCCTTCATACTTTTGGCATTTGCAACCAGGCTGACCGACTATTGTATCTAGGGATCCCTATCAGAGGAAGATGACCACGATGCTATGATTATAGTATTATCGAGCATCGGGTCCGTGAACGCATTGATGGGTGGCAGGTTACTGGATTATCTATGATGGCGAGGATCATCCTCCTAAAGGGTTCACATCCACAGATGAGTCAAAAGTGTGCAAGCTTCAAAGATCCATTTATGGACTAAAGCATGAATCTTGGAGTTGGAACATGCATTTTGATAAATGTATCAAGATATATGGTTTCGTTAGAAATGAAGAAGAACCTTGTATTTATAAATGGGCTAATGGTTCTGTGATTATTCCTTGTGTTGTATGTGGATGATATTCTCTTAATTGGAAATAACATCCCAGCACTACAGGAAATAAAGGTCTGATTATCTTCTCAGTTCTCTATGAAAGGCTTGGGTGAAGCCTCTTACATACTTGGTATAAAGATTTATAGAGATAGATTTAGGAGGCTTCTGGGATTATCCTTCAGTCTACGTACATAGACACTGTGCTGAAGCGGTTCAGTATGGAGAATTCCAAGAAAGGTTATTTCCTAATAGGCCATAGAATTTAACTCTCCAAAAAGGATTATGCGACAACTCCTAAGGAGAGAGAGCATATGAGTAGGATTTCATATGCTTCGACAGTGGGTTCTATCATGTACACCATGACATGTACTAGACCAGATATGGCATACTCACTAGGGATAGTGAGTAAATACCAGTCTGACCCAATGAAGCTCATTGGAAAGTAGTGAAGACTATCCTTAAGTATTTACGAAATACTAAGGACCAATGGCTAATTTATGGAAAACCTGACTTAAAAATTGTGGGATATACTGACTTCAATTTTCAATCATATAGGGATGAAAATAAAAGTGTGTCACGGTTTGTCTTTACCCTAAATGGAGGAGCGATTTGCTGAAAAGTTTCAAGCAGTACACTGTGGCAGACTCAGTTTGTGAGACGAAATATATTGTGGCATCGGATGCAATAAAGGAAGTTGTATAGTTGTGGAAGTTCCTAGGCGAGCTGGGAGTAGCACCTTCTCTGGATGGTTCCATTCTGGTGTACTGTGACAACACTGAAGCCATTGCTCAAGCTAAAGAGCCAAAGTCCCATCAACGCACCAAACATATTCTGCGTCGCTATCACCTTGTACGAGAAATTATAGAGCGAGGTAGCATCAACCTTTAGAAGATCGATGGAAAGAAGAACCTAGCCGATCCCTTCACTAAAGCTCTCAGAATCAAAGAATTTAATGACCATAAATGGAAGATGGGTATTTGATACTACTCTGAGTGGCTTTAGTCCAAGTGAAAGTTGTTGGGAATTGTGTTCTAAAGCCAATTAACTAACATGTAGATGATTGTGCAAGTTGTAAATATATGTAAATTATTAATCAATAAAATATTTATTTGGTAGTTCATCATATTGTATCTTCCTTAAATAAACTCTTTTGTGATGAAGTACTTATAACCATAATCGATTCAATAAAGAGAGTGTTTATTGAGTGGTTCTTAAAATGGTCGCGACCAAATGATATGTAGTTATAGGACAACTATGTATCAAGTATAGGTCGTTGTATGTCATATGGATTGGTTGACCTTTTTACTAAGGAATGTGTTGACACTGGCATAACATGCAGGTGAGGTGTATGACATATCGCTGAATGTGACCAATCTGCGAAATGCTCTTCTACCAAGAAGTGTTCGCGAAGGGATATGGATATAAGTATTCCTCTGACCTGAAATCACCATGATAGCTTATAAGCAACCTACTGTACTTTGATGCCAGACTATCTGAATTTTTAATCCAGTGACAGAAGGTTCTGGGTGCAGTTAAGTACTTGTGGAACAGTAAGTAGATCAAGAAGGGATTGACCCTGCCAAATAGTTTGGAGTGAATGTCTCACTATGTTTCAATTTAGCAAAACCTTGGCCAGGGTAATCCTTGTGAGAAGTCACAGGATTTGTGAAGTTGAGATACTTTATGAATGAGCTGATTAAGGGTTGATAGTTAAACCCTAAGTCATCTTGAGCATTGAGGGTCAAAGGGATGAATTATATATATGGTAACCGTATGTCAGAGGTTCTTGATTGTTGCTCTACAACTTTCGGCCTATCCGAACATTGGGTGCATTGCTAGATGGCAACTTCAATTAGTATTGGAAGTGTTCCATTGCTATTGACTTAGTGTTCGAACTTATGGGGTCACACACCATAGGGGATTTTGCTTGACTTGATGATTGAGAAACTAAATATTAGTAATTAGCTTACAGTTTCTACCACATTGAACCTTCTTCATAGGATCTCCAATCACAGAGGTTGGGTATCCACTACTGGTGATCAAATAATGGGCTTAAGCCCCATCCTTCTCGATGATTTTAGGACTTCACTCTTAGATAATTTCTTGGTTAATTGATCTGCCAAATTATTTTTAGAATTAATAAATTATAAGAAAAGAACATTATTTTTGGACTAAACCTTAAATAAGAGATTTATTATAGAAAACAGACTAAGTTGGATAACTAATACAATATTCAAAGGCCAAATAGTCAGTCAATTACAGCATATCAATAATTCAAAGGTGTTGCCAGTTATTTTGAATTATATTACAGTAATGTATCCAACTCTGAACATCAAAATGCACATCTGAGATGTTCCTGGATGCATAATGCATTTGTGAATATTCAAAATATGGCATCACTCAATGACTAGCCATACAAAAAATCTTGTCTAAACAAATTAGGCTGCCTGGTTGCAATAATGATCGCATCTCTTTTCATTAAGGGTGCATCATATTGCTCAATATCATACAACATGCCATTTACTTTTGCCTAATCGATATGGGCAATTATATAAATATATCAGGCAATAAGATATAACTAGAATCAGATGATTTAGGATCAAGAAAGATAACTTACAGAACATATCAAAATATTTTTAATTGTCATTACATGCTATTGTATGCCAAATAGATGCATAAATAGCTAAAGGCCAACCAACAACAAATCTGAAGCATAATTAACATGTAGCTGAGAGAAGTGCTAAGATATCATGTAGCTGCGTAATTAACTTTTAGATTGCCAAGCAGGAAGATATCAAAATCAACCTTCATAAAATCAATATGCATGAGAAAATATATCAGTAAAAGAAACAAAAAAGATGATGTAATGTATTTACCAATTTTGTGGTCCTGCAATTGTCAGATGCATGAAGGATTTGCGATTGCCTCAGGGAACTATATATCAAGGCCAACAAATTGATACATGAGTCTTTTATAACAGACATGCACCTTTTCTTACAAACAGTTCTTAGCTAAAGCGGAAAAAATAAAACTTATATTTTTCATTGATGAAATGGCAAAGCATCCATATCTCAAAAGTAAAGCAATTTACATTTCAACTTGTTGAATAGTTGGTTTAATCTGATAGGTGTCTTCAAAATTATCTTGCTCTGAAGGGTCATTTGGTATTCCATTAAACATCTGTGCTATTCTATACCATAAAAAATTAAGCAAATTACTTGAACATCAAATTTATATCTGCAAGGACTTGTCCAAGAAATGCAACATCTCACACAATCTTATGTATTCATGGACCAACATAATAACCATAACATGCAGATCTTGGCTAAGCATATCTTCTTCACATCCACTGATTTATGGTTGAATGATCAAACTAAAAATCTATTTAATAATTGATGATTCGAACCTACGACTCTTTAATCGCATGACGAGCACTTTACCACTATGCTAATCATCTTATCTAGGCAACAAGCCTTCACCTAAACTCTCTGTTTTAATTAACAAGGTAAAGAAGTGATTTTTTCTCTAATAATGGAGTTAATGTCTAAGTTACTTCTTTATCAAATAAAACAAATCAATAATGGGCTAGTTCATGTTTTACCGTAGCCTATTGTGTAGAAAACTGTTCATGAGTAGCTAGGGCTTGCCTCGCTAATGACTTGTTTTAGCTGAGCTTAGCCAGAAAATGAGCTGAGCACCAACATATTTCAAGACTCCGTCTATAAAGGAGCTGAGCCTGAACACCTTTTCTGTGTAACAATGGTGATGCTAGGTTCAGCTTGACTAAGGCTCTGATCAAAGCTTTAATTGAACCAAGCTCAAGTATCTATTTGACATACTTAGCCAAGTCTGAGAAACCTGATACTAGCTCCACTCTGCTTGTTTGCATCCCCTACATAAGAAGAAGCATAATGGTGTGCCAGAGCAGGTCTAATTGTGTGCATGGAATGAATTTTGGTAGGAGTAAACAAAGGACCTCCAATTATAATATGACTAGAGAAACCAGATCATATCACATAAATGAATCCAAAGCTCTAGTAGGAATTAGTTGCATCAATACTTCATTAGTTAGTAGTTAAATAATAATTTACTTATAGCTATGATTATATTACACAAAAGAACTATATACTTTCCCATGTTGAGCAGTCCCCTTTTCAGAAAATCTAGACCAATTCAAAATTATATATTTTTTTTTCATGTCTTACAATAAGAAACCTAGCAATTTATAGAAAAGAAAAGATTGATCCTTAGCTGTTGGAAAATATTTTTATCTTTTTGCAAAAATATATTTCCTAAAAATTGCTAAAAATTTATTCTAAAAATTTAAATGCATAAAAAAATTAAAATCAAAAGAAGTTGAGAATCAAGTCTTAATCGAGGCACTACCCTAAGGATCAGTTTTCATCATTTCATGCAGATTATAGCAATTTGTTTCCAAGGTACAACGATTCGGCTTGATTCGAACCTCTTACCATGAGCATGATTATATAAAGGTACAACCTAATGACTTTTTCAGATGCCGAAGAAAAAGATCAACAGTAATAATAAAATATAATATAATATTTTTTTTTGAGTAGATTCAGGCCTGATTTATCCCAAACTCAATCCTGAATCCTTAGTCTATTTATAGGCTTAACCCAGAAAATCTCCAACGGTTCAGCCCATAATGGCCTTAAAAGTCCGATAGCCGTTAGCTTCAAATAATATCAGAAATAGCTTAAAAAATAAATTATTTGAATCATTTTTAGATGTTGATGAATGTTGATGAAGTTATGTTGATGAGTAAACGCTCGCCCAACAATCACAAAATCATGAATGCCTCAGCATTTGCAGCCCACGAGAAATGCTCATGTGGCATTCATGGGGCGTAACGCCCATGAACACTTGCAAGCATTCGCTCTTTATTTTTATTTTTTTATTTTAAACTTCTGCTTTCTAACAAAATTCTCATTCGATGTTGTCACGTGAGATACCAGTAACATAGATGCTGTAAATTTATGGAGAAAATGGGAGGAGTCAATTAGCTAGTGGATGAAACCATTTGCTATTTGTTTATAGGGATCAAAAGCAGGTGGAGTCGTAGTGATGAAATACCTAGGGTTAGAGATGCCTCAATCACCTGTAGGATTCGAGGATTTTTTTTTTTTTTTTTGTACAAATGAATGATTATACTAATATAGTTCATGTCAATTTCGATAGATCAAAAATCAAATTTATTTCAGTATAATAGGATAGGGGTCTTTCTACTTCCAAATCCAAAATCTAGAATAACATGCTACATAGGCCGCCACTCAGTCAGCCACAAAGTTAATTTTTCGGTAGACATGACGGATATGAATACTGTGAATCTCTCGAAGGATAAACCAAAGTCGTGAAGAACATGATTGATAGAAACCTGATTACAATAGTTCTACCAAAGCCATTGGATAACAGTAAGAAAGTCTTCCTCAATGAAGAGGCTATCAGCATGAAGGATCCGAGTAGTGTAAGTAATGCTTGCTCAAGCTGCATAAAACTCAGCCAGAGAATAAAGGAGTTTAGGAGTCCAAAGCTACCTGTCGCCATCATCACTCTATCAATCTCACAGATAATAAATGAAGACCTGTAGATCTTTTTGAATACTCTAAGTTGATTTTGATAAATCCTAAAAAAAAACTCTCAAGATAAAAGATCGTATACCAATTCGAGAGCTTTTTAAATGGCATAAAGACAAGCGTGAAGGACTGTTTTTTTTTTTTTCTCACAAAACGTCATGGGACGAACAGTGGAAATTTGGGTCGAGTTGAGCAGCTACAGCTTTTTTTTTCTTATCTTTTTTGAAAAAAATATCTTTTAGGTTCCTTAAGTTTTAATATTTTTTATTTTTAATTTTTTTTTAATAAGTCTTTCAAGTGAACGCTTTAATGCAATGTGGTATAGCAATCCATCTTTGTTAGTATAAAGAGTTACGTAGCTATGGTGTAACTAATCTTATAAATGAGAAGAAATGATAGTAAGGTCATTCATTTTTCTTTTATAATCAGTTATAAAGAATATATATATATATATATATATATATATATTTTTTTAAATTTAAATAAAAATTAAATAAAAATTTTAAAAAATAATATAAATAAAAAAGAAATTGTATAATATAAATAAATGAAGCACTTTTGTTTGATTGCCCATTCTCATTATTTTTCTGCTCCAATTTTCACTCCATGGTCCAAAAACGACCTACCTTTTTGCTTTCTTATCGAAAGTTCCAACCTCGGCATGCAACCATGGGTTTAAAAATCGGACCAAATCGATCGATCAAATCGATTCAATTAGAAATTGATCATTAGTCTGATTCGATTTTATTGTTAAAGTTGACTTTTATATGATTCGATAAAAATAAAAAAAATTCATTGAACTGATCAAATTTTGAAGAACCAGTTCAACCCCAGTTTTTAGACTTTTAATTTTAACAAATAAAAAAATCAAAAAAATATTTGAATGATTAAAGAAGAAAACCTATACTCAAGTGGCCATTAGCTTGATAAATAAAATTAGGATTGATTTTTTAAAATTTTAAATTTTTTATTTAAAATAATATTTATATTTTATTATTTTTATATTATTTAATTAAAAATTAATTATAATATTATTTTATTCGATCAAACCAATTAACCTACAATCTAATAATCAAGCTAATTTATTGTCCAATTCAATTTATAAAATATTGCATGCAATCAGCGAGCAAATATTTATCAACGAGAGGAATCTGGGCTGCCAAAAAAAAAAAAATTTGTGGCATTTTTGTTTGTAAAGGGTTAAAATTTTATGCTTTTAGAGTGACAGTTGTCCTCTATCCCATTTTTTTTTTGTTAGTTAAAAAATAAAAGGTCTCCTAGAAAAGTTATTTTTGATGGTAAAAAGAAGGGATAAGCATGATTATCTCTGAAGAAGCTTCTGAGCCTTGGTTATTATCGGCTGTTTATGCCAGTACGGACTATAGGGAGAGAAGGATTCTCTGGTCTAAACTCCGATCCCTTCTTGACCAAGGTATTCCGTCTGTTATTGCTGGGGATTTCAATTGCATTACGGAGCCTAGTGAGAAAAGAGGGGGAAGACGAGTTACTGGCTCTGCTGACATAACTGAATTCAGATCTTTCATTGATTCTTCGGGATTGATGGATTTGGGATACTCTGGTCCCCAATTCACCTGGTGTAATAATCGGCAGGGTTCAGCTCGTGTTTGGGAGAGGCTGGATAGAGCAATGGCTTCAGCTCAGTGGCTTCATTTGTTCCCTGCGGTTACAGTCTCTCATCTTCCTCGTATTGCTTCTGATCACTGCCCTATCTTGATTTCCATGGATACTGTTTAGTATCAGCGCAAGCAGTTTAGATTTGAGCAGTTTTGGTCTGGCCATTCAGCTGCTCGTGCTATTATTCATCACATCTGGCATCTCCCGGTCCGGGGAAATGCAGTTTATCGTTTATCTCGCCGTCTGAAGATGACCAGGCATAGATTATCCAGATGGAGTAGAGTGGAGTTGGGGGATTTGGTTAGACATATTGAACAGACTGAAAGTGATATTAGCGCTCTTCAGGCTAAGGAAGATCAGGACGGATGTTTGCAGGCCTCTGACCTCTCTTCTCTTCGGGATAAGCTTGCTCAGCATCACTCTCTTCTTCGTCAGCAGGAGGTTTATTGGTGGCAGCGATCCAGGGCCAGTGGATTTGTGATGGCGATCGTAATACCAGATTTTTCCATCAGGCTACCTTGAAGCGGCGTGCTGCCAATAGGATTCGGAGATTAGTTGATGATGAGGGGAATTCTCAGGAGGATACCCAATCTATTAGGGAGATGATTCTTCACTTTTTCCAGTCTAGATGGACTGATTCTTCTGGTGCGGGAGGGCCAGTTACTCCAGTTTCTGATTCTGTGAAGGTCTCTTCTGTAGATAATAGTATGTTGGCCAGAGCAATTTCTGCGGACGAGATTAGGGCGGCCCTTTGGGACCTTGGCCCGAATAAGGCCCCTGGGCCTGATGGGTTTCCGCCTTTCTTTTATCGTCAGTATTGGGACATTGTGGGTCAGGAGGTGGTTTTGGCAATTCAGTCTGTTTTCCTGGCTAAACAAATTCCAGCGGAATGGAATCAGACCTTTATTTCTCTGGTGCCTAAGCATCCTAATGCATCCCTTCCTCAGCATTTTCGGCCCATTAGTCTATGCACTACGCTCTATAAGGTCTGTGCTCGGCTTTTGGCTCGTAGGCTTGCTCTGGTGATCCCTCGCCTAATTTCTGCTGAACAAGGGGCGTTTATTAGAGGGCGTTCTATTTCAGATAATATTCTCATTGCCCAGGAATTTATGTTTGATCTGCAGAGAGCTTCGGCCACGAGTAGTCTTATGGCAGTTAAACTTGATATGGAGAGAGCCTATGACATATTGAATTGGGCCTTTTTGTGTCGCTCTCTTACAGAGTTTGGAGTTGATGACTTGTTCATTGAGTGGGTTATGGCATGCATTCAGACGCCGTCCTTCTCTATTATTATTAATGGTAGTCCGACCAGATTCTTTCACTCTACTGTGGGGATCCGCCAGGGTTGCCCTTTGTCCCCGTTGTTGTTTATCTAGCTGTGGATGATCTGTCTCGGGCTTTCCATCAGGCGCAGAGAGATCGGAGTATTGTCCCTTATTTGGCTGGTGCGGAGGGCCCCTTGGTGTCCCATCTCCTGTTTGCGGATGATTGCATTCTCCTGGGCAAGGCTTCTATTGCTAATGCGTCGTCTTTCTATTCTATTATCCAGAGATATTGTCAGGCTTCAGGCCAGAAGGTTAATTTTCAAAAATCCACTTTATGTTTCAGCCCAAAGACTCCTAGAGCTATCAGGGAAGCTATTATTTCTTTATCAGGAGTCTCTACTCAGGCAGACAGATTGATGTATTTGGGGATTCCTATCACAGGAAGACGTCCCCGTTGTTCTGATTTCTTCGAGCTTGAGAAGAGGATTCATCAGCGTATGGAGGGGTGGCAGGTTACTGGCCTTTCGATGATGGCTAGGATTATTATTATACGCTCGGTTCTCTCCTCCCTTCCCATGTATCTTCTGTCTAATTCTATTATTCCTATTACTTGCCTTAAGAGGATTGAGAGAAGTTTCCGTGATTTTCTGTGGGCTTCTACGCAAGAAGGTCATGGTATGCATCTTTTATCGTGGGAACTGTTTGCATGCCTATCCAAGACGGCGGTCTTGGGATCCAGTCTCTGATTGTTAGAAGGGATGCCCTCCTTGCCAGACATGCTTCTAGATTCCTTCTGGAGCCGCATTGTCTCTGGAGTACTATTATGCGTGCTAGGTATGGTGGCTGGGTGCCGGATTCTTATATCAGGCCTCCACGTGGTTGCTCCTCCTTTTGGAAGGAAGTTTGCAGATTTGGTCAGGCTATCAGGGTAATGTTACGTGTATGATGGGAGATGGATCATCTATAGATGTTATTCAGGATACTTGGTTTTCGATATTCCTCTCTCACGATGGCCCTCTTTTATAAGCATTGACATCCCTTATAACCTTCGGGTTAAGGATTTGATTTCTTCTGATCCCCCTGCCTGGCATATCCCTTCTGTGACCGGTTTTTTGGGTTGGAGCTTTCTAGACGTATTCTCTCGATGCCCATTATCCCAGGTTGCTCATCTGACTCCAGACTTTGGCAGAAATCTTGTCTCTCTAGGGCTCCAATCAAGGATTTGATGATGATTTTCAGGCCGGGGTCCCAGCGTTCGATGGATGCTGATTGGATTTGGAAGCTTCCCACCCTCCCCAGAGTGCAGCTATTTATGTGGAAGCTTCTGTGGGATTGCCTTCCCACTTGTCTTCTTCTTTCTAGAAGAGGTCTGGAGATTCATCCGTGTTGTCCGTTATGTAGGGAGGAGGACGAATCCTCAATCATGCTATCTTTACCTGCCCCAGGGTGAGTTGCATATGGCAGAGGGTTGGTTATTCTGTTAGGAGGGACGATCAGGGTTCTCCTCGCTCTTCTTCTTCCTGGATATTCGTAGAGCTTCTCCGCAGAGGTGCAGCTGTTGGATTGCCACGGCTTATCATATATGGTTATCGAGAAACCAGATTCTTTTTACGGACGACCTGTGTCTTCCTTCAGAATTATGAGAAAAATCAGTTCTTTGGTCATGGACTGTGCCCGGGTTGGTTCTGATGTCTCTGGCCTCTGGGGATCCCCTGCTGCTTCGGCAGCGAACCGTCATTCGGTCTTCATCTCCTGGGATCCCCCTCCTCCAGGGTTCGTCAAAATCAATTTTGATGGTAGTGTTCGTGGCAGAGCGGCTGGTTCTGGGTTCCTTGTCCGTGACCTCAGGGTGAGCTTCTGGGAGCGGGAGGTTTTGGATCTATTGACTCCTCGTCTGATGTCTGAGCTTTATGCGGCCTGGGCGGGCATTTCTTATGCTGTCAGGACTCTTCAGGCCCATAGGATTGTCATTGAGGGTGATTCCCTGGCGGTTATTTCCTGGTTGCAGAAGGAGAACTGTCATTCTGATCCTACAAACCCGATTCTGACGGACATTCGTTCCATCCTTTCCAAGGTCGACTGTACCCGGATTCACCATATTTATCGTGAAGCTAATTCGGCGGCGGACTGGGTAGCGTCCTTTGTGGCCCAGCATGATGGATCGTGGTTTTGGAAGCCGAGCGATCCCTGTCCATCTATTTTACAGTAAATTTTGTATTCGGACCTTTCTGGACTGACTCGCACTAGGTTAGTGTGATCGTCCGTTTTTGTATAAAAAAAAAAAAAAAAAAAAGGAAAAAAAGAGAGAAGAAAATTAAAGGTGAGGAGTATCTAATAAATTACAACTGAACAATAAATAAATCTCTCACGTTCCATCATGCAGGTGATAAGTCCTCCCTCATCCACGTGTCATCTTCTCATGGGTCTGCGGGCCCTGCAATGGGTACAATGCCGGCCATGTTTGTAGCTGAAGATGTCATGCATGTATGGTCTGATGGGATGCATGCATGAGGGGGGATGGCGAGGAGGACATGTGTCGTCGGCGTGGAGATAACGCCGGGCCACCCGCGAAGAAAGGAACTCGGCAACGGAAGAATTTGTTCGATTGTGGGCCCACGATCCATCATTTCCGTCCGTTCATCGGTGATTTGAGAGATTTGTCGTGCATGCCGTGCACGTAAGCACTGCATGCGCATGGTGGGAGACATAAGTAATTAAAAAATAATAATAATAATAAAAAGTTTGCATGGATTCTAACACGTTTTAATTTTATGAAAACACCTGTGAGGGTGCTTGCCAGAAGCTTAGTTTGAGAGAAAGAAAAAAAAAAAAAAAAACCCATAAATATGAAACAATAGCAGCAAAATCTTAACTTTTAAGTGAGAAATCATATCTTTCTTTATTTCTACTAAAATATGTTTATATTAATAACTGATGGCATTGGCCATAGATAAAAGGGTTGAATGGTGTGGAGGATTAGATCTATGTATATGTTCTCTTAAAAAAAACGTATTATTAATAAAAAATTTATCAAAAATATTAATCAATTTAAATAGTGCTATATTGCTTTTCAATACAAGGTAAGCTTTTTTATTTTTTTAACAACTATAACAAGTAGTCTCAAATATCATAAAATAATAGTGAACTTTTAAGTTTCAAAATCATAGAGAGTCAATCAAAGCATCTTTAAATCAATTATTTTTATTTTTTTTAAAATTAAGCATTAAAAAGTTTTTTCAAAGACAACCTTCAAGCCCCTTCTATCTTTATTTTTTTTTTTTTTGTGAGGCTCTTATCCTCTTTCTTCCACCCAACAATAATTATTGCTGTAGGAAATCAAACAATATATGATGAATTATATCAGGGATTATTGAGAGTTTACTAAGGCTATATTAGATACACGAGATAAGAAGAAGTATTCAAGAAATATTTTTTTTATTTTTAAAAGCTATAATTAGGGATAGTTCTCAAAAAATTTAATCAGAGAAGATAACCCATATTTAATTATGAGTTATTTTTTGAACTTATTTCTTAAAAATTTAGAAATAATTAGAGTTATTTTTTGATGACAAAATTATTATTTTAAAAAGATGATTATTTCTTAAGCTATTTTTGAATCAAATACTACCTTATGAGTTGGCGCAAGTGACTGGACTCCTTGGGTTGGGATTTTGGTCGTCTTAATTTCCTAGTTAAGATCAAGAAAGGTGCAAACTTTGAAGACGTGACATAAAATATTGGCTGGATGGGCCAGCAGAACGAGTTGATTCATATGGAATGGACAAATAACTTGGGACCTAAAGACAAAGGATTAATTATTAAAAAAAAAAAGAAAGAAAATGAGACACAGAGAAGAAGCTGTCGGCAATAATAGATGCACTTTATTTATTTATTTTTTGGCTTCTTCTTTGGATATAGCTACGTTGTGAATATGTTAATATTAAAGGAATATGCTTAATTAAGCTGAGGCATTTGCATCCCAATGGACTTCAACATAATTAGGTAAGGGATTATCTTCATATATAGAAACCTCTTATCAAATACCTTAATAAAAAATACTATTGATATGCAACAAGCATAGAAATTAACAAATTAATGTATTAATTTTTTTTATTCTTTTAGCATTTTGTGAGATATAGGAAACAAAACAAAGTGTTTTTTTACTTCATATCATAACACATCTTTTTTTCTTTGCATTTATCCAAATTTTATAGTCTTGTTCCAAAAAATTTCTGCTGGTTGAAACCATAAGGCCAAGTTAGTTATTTTGAAAATCTCCCTATGCTTAATTTCTTTTGCTGAAAAAGAAAGCTAAAAACCTTAAAATAAAAAAAGCCCTAATATTGTTATTGTGAATTACTTTCAAATTTATTAGAAGAAATAAAAAAAAAATCACTACAATTGATGAGTCAGATTAATAGATCGAATGGTCATTGAACGACCAAACTGGGTCCAATTAATTAAGCTTAATTTTTTTTAAAGAAAAAACTTAAACGCACTTTGTGAAACAAAATAAGTCTACTGCTCTCTTTTTTAACAGATGAGAACCAAGTTGATCCGATTGAATGGGATAATGATCCCACGCCAAAAGTTGAGTCCAATCTTTGCAAAAGCCAAAGGATGGAGATTCCTAAGGGACATGGGGCAGCTCAAGTGGTGGCCGCGTACAAAAGCTTATCAAATAAAAACACGATGACTTTTTATGACATTGATCTCCACCATGCCTCAAATTCCACGGCTAAATAGAGACAGTCATAGGGAACAACAAGTGTCCACAATGCATTGATATTCTCATAATGACTGCCTTTCGTAATCCATGAGTATATCTTGGTTTGTCCTTCAGGGATTGGGACACGCGCGGCTTATAACGGTTAAGAAGGCAGGCTTGCCATACACAAAAGAAGGCTTCTAATATTCTAATAGCCAAAGCCTAATGGAAGAAAGGCATTGGGAAGACCTGGCAAGGCCCTTGGAAAAGACAGCGGATGAGAAGCATTCTCGTGGGTAATGAGTTACTCTAATCGGGTGGGGGATTCTTCTTTGGATGTGTTTTAATTTTGATGTCGCTTTGGAGCCGCCCTTAGGCTATGTTTAAATCTTTCGAGGAAAAAGAAAGAGGAGAGTGAAAAAAAAAAAAAAAAAGAAAGAAAGAAATAGAAAGAGTTATTCTTCTTCTCTTATTTGAAAAGGATAAAAGAAAAAAGAACATTATAATTATCTTGTTTGATCGAAAAAAAAAAAAGAAAAAAAAAGTCGAGAAATGAACTGTGAAAATAAAGAATAAGAATAAAAAATAAAAAAAATTTTAATTTTTTTTAAAAAATAACTTAAATATTTTTTTTTCCTAGCTATTCTTTGATTTGAGGATTAATAAATTTATTCTCGCCAAAAGTTGAATCCAATTTTACTCTCATTTTCTTTTTCATCTCTCTTCATTTTCCTTCTAAACAAATAACTTATAACTTTTTTTTATTTATTTATTTTTTTTTTCTTCATTCACCCAATCCAAATAGTCCCATAAAAGCTTCATTCGTTTTGGCATTGATGCCGATTTTTCAGAGTACGTATTGGTATTACGGCTCACTTGTAACTTGGGTCAACTGATGGCTCAGGCTCCCTTATCCATCATTCTTAGGGCTCAAAACATATTGGGTGTGGATTGTATATCAGTATAACTATATATATATATATTGTTTTAATGAATATATGATACGGATGCAAATATTAAAAAGATGCTAAAAATTGTACCCAAGATTATTTTAAATAAACATATACAAATTGAACATTGACCAAATAGATATAAATAAATTATTAAAAATTAAGAACAGGAATTTATTCAATTATATTGTACCAACTCGGAATAAGTATATAAGATTCCTAATTTTATTATTTTCTCTAAAGTAAATAAATAATCATAAATAAAACATCTATTATATATAAACATGCACTTACATCGATCCGTTTGGCTACTTGACACTTTTTAGCACATCATGATAACTATATATATTAGATGGCTTGAATTTATGTAGGCAAGATTTAAGAAAAGATGATTCACTCTTTCTCTATCCTTTTGTTCTTATCATGGATTCTCTTACTAAAATGTTCAATAAAGATGCACTATTAAAGATGTATAAAGGGCTCAACAATCTATAGATTTGTAGCAGCAATAAAATTCTTCAATATGCAAATGGCACTCTTATCTTTGCTAAAGCGAAGAAGAATATTACTTTTTCTTAAAACTAGCTTAATTATATGTCTTTGAACTTATCTCTGACCCTTTAGATCAACTTTTTTAAGAGTGCGGTTATTCCAATTGAGTGTTTTTCTTTGGAGGTATTTAAATGCGCCTCTTGATTAAATTGTAAAGTGGATGCTCTTTCATTTATTTACCTTAGTCTTTATTAAAAAAATCATAAACTTTAACGATTTTCTTTTCTTGGGAGCCTCCTCCTCCAGGGTTTATCAAAATCAACTTTGACGGTAGCGTTCGGGGCAGATATGCTGGATCGGCCTTTATCATCCGTGGGTCTCAGGGCGATATGCTGGCAGCGGACGGATTTAGCATCCTCGACTCCTCTGTCCCTATGACTGAGCTTTATGGGGCCTGGGCTGGTATTACCTATGCTTATAAGTTTCTTAGAGCCCATAGAGTTGTTATTGAAGGTGATTCCTTAACGGTCATTAGGTGGTTACGGAAGGAGAATGTTCCGCTGCCCCCATTAATCCGATTCTTTGGGATATCTGGTCTATTCTTCAGGATATGGCTGCAGCTCAGATATATCATATTTTCTAAGAAGCTAACTCGGCGGCCGACTGGGTAGCGGCTTCTGTTGCTCAGCATATAGGCTACTGGTTATGGAATCTGGGTGACCCTTGTCCTCCTTTTTTGTTTCAAATTTTGTACTCTGATGTATCTGGGCTAACTCATACTAGACTTGTTTGATGGCCCGTGTGTACCAAAAAAAAAAAAAATCATAAACTTGTTAAATCTCATTGGATGCTACTAAAATTAAAGGTTGAATTTTACCTCTCAGCTTGGAAAGGGAAACTATTATTTTTTGGAGAGAAACTTAATTTTTATTCCTCAATACTACATGTCTCTTTTCAAATTACTTTGACAAGGTCATTACAAAGATGGACAACATTAGAAGAGCACTCCTTTGGAAAGGAGTAAACTCGGCTTTTAGTTTTGATTGTAAAGTTAATTAGAAATCAGTTTGCCTAGGAAAAGAAGATGTTTGGCCGTAGAGTCAAGGATTGAAAGCTCTTCAATTAGACACTTCTTGTTAACTGGAGTTGACGGCATTTGAGAAATGAATCTAGCTTGAGGAAAAGGCAGACTATTGAAAAAGCTGGAGTTATATCAGATAGCCAATATGTTGTCCCTTATAATTGTGAATTGTTGCTATGATACTAGGTACACATCAATGTGGAGTGGTGTAATCGTTTCCTTTCTATTAAGTATCTGTTCAAATATATGCATAAAAGAGTTGACAAGTCCACAATGGTGCTACAGGATAATGTCTCCACAAATAGTGAGACAAGCAATGTTTTAGTCAGGAAAGATACTCAACTAAATTTAATTCAACTTAAATCATCTAAGCCATTTTCCAAATACATGGGGTCAGCTACATGAATCTGTTTCCTCCACTCTTCTCTAATCAGAACTAAGTCGATATTTAAATTACAAATAGTTATATATTTTTTTAATTATTTCTATCCATATTAGTTTAGGTTTACCTCTACCTCTATTCTTACCATGGATTTAGTAAGAAAAGATGATGAGATTAAATCATATTTAGATTGTGGGTATGCATCTACATTAGAAGCTTCCTAGAGAATTTTTTAGTTCGATATGCATTATAGAGAGCTAGTGGTTGACAAATTGAGTTTCTACTTGCCTGACAAATAGCCAATAACTTTTACTGAATCAGAACAAGTTGCAAAAATTGTAGACAGATCTGGAATTGAAAAGATAATGCTCATCCATGGATGATGACAACCATGGTTCATAAATATGCAAATAATTTAACTTATGCTGGGTTTCCTCGATATTGGGTATGGCATGCTGATATCAAAACATGGAGAAGAAGAAAGTCAGGAAGATGCATTGGCCGAATCTATTACTTATATCCAATAAGTGGAGAATGATTCTATCTTCATATGCTTTTGAACATAGTTAAAAGTTGCATCACATTTGACCTTATTAGAATTGTTAATGGAATTATTTATCCAACATTCAAGGCTGCTTGCTTTACCTTGGGTCTAACATTTGAGCTTATTAAGTGTTAATGGAATTATTTATCCAACATTCAAGGCTGCTTGCTTTACCTTGGGTCTATTAGATGATGACAAGCAGTGGCATAAAGCAATAGTAGAAGCTTCTACATAGGCAACAGCCACTATATTAATTTATGTGAAGTAGCCTAACCTAGACAATCATGGGAAAACTACTAGAAGTTGTTAGTAGAGGACAGTCTTCACAGATAAAGAAGAATGCTTAATTTTGAAAACCTCCAAATGAGTGATGAGCTTTGAATCACTTTTTGTGAGATTGAAAAAATCTTGCTTCACAATGGAACCTATCTAAAAATTTTCATTCAATGCCACTACCAAATGCTGCATTATTGAGGGAAAGTGGAAATAGATTACAAGAAGAATTAGCATATGATGTCATTTCCTGAAGAGAGAGCATAAACTCTAGCATTTGGCTTTAATGCTGAACATCAAATTATCTACAATGGTATATTACATACAATAAGTACTGCCATAGGAGGCCTTTCTTTGTTTATGGATATGGAAGAACAGGGAAAACTTATTTATACAAGACATTAATAACAAAATTGAGATTAAAAAAAAATTACGTTAGCAGTTGCTTCATCAGGAATTGTTGCCCTCTTAATTAGTATCTAGGACTGCCCATTCAAGATTTCATATTCCAGTTAATTTTGGTGGTGATGTTATTTGTGATATCAACAGCAGAACACAAGCAGCTGATTTAATGATAAAGATAACTCTTATTGAATGGATGAAGCACCAATGGCAAAGGAAAACAGCTATTTTCATTGCTGTGAAAAAGTCTATAACCAAAAAACTGTCTGAGCGTGTCTGAGAGTGCTTGCTTTAAGATTCGGATGTCGTCTTCTTCTTCCCTGATTTCCGTTGCCTCTTGCTGCTGTTTTCGTCTCTGCTTAGTCCGGTGATGGGTTCTCCGTCCACCAAGCATCCGTTGGGGTCTGATGTTCCAAAGAATGCCGGCGTGCCATGGAGCCATGCCCGATCGAGCCGTTTTGAGTGGGTTTCTCCTTCTCCGTCTCCGGTGGTGGTGGCAGAGATGGAGCGCTTATTCCCTGAAATCATCCAAGTTCCCATGCGGCCACTGGAGGAGGAGGTTGGTAGGTGGAAGAATCTTACCATTCTCGCTCGTTGTCTTGGCAGTTGGGTTCCTCCGGAGGCTCTGGTTCATGAATTCCACCGTGCCGGTGTCTCGAGGGAAATTGAAGCCATCGCTCTGGCGCACCGCCATTATCTGTTCCGATTTGAAGACACTCATGCTACGGAGCTTGTCCTTGGTCGACCATGGGTGTCAATGGCCAAGCTTTTTGCAGTGTCCGAGTGGCAGCCGGAGTTCATTCCTTATGAGAGCTCACTGCTTCAAGCTCTGCTTTGGGTCCGATTGCCGCTGCTCCCCATCGAATTTGGTCGGATGAGGCTCTGGCCTCAATCCTATATGCTGCAGGGAGCTATCTGTACTCGGATGCTTCGACCAAGGACCGCAAGCGGGCAGCTTCGCTCGTGCATGTGTCAGTGTCAACCTGGGTAAGCCTCTTCGTCCGGGTGCTCGGATTAGAGGTTCGGAAATCCCTTTTGGCAGCAATTTTCATTTGAGCATCTTGAAGGAATTTGTGGCTTCTGTGGATCCTTGCACTTCTCTGGGACTTGTGGAGCTGCGCCGATTCCTTATCTTCCTCTTCGAATCCTCGGTTCGGTCCTTAGATGGCAGCGGTGAGACGGAGGAAGCCCCTGTGCAGCTGCAACCAGTGTCTCAAAAATCCTCTATTCCGAGTATATCTTCTTCCCCTTCCTCTGCTTTGACGGAAGAATGGCAAATTCCTAAGAAATTAGCACGTAGGCATCTTAGGAAAGGGTCGCATGGTATGTCTGCCTTTCCTTCTGCAATTTCCTTGGATCCCTCATCCCAAACACTAAGGTCTACCTAGTGTTTGGAGTGCCTGCATGCCGGATTCCTCCCACTGTGCCGGCGGTTGATGGCGAGATGCTTGTTGTGCCGGGGGTTGGGTCTGCGGGGTCTGCTATGCTCTATCCCTTGAAGAAGGCTGCTTCTGGTCCCCTGAGCCCTCCTGCTTTGCCTGATACTCCAGCGTGCCCATTTTTCAATGCGTGCCGGTTGGAGTGGATGGGAGGGCTGAGGAGCTTAAGTCAGATTGCTTGGTCTCAGTCCCGGTGCTCTCAGTGAATTCTAAAGATTTAAGTTCTAATCCTTTTAAGTCGGGGGCTCGGTTAAGTCTAGTGGCGGTTGCCTTTCTGGCCTATCGAAGAGGGCTCGGCCTGTTGAGCCTTTGTTGCAGCGGGTCGTGTCCAAGGCATCCAAAGTAAAAGGGAAAGCACCCCTTAGGGATAAGGCCATTGAGAATGGGTCCTTTGCTTTCTTGGCTTCGCTTGAGTCCCCTAGGGGTATGCTCGGTCTTGTGGGGATGAGGAAGCAAAAGTCCCACCGTAAAGATAGTTTGGCCCCAGGTTCTGCTAAAGGGTCAGCCCAGCCGGTTCGTTCGGTCGGCTCAGACCATGACGCTGCTGTTGCCCTTCTTAAGGATGCCATCTAGAAGGATCGTATTGTCAAGACTATGGATTCCTCCAGAGTGGATGAGTGTACTGTCCACGGACCTGAGGGTCCCATGCGGCTTAATGATCACCTTGGCGAGCAGGTGACTGGGGACACTGCTGGGGTCCCTCTTCCTCAAATTTCTAAATGAAGATTCTTGTTTGGAATGTTCGAGGGGCCCTGAAACCCTCATTTCGGTCCTCTTTTGGGAGGCTTCAGCAGCTTCATAACCTTGACATCTGTATTTTGACAGAAACTTGTCTATTGGGGGATAGTCTAAATTGCCTCCGGTGGCAGATTTTTAGACTGTGGAATTCTTATGCTATTGACTTAGTTGGTCTTTCTGGAGGCATTTTGGTGCTTTGGAGATCGGATAAAGTCCGTGTGGATGCCTTCCATGGTTGTGACCAGCATGTGGCTTTGGTTGTTTCGGAAGGGTCCTCCGCACCTTGGCTGCTTTCTGGAGTTTATGCCAGCACTGAGTTTAGGGTTCGCCATGTGCTTTGGTATGAGATCCTTTTGCTCCTTGGCCAGGGTTTTCCCTCTCTTATTGCTGGTGATTTTAATTGTATTGTGGGGGCCTCCGAGAAGAGAGGAGGTAGACAGTTTGTTGATTCCTCGGACATTGTTGAGTTCAAGAATTTTATTGCATCGGCAGGTTTTTTGGATTTGGGGTTTGCTGGACCCCAGTTTACCTGGTGCAATAATCGTCAGGGTTCTGCTAAAGTTTGGAAGAGACTGGATAGGGCTTTGGCTACTGCCAATTGGCTTCAGCTCTTTCATATGCTACTGTTACTTATTTGCCAAGAATTGGTTCTGATCATTGTCCTATCCTTATTTCTACTGATGTGCCTCTTCAGCGGTCTAGACAGTTTAAGTTTGAAAAGTTCTGGACCTTTTATTCTTCTGTGAGGCATATCATTTCTTAGGTCTAGCGGTTGCCAGTTAGAGGGAGTGCCGCATACAGACTTTCTAGACGTCTGCTTCTTGCCAGCCACAGGCTCTCTAGCTGGAACAGGAGGGAGGTGGGGAATATTTTGAGGCAAGTTGAACAGGCATAGTCTATTATCTCTTCTCTACAAGATAAGGAGGATCATGAGGGATTTCTCCTCGATGCAGATCTGTCTACTCTCAGATCCACCTTAGCTATCCACCATTCTCTGATGTTGCAGT
The DNA here is from genome assembly GCA_900491605.1 of Calamus simplicifolius. Taxonomy (NCBI): domain Eukaryota; kingdom Viridiplantae; phylum Streptophyta; class Magnoliopsida; order Arecales; family Arecaceae; genus Calamus; species Calamus simplicifolius. Next base: position 789,871 of record UESW01004149.1, read on the forward strand.
AGAAAACTTATTGAAGGCAAAGGTCTCATATTCAGTGGATTATGGAGGGGGACCGTAATACGAGATTCTTTCATCAGACTACTTTACGGCGCCGGTCGGTGAATCACACCAGATGTATAGATGATGAGGAGGGCCATTCTGTCGTTCAGACCAGATGGACTGAGATGTCGGGGTTGGGTTCCCGGTTTCTTCTATTCTGCCTTCATGCAAAGTCTCTGATGTGGAGAATGATATTCTTATCAGGCCTTTTTCTATGGAGGAGATTCGACTCACTTTATGGGAATTGGGTCCTGACAAGGCCCCGAGCCCTGATGGGTACCCGTCCTTATTCTTTCGTCATTATTGGGACATAGTTGGTCTGGATGTGGTCTCGGCTATCCAGTCTATCTTTTGGCTACTCATATGCCTTCTGACTGGAAGCGAACTCTTGTCACCTTGGTGCCCAAACATCCTGATGCTTCCTCTCCTATGCATTACCGGCCTATCAGTATGTGCACCACTTTATATAAAATTATGCTCGGCTTTTGGTGACTCGGATGGCTTCGGTAATCCCTCATCTTATCTCTCAGGAGCAGGGTGCTTTTCTTAGGGGGCGTAGTATCACGGACAACGCCTTGTTGGCTCAGGAGTTTATGCATGACCTTCATAGAGCGTCGCGTCAGTGCCTCATGGCTATCAAGCTTGACATGGAGAGAGCTTATGACAGACTGAGGTGGGATTTTCTTTGTAGTACTCTGCATGAGTTTGGTTTCCATGAGGTTTTTGTTGACAGGGTGATGGAGTGTGTCCAGAGGTCATCTTTCTCTCTCCTAATTAATGGGGGTCAAACGGAGTTCTTCCACTCAGCGATTGGTCTGAGACAGGGATGTCCTCTTTCTCATTCTTATTTATTCTCTCTGCTGATGCTCTATCCCGGGAGCTTTCTTTGGCGACGCGGACTTTAGCTATTGACCCATATGCTGTGGGCCCCTTGGCCCTTTGCTATCCCATTTACTTTTTGCTGATGACTGTCTCCTGCTGGGGAAGGCTTCTATCTGTAATGCCTCCACCTTTGCATCTATTCTTCACTCTTACTGTCGTGCCTCAGGTCAATGTGTCAATCTTAACAAATCGTTGATCTGCTTTAGCCCAAGGACGTCTCCTTCTATGAAGAGGTCTATATCTCAATTATGGGGATTCCTACTCAGTCCGATCGGATGTCCTACTTGGGGATTCTGATTACTGGGAGACGGCTACGGTGCTCGGATTTTAGTTATCTGGTGAGGCGGATCCGAGATCGTCTGGATGGCTGGCAGGTGTCTGGCCTTTCTATGATGGCGCGGATTACTCTGATCTGTTCTGTGCTCTCCTTGATGTCTGCCTATCTATTATCTAACACTGCTATTCTGTTGGCATGTCTGCGGAAGATTGAGAGATACTTTCGGGACTTTCTCTGGGCATCGATGCAGGATGGCTACTGCATTCATCTTCTAGCTTGGAACACTATCTGTTTGCCATTGGCTGAGGGTGATCTTGGTATCCAGTCGCTGTTATTCAGAAGAGAGGCTCTGACAGCTAGGCATGCCTCCCGATTCCTTCTTGATCTGCATTGCTTGTGGAGTTCCTTCATGCACACCAAGTACGGTAGCTAGAATTCTTCCACTCTTTTCAGTCTAATCAGGGGCATTCTTTTTATTGAAAAGAGGTCTGTCGATATGCTTCGACTATCCTGAATTGTACCTCTTGGATGATTGGGGATGGTACATCGGTGGATGCCATTCAGGATGCATGGATTGCTGACCTCCCCCTGTCTCGGTGGCCCACCTTTGTTTGCCCTGACATTCCTCATGGTATGCGTGTCAGTGACTTTATTTTCTTGGATTGCTCTACCTGGTCGTATTCTCGGGTGGCCAGTTTTTTGGGACTGAGCTCTGTCGGCACATTCTTTCATCCCTCTATCTCCGAATTCTAGTACAAATACCAGGGTCTGGAGGAGATCTTGCTTGTCTCGTGCTCCTATAAGGGACCTCCTGTCTATGTTCAGAGCCTATCCTTAGGATTCGAGGTATGGGGATTGGATTTGGCATTTGCCTGTTCACCCTAGAGTGAGACTTTTCATCTGGAAGCTGGCTCAGTGAATTTTCCTACTTACTCCCTTCTCTCGACTAATCATGCTATATTCTATTGTGCCAGGGCTAGATAGATTTGGCAACTCTATGGTGCTTGTCCCTGGGTGGACAGTTCTGTCTCCCACCATATTTCTTTCCTGAGACTGCTGAAGCAGGATTGGGATGGGGTACTCACCAGCGGGGTTCATTATGGGCTTATATTGCTTGTTAGATATGTCTATCCCGGAATCAGATTCTATTCTCAGACATGGTTCATCCTCCTCGCAAGGTTCTCATGACGGCTACATCCCTTTATGCTGAGTACTCCTCCCATTAGGGGTCTTTTGATTTTGCAAACCTTGGACACTGGGTCTTCCCTGCTGCTGCGGCAGCGAACCGGCGTACAGTTTTTATTTCTTGCGAGCCCCCTCCTTCAGGGTTTGTTAAAATTAACTTTGATAGGAGTGTCCGAGGTAGAAGCGTTGGATCAGCTTATGTTATTCGTGATGCGGATGGTATGATGCTGGTGGCAGGGGGTTTTGGTCTTCTTGATTCCTCGGTACCTCTGACTGAGCTCTATGCGGATTGGATGGGTATATCCTATGCTATTTGGACCCTGGGGGCCCGTAGCATCTATCATTGAAGGTGACTCCATTATTGTTATTTGATGGATCAGACAGAAGCATAGTTCCCACTTGCCTTCTATCCCATTATTATGTGATATCCGCCATATGATCTTGGAAGCTCCTAACATCCAGATCTGCCATGTCTATCGTGAAGCCAATGCTGTTGCGGACTGGATTGCTACCAGGATGGCCTCTCACTCTGGTTATTGAAGATGAAGACCGGAAGACCATTGCCCTCTGATTTTGTCCTAGTTATTAGTTTCTAATGTAACGGGTCTAACCCGACCTAGGGTGGTGTGAATCACCGTTTGAATCAAAAAAAAAAGGAAAACAACTTTCATATCATAGATCGAATATTAAAAGATCTTATGAAAACAAAAAATTCTTTTAATGCAATCAAATCAATTGGAGGTAAAGTTGTTCTCTTAGGTCGAGACTTCCAATAAATTATACCTATTGTCCTGAAAGAAAATCAAAAAGAATCTGTAGATGTTACATTAAATATATCATACCTTTAAGATAGTTGTAAGGTCTTGAAATTAACAAATAATATGCAGCTCGCATTACGTGCGACAACAAAAGCAAATGACTCTGAAATAAAAGCATTCAGTAATTGAATACTGAAATTAGGCATGGTGATCTTGAAGAAGGGCATGGTGAAGATTATATTAAAGTTCCTTCTGACCAACTTATCCAACATAGAGTTGATCCTATAGTAGAGAAACATACCCAAAACTTATACATAAGTGTAATAATTTTCCATGTCTTCAAGAAAGAACAATTATAGCTCTAACAAAAGATATTGTTCATGATGTTAATGAGTATATTTTATCATTATTTGATGGTGAAGAACACACATATCTTAGTGTTGACTCAATTTGCAAGGCAATTGTTAGCATATCTAATGATGACATATTATATCTAGTTGAATTTTTTAATACATCAAAATTCTTAGGAATATCAAATCATTCTTTAAAGCTAAAAGTTGGGCTATCTATCATATTATTACGAAATCTAGACTAGATAGCAAGTTTAGCCTAAGGTTGTGCATAACATGTCTTCATGATAGAGTTATACATACTGAAATTATAATGAAAACTTACATCAATAAAGAATTTTTTATACCAATAAACATATTCTTTCACTAAGTAACTCAAAGTGGCCTTTCATTTCGAAAGAAGACAATTTCTACTTGCAATATGCTTTACAATGACCATAACAAAAGTTAAAGATAATCATTGAAACATGTCATCTTACATCTACCCAAACTATTTTAGCCATGGTCAATTATATGTAGCTATATTAAGGGTGACAACACTAAAAGAATTTAGATTTTTAATAACAATGAAGAGTCAAAGTTTTTTAATATTCTAAAACATATGATTTATAAAGAAGTTTTCCAAATGCTATCATGATGTACAAGGTATGCTATTTATTAAACATATTTTGACCCAAATATTTTTTAGATGCTATTCACATATATACATGCCAATTTCTTAAGTTTATTAGCATCAACTTTCTTTAAAATAAATTCATTAGAGAATGCTATATTTTTAAAGAAATAACAAGCCATTGAGATCCATTGAAGATAAAGATTAGGGTATCAAAAATATGGGATGCTGTGAACAAAGAATAATGATTTGTTGAGTTTAGACATGATCCCTATTGATAACTATCTTTTTATAATTTAATACTATCTTTTGTTACAACTTATTCATTATCAATGTTTTTATATGCAATATAAGACAATAGATGTAAGCATAGAACAGCCTATGTGAACAAATTTTGCCCTCTTTGATGGAAGGAATGGTATACCATATTTCAAATATAAGAGTATCAAATAACAATTCAAGTTATAGACCTATGGATAATGAGTTGAAGATAACATCTATGATGACAGCATTAGTAAAGAAGATAGATTACATCAACATTGCAAATCCCTACCATAAGTTTGAATTTTGTTGGCTACAATTCAATTGTAGCAAAACACAATAATAATATCCTCCTTACAAGTATGGTTTTTATTATTACAATAATTTTCACTAAGTAATATAACAAAAATTGGCTCTTCATTTGAAATTAATAGATTTTTAAAAATACAGATTTATTAGCAAGTTGATTGCAGTGGAACCAAAAGAAGAAAAACAAATATAACATTCAACTATTCAAGTGTCGAACATCGATGTCCTTACCATCAGTAAGATACAAATTAATATACATTGCTTTAATTTTTTACTATTATCTTATTTATTCTACTAAGAAAAAGATATTTACGGGGATCAACTACTAATGCCATATATCAAAATTTATTGAAGGAAAATCAAGGTCTATTTATAATTATAATTACTTCAACAATTGTTAAGAACTTTCAAGGTATGTTTCCTGCTTCCTACAAAATCACATACATTATAAAATAATATAGAAGACATCATATTTTGATCTCTTTGTTATAAGAAAATAATACTTATCACCAACAAGTGCGGCAAATCTATATTTTAACTTTGAAATACTAAAAAGCTTCTCTCTGGATAAGTATAGTAACCTAGACTACAAATTCAATAACTTATTTATTTTTATTACAATCAGTTAACCGAAAACATCAACTGTAGGTATATAGGAGATAATGACAAAATAAAAGAAATTCCAATACAAATGTCGTCATAAGTATTTGTAGAACAACAAATGTGAATAAGGAGGAAGACATTAAAAGAAATTATGCAAGTGGAATGGGAGTCTGATGACCAACAAGAAATAACAAATTAAAAAACGGTATGCAAATATATGCAAGTATTTATTTAAACATTCTATTCACTAAAAAATATAAATTGAGATAACTCCTTTATAACCACTACACAGATATAGTATCTGCTAGAAACTTTATTCACTTGCCATGTAACAATAATCAAGATGGAGATAAATTTACGATAGCATAGCATGAGAAATATGTCCTAAAATATTACTTTCAGACAAAGAAAATTATATTGTGAACCATGCAACAAATACTTCTAGATGGCTACACCAAGGAATGCACATCTAAAACTAATATAAAATAAGAGATATTATATTATGACAAAAAATTATTTATAGACTATAAACATAACTTCCTATATAACCAATCATTGATAACTATTGCAAATAAATGCAGGTACTAAATCCAGCTTCCAGTAGTAAATCCTATGCTACAATCAAGTTTTGTTGTTTTCTATAGAGAAGCAGAAAAATTACTACATAAAACAGCTAAAGAATTGCTTAAAGAACAATATGAGGTGAAATTCCCAAAAAAAGCTTTTGCATAGCACTTCACATTATCATATTATCTATATATTCAAAAAATTACTTCGATACTAACAATATCATGTGCTTTGAATAGGACTCTGAACAATTCAGGTTGTCAAAAGAGATAGAAATGTTAAATGGATTGTCATTTACTTTCCAACTCAAGTTAAATGAATAAAATCTTCCAATGCAAATATTCTGCTGAAACTAACTTCCTTCTCCAGCAGGTAAGGATTGGATATCTCTAACAAAACAAAGGTAACTGTAAGCAACTTCCATCACCATAGAATTATACAAATGATGAACAAACGTTCATTTATATAAATATAAGCTTTTGCTATGTCAGATTTGGAGGCAACACAGATTAAGACAAATGCAGGTGGAGACAATGTAGTAGAAATAAATGCTTCAGCAATGATTACTAAAATTGGCACTTGGGAGTCAACAATTATAGATGGCCCAATTATTGATGAAACCAAAAGAATCTTCACTAAAAATGAAATAGAACTTTACCAGCTGACTGAAGAAAAAAAGTTCAATAATGCCAAAGGATCATCAGAGTGCAAAATGTTTTGTTCTTTTCGCTTGCAAACACAATATTACTCTTAACTTTTTAACAGATTAAAGCAAACTAATTTCTCTGCTAGAACTTATGCTACTATCAAATACTGTTAATACCAACATATCCTTACGATTATGTTTTGTCAGTTCATAGTTCCAATTATATCCAGCTTGCTGAAATAACCATGGCTAGCCTGCATGCTGTTTGTCCCAAGCAGTTCTATATTTAAAGTTGCCATTAAGAATGACACATAAGCACTGCCATTCCAGAACCACTGTCAGCAGAAATAAACACATCTCTATTAATCACCGCAATCAGGATGATCTGCATTTGAACTGGTATAGGTATCATGTAGCCAATGGACTCTGTTGCTGCCAAATCGCTCCTGGAATGCGTCGGGTGAGGACAAGCTTCCTGTAAGTTCGGAGGAATGACGGGACCGCCTCCTTCGGCTGGAAACTTACAAGAAAAGTCCCCGGCCGATGGTTCCGATGAGACCCTCCGACGTTCGAGTCAGTGATTTGAAGAACAGGAGTGTTAGATGAAAAGAGCAGAGATTGAGTCCCCTGCCCCCTTGGGGGTCGGGGTCCTTTTATACCTGTTCCGGAGCCTCTCTTACCATTTGTATATTAACTGTCGAATCCCATCGTCCGTTAGGATCGGCTCCATAAGCGGGTGGTGGGTGCACAGTTGCTAAACATGTGCCGTAAATATCGGCAACTGCGTAATACGCTGGTAACCGCCCGTGATTTTGATAAAACAGATGAGCAGACCATGCTGCAGTTTGCGTTTCAAATTACTGATTCCAGTACCCGAAGTTGGCTCCGCGACACTGGGTTGAGAAAAAGTTGGCTCCGCGACACTGGGTCGAAAACGTGAATACAAAGTACTGAGGCTGAGACCGGGGGCCGAGGCTAGGGGCCGAGGCTGGGGGCCAAGGCCGAGGATGGGGGCCAAGGCCAAGGACCGAGGACGAGGCCGGAGCTGGTGGCCAGGGCGAGGCCGAGGCCAAGGCTGGGGGCTGAGGCCGAAGCTGGTGGCCGGGGCGAGGCCGAGGCCGAGGCTGGGGGCCGAGGCCGAAGCTGGGGGCTGAGGCTGGAGCCAACAAAGGCCAACGCTGGAACCGAACTATTAGATTATCACCTGGCTCCGAGAATTATGCAGGGTGTTATGCTACCGCTCAGGGAAGTGATCAGCCACATCAGATGCCCCCACATCCCTAAGATGGGTGGGCATATAGCTGCCAGCAAAAGGGGTGTCAGTATCCACCGGGTGGCTGATTTCTGTGCCATCATTTCGCCCGTTCAGGCTGTTGGGATTGGGCAAGATTTTCCTCGGGCGGAGTTGTGAAAAGGTAGGCGCTATCATTGCGGTGAGGTCACCACTGTCCCTTCATTGGCGGTGTTTTTCGTGTTTCATGCGTCGGGTGGTTGCTGAAGCGGTCTCCAATGGTGAGCGGACACGCAGCCAAATCGAAGACCGGCGGGATGATTTGAAATGAGGGTATAAAGGGAGAAATCATCCCTATCCTCTACTTTTTACTTTTTCTACGTTATACTCCCTCACCTTGATTCTGCAAGCACCTATTCATCTCCCATCTCCATTTTTTTTCTCCCAAGCTCTCTCCTCTTCAATCTCGGTTCAAGTTCTTCAGATTAGTCCTCATGGCTTCTTCACCTTTCTTGCTCTCTTTCCGATTTCGGGGGTCACACCCCCGTTCCTTCACAACCTTCCTCTTCCCCAACGCCTAGCTAGTCTTCTTCATCCTCCGACCACATTCCTTTGGAACAGTGGTGAGAAACCGGACGATCCCCGGCTAGGATTCGTCCGGCTGCCGGACGGGCCCCAATCCGGCATCGTCCGACCATCGCTGGCCCGTCCTCTGCCACCAAGGAGTCCCCTGAATGGACTACCTCCACCATGATGGCCCAAGACATTGTGAACCTTAGAGCCAAGTATAGTTTTCCAACCAATATGCGTCTGTCCTATCCCGCTCCTGATGACAGGGTAACTTCTTCTCGTCCCGGGAGGGTTGCCTTGTACGGAGCTTTCTTTAAGGCGGGGCTTCGGCTACCCATCTATCCTTTCATCCTTAACCTCTTGGACAGGTATTCCTTGGCACCCGCATAGTTAGTCCCAAATTCCATTCGGACCATTGTCGGTTTCCTAGTACTTTGTCATTTTCAGGGTATAGAGGCTAGGATCTTCTTGTTCCGTAGCTTCTACACCCTCCGCAAGCAAGCGGGGTGGTGGTCCTTCACCCTTAGACCCACTAAGATTCTTAAACTATACCTTCCCACCTCCATCAAGGGATGGAAGGATAGGTTCTTTTTGTCGACATCGAGGGGGTGAGTGGAATCTGGGGAACACCCAATACTGATGCAAATAAGGATTCTTCCATACTCCCGAGGGATCGAATGACATTTGGACAACTTCTGACTGCCGACATCCCTCGGTGCAACCAGCTTTTAGCCGAAGAGAACCTCCAACTTGCCAGCCTTATTCCATACGTTGGTGAGTAGCTAATTCACTCACCTCATCCTTTTTTACCTTTTCATCTTTCTTTCTCTTCTTTTTTTTATGTCCAGTCGCTGTGTAGGTATGTTGGCTTCGCTTGAGGAGGTGAGGAAGGTAGCGGCCGAAGCGAGGAGAGCTGGGGCGAATGGGGTCCCTCCTGAGAAGAAGGCTATAGCCAAAGCAGCCAGGAAAGAGGCCAGGGTTGAAAAGGCCAAAGAGAAAACTGCAGGGGCCGACGAGCAGAGGAAAAAGCCCCGATCACCATCGCCCATGTGATCTCGATCTCCGACACCACTTTCTCGTCGGCCTCAGACGGAGAGGGAAGCGGATGTTGATCTCACGGTCGATACACCACCGGAGGAACCAAGGGCGGACATGCCGCCATCACCACCAACCTTGCCAGACGCGGGGGTCATGGAGCCGACCCCCGACCCCATTCCTGAGGCTGCCGAAGCAGAAGGGGTAGCAGAACCCCTTCAAACAGAGGCGGCGGATGAGGAGCCCCCTAGGGCTGCAGAAGAGGCAGTGACCTCATCAATCCCTGACATACCACCGGCTTCGGAGCCTGCCACCGAGGATGAAGCCTCCCTATCTTTCAAGGCCCTCCTCGAGCGTGAGGGTTACTGGGCAGAGCGGACAATGGCACCAGTATGCCTGCCCGAGCTCTAAGGAGTTCTCCAAGAGCAGAGGACTTCATCTTTCTTCGAGAGGCCTTTGTGGCCCATCTTTGGGTAAGTGTTCGAGCCCTTTTAATTCAGCTTAACCACGGCAAGTTTTAACTGTACCTTTCGCATGCAGGCAGTGAATTCCCTGGCTGCCTTGAAAAGTTCCCTCTCCCATGCCAAGGCCGCACTTGGCCAATCAGAGAGAGAGAGACCCAACGCTCCAACGCCAGAGCGGAGGATGCGGAGAAGGTTCTAGAAGCCATCCTCTCCGAGAGGGCCGAAGAGGCTCTTAAAATTGCCAGAACCGAGGGCCGAGCCCAAGTAGAGAGGGCTGAGAGGGCTTGAGACGTGGCCATAGTAGAAGGTCGGACTCAGACCGAGAAGGCTGAGAGAGCCTTCGAGGCGGCACGGGTGGTAGAAGAAGGCAGTAGGCGTCTGGAGACAGAGTTGCTTATATGCCGAAGTAGCATGGAAACTGCCAATACCTTAAGAAATGCAGCCAAGGAGCGGGCGGAAAATGCCAAAGAAATAGCCCGGAGCTCCGATGCGCAAGTTATTGAAATGAAGGCAGCAGCGGCAGCGGCAGAGGCTGAAGTTACTGAAATGAGGGCTGTGATGGCAGCGGCGGAGGCTAAGGCTGCTGAGGCAGTTGAAAACTTTCGCCAGTCTGCCAGTTACAGGGAAGAGCTAGCTAAAGCCATTGCCTTCACCTACAATGCGGGCTTCCAGGACTGCAAGGACAAAGCGATGAAGGTCCGTAGTCTCGAAGATATGGGCAGCCTGGACCCAGATGAGGATTTGGAGGACACATCACCAGAAAACACTTCTCCTATCCGTAGTCCATCAGCCGAGCCATGAGCAGTTTACTGTATTTTTTTTTTGTACAAAAGTCCGACTCGGGTCGGCAATTTTGTAAACTCTTTGCCATTAATGAAAACTCTCTGATCCAGTCTTCACTTGATTTGCCCATAGCCAGCAAGTTTTCTAGTAAACAACGTAGCGTTTGTAGGTCGGTGCGGGTCAATGCGGGTCAATTTTGGAGAATAGTTGAGGCTGAGGCCATATGCAAGCGTAGTTAGAAGTTTAGGACTTGACTGTTAAATAATTTGAAGACTCGGCCTTAGCCCTAGGCCGCTGCAAAGGCTGAGAGGGCCCAGGGAGTAAAGTGCCGACGTGAAGTCGATTTAGGAGTAGATATTCGGCTACAAAGTACCTGTAGCTTGGTTTGAGAGCCGGTACGGAGTTGGATTTGAATGCCAACACGGAGCCAAGTCGACCCGCAGAGTCAGCCGGGTGCTGATGCGAAGCTGAGGCTGGGGGCCGAGGCCGAGGCCGGGACCAGCTATGTGTCGACACGAAGTCGGTCTTAAGTGCCAACGCGAAATTGGGCTTAAATGCCGACGTAGCCGGGCTTTGGGTGCCGATAGAGTCAGGCTTCAGTGCCGACACGGAGTCGGGCTTGGGTGTCGATGTGGAGTCGGGCTTCAAGTGCCAACTCGGAGTCGGGCTTCAGGGCTGATGCGGAGCCGAGCTCAGGGCCGACACGGAGCCGGGCTTCAAGTGCCAATGCGGATCCGGGCTTGTGCCGATGCGGAGTCGGGCTTCAGGGCGGAAGCAGAGTCGGGCTTTAGGTGCCGAAGCTGAGTCGGGCTTCAGTGCTGATGCGGAGTCGGGCTTGTGCCGATGCAGAGTTGGGCTTTAGGTGTCGATGCGGAGCCGGGCTTGTGCCGATGCGGAGTCGAGCTTCAGTGCCGACGCGGAGTTGGGCTTTAGGTGCCGACATGGAATCGGGCTTCAGGGCCGACGCAGAGTCAAGCTTTAGGTGCCGACGCAGAGTCGAGCTTCAGTGCCGACGCAGCGCCGGGCTTGTGCCGACGCAGAGTCGGGCTTTAGGTGCCGACGCAGGGTCGGGCTTATGTGCCAACGCGGAGTCGGTCTTCAGGTGCCGACGCGGAGTCGGGCTTCAGGTGCCGATGCGGAGTCGGGCTTAGGTGCCGATGCGGAGTCGGGCTTCAGGTGCCGACACAGAGCCGGGCTTTAGTGCCAACGTGGAGTCGGGCTTAGGAGCCGATGCAGAGTCGGGCTTAGGTGCTGACGCGGGGTCGGGTTTAGGTGTTGACACGGGGTCGGACTTAGGTGCCGACGTGGAGTCGGGCTTCAGGTGTCGACGCGGAGTCGGGCTTAGGTGCCAACAGAGTCGGGCTTAGGTGCCGACGTGGAGTCGAGCTTAGGTGCCGATGTTGAGTCGAGCTTCAGGTGAAAAGCAGGATCACTCAAAGACACGTGTTAGTGAGAATGAATATTACTCTAGCAAATATGCTCAAATTAGGGACATTAACAAACTATTGATAGTACCAACGTAAGTTGTCTGCATTCCAAGTGCGGGGGAGAGGCTTCTCGTCCAGCCCCTCAATTTTGTATGCTCTGTGATGGAGTGCCTCTATGACTCGATAGGGTCCTTCCCATTTCAGCGCTAGCTTGCCTCCTTCGTCGGCTTTGAAACTTCAGCTCGTCGGAGGACTAGGTCTCCTGGCAAGAATGCCTTGGGGCAGACGCGATCATTGTAATACTTGGTCGTTCGCTATCGGTAAGCTGCCATCCGGAGTCACGCTCGGTCTCATAGTTCTTCCACTAGGTCGAGGTCGGCCTGCAACTGATTTGGGTTGTCCCCCTCGCTGTACAACTCTGTTCGGGGGCTCGGGGCACCTATCTCCACAGAAATAACAGCTTCGGACCCGAAGACTAGGCTGAAGGGAGTCTCTCCGATGGGGGCTCGCGGCGTTGTGTGGTAGGCCCACAGTTCATTGGGGAGCTCCTCCACCCACCGTCCTTTGCAGTCATCTAGCCGGGCTCTAAGTCCTTGAAGAATAATGCGGTTGGTCACCTCGGCCGCGCCGTTGGTCTGGGGATGCCCTATGGAGTTGAACCACTGACGGATGCCTAGCTCGGTGCAGAACTCTCAGAAGGCCGTGTTGTCAAATTGCTGGCCATTGTCAGTGACGAGGGTATGCGGCAGTCCGAACCGGCATACTATAGATTTCCAGAAAAAAGATCTCACCTTGCCCTCGGTGATCTTGGTGAGTGCTTCAGCTTTGATCCACTTGGTGAAATGGTCGATGGCTACCAACAAGAACTTGCGCTGACCGGTGGCTAAAGGGAATGGTCCCAAGATGTCCATATCCCACTGGGCGAAGGGCCAAGGTGCAACTAGGGGGGTCAGCTGGGACGTTGGCTGTCGCTGGATGTTGGCATGGCATTGGCAACTATCGCACTTCTTGACGAGCTCGGACGTGTCCTCCCTCATTGTCAGCCAGTAGTATCCCTGTCGCAAGGCTTTGTATGCTATGGCTCTTTCCCCCAGGTGACTTCCACATATGCCCTCATGGATTTTCCGCAGGATGTAATCCGCTTCCATGGGACCGACACATCTGAGGACCAGGTACGAGAACAACCTTCGGTAGAGCTTTCCTTCCATCATTAGAAACTTCGGGGCCCATCGCTTGAGCAGCTTAGCCTCAGCCGGGTCTTCAGGGAGGACGCCATCGGTAAGGTACCGGATATAAGCATCCATCCAAGAGGGCTCCTGCTCGATTGGCAGGGTTTCTTCTGTTGCTTCAATGCTTGGGGCTTCCAGATGCTCTACGTAGGTTCTTCCCAAAATTCCATCGGCAGAGGTGGCTAATCGGGACAGAGTGTCAGCTCTGACATTCTCCCTCCGAAGAATGTTGCTGACGCCAAAATGGGCTAAGGGAGAGGCTTGTGACTACACCATACTCAAGTAATGGGACATAGTAGGATCCCGTGCCTCGTACTCCCCTCTGATTTGACCGGTGACAAGCTGGGAGTCAATGAATACTCTAAGGCATTTCGCCCCGAGCTCTCGAGCCAATCTTATCCCAGACAGTAGGGCTTCATACTCAGCCTGATTGTTGGTGGCTGGGAAGAGAAAATGAAGGGCGTACTCGGTTACAACTCCGTCTTTACTAGCCAGGATGAGGCCCGCTCTGCTCCCTTGGGAATTTGACGTTCCGTCCACGTGAAGGATCCAGTCATCCCCTCTTTCAGTTCCAGGACCCAAGGGGTTTGCATAGGACTCTTCTGGTTGCTCCTTAGCCCAAGTGCATTTGACCAAGAAATTTGCCAAGACTTGAGACTTCATGGCCGACTTGGGACGGAACGATAGGTCGAATTCTCCCAGCTTGAGTGCCCACTTCGCCAGCTGGCCAGAGGTGTCAGGACGAGAGAGGATCGCCTTAAGTGGTTGGTCTGTGACTACCATGATCGGATGAGCTTGAAAATAAGGTCGGAGGCGCTGGGCGAAAACAATCAACACGAAGATAATCTTCTTGACTCTCGAATATCTAGCCTCCGCATCGTGAAGCACCTTGCTGGTATGATACACTGGCTTTTGTGTCCCATCGGCGTCCACGCAAACCAGCACGGAGCTAACAGCTTTGGAAGAGGCCGCAAGGTACAGAGGAAGTTCTTCCCCACCCCTCGGCTTGGACAGCAGTGGCGGGGTGGATAGAAACTTTTTCAATCCCTTGAAGGCCTCCTGGCACTCCCTTGTCCATTCGAAGCAGTTGGCTTTGCGCAATGCCTTAAAGAAAGGCAAGCATCTCTCTACGAACTTGGATAGAAAACGGCTCAAGGCCACCACCCTTCCAGTCAGGCGTTGGACTTCCTTTTTGTTAACCGGAGACCTCATGTCTAAATAGCTCGGATCTTGTCAGGGTTTGCTTCAATCCCACGTTGCGTCACCATGAAACCCAGGAACTTGCCCGCTGTTACCCCGAAGGCACACTTGCGGGGGTTCAGTCTCATTTGATACCGATGGAGGTTGCTGAAGGTTTCCGCCAGGTCAGCAATGTGGTCAGTGGTATGGACGCTTTTGGTCAGCATGCCATCTACGTATACCTCCATATTGCATCCGATCTGGTCTTCAAAGATCTTGTTCATCAACCTCTGATAAGTGGCTCCCGTGTTCTTTAGTCCAAATGGCATCACCTTATAATAATATATTCCCTTCTCCGTAATAAACGAAGTGGCTTCCTCGTCCGCAGGGTCTATCTAAATTTGATTATATCTGGAGAAAGCATCCATGAAGCTAAGGGTCTCATGGCATGATGTAGCGTCCACGAGCTGATCAATCCAGGGCAAAGGAAAGTTGTCCTTGGGGCATGCTTTATTGAGATCGGTGAAGTCTATGCACATCCTCCAACTTGCGTTAGCCTTGCGGACCATCACGATGTTGGCCAACCAGTCGGGTAGTGGACTTCCCGAATGTAGCCTGCAGCCTTCAGCTTACGGATCTCCTCGTCAATGGCCCTTTGTCGGTCTGACGCGAAGCTTCTCTTCTTTTTCCAGACTGGCCGACACTCCGGCTTAATGTTAAGCCGGTGAGTGATTATCTCCTCAGGGATACCTGGCATATCAGATGATGACCATGCAAATATATCGGAGTTGGTATACAAAAAGCAAGGAGCTAATTGTGCGCCTCCTCCGAAGTAGTGCTCCGACTTGGATGGTCCTTGTCGGGTCTTCCCCAAGGGGAAGGTTAGTAGATGCTCGGTTGGCTCCCCCATCCTCTCCAAATCTCGAGGGTCGAGCAGCTCGAGCGTTGTTGCCAGCGCTGCCCCTTGTAGACTAGGGGCCAAGTGATAGCAGAGCGGTAACGGGCTCTGTTCTCCCTTCATTTCTCCAACTCCTTCATCGGTGGGGAACTTTACTAGTAATCTCTTGGTGGAGATAACAACATCTAGCAAGTTCAAGCCAGGTCTTCCCAAGATAGCGTTGTAAGCCAGTAGGACCCGGACTACCAGGAAGTTTATAAAGACCGTGCTCTGACGTGGCAAAGTCCCGACAGTGATAGGGAGAATGACTTCCCCCTCATCCTTACGGAGTCTCCAGTAAAACCCACGAAGAGGGTGGTGACGGGCCGAAGCGAACGTTCGAGCAAGTTCATCCTAACAAAAGCATCATAATTCAAAACATTGATCGAACTTCCGCTATCAATCAGAATTCATTTTATAGGATGTTTAGTGATCGACATAGACACGACGACACTATCGTCATGCTTATTCACTATCCCCTCTAGGTCCCTTTTTGAGAAGGGAATTATAGTCTCTTCTCCCTCCTCTCATTGTCTCTTAGAACTGTTACCTGCCCCCCAGGATATCATGGACACCGTCTTCTCTATTGGGGTGTTATCTACGCCAATCTGAGGTGCGGGAAGTGCCACTGGGCTCGGAGCAGTAGGGTTCCCTCTTCGGACAAACTTGCCTAGGTGGCCTTGCTGAATGAGCTCTTCGATAGCCTTCTTCAGTAGACGATAATCTTTAGTGTCATGGTCGTAGTCTCTATGATAGCGGTAGTAGAGTTCCTTACTGCATGGGACCCCAGGCCTCATAGGAGGTGGACACCGAAGGTAGGGCTCGTCTTCGATCTCCAGTAGGATATGGGATATCGGGGCAAGCTGTGGAGTGAAATGCTCTTTGGGAACCAGAGCCTGAGGTCGGTGATCTAGCCGACGAGGCGGTTCCGGCTTTCTGGACTGTGCCCCCGCGGGTTCCGAAGATGTCGGCTTCTTACTGGATCCTTTGTCAACCTCCCTCCTGGAGAAGTCTGCTTTATCGGCGCGAATGTACTTCTGCGCCCGGCTCAACAGTTTGGCATAAGAGTGAGGAGGTTTTTTGTCCAAGGAATAAGCAAACCTGGAAAGACGAAGTCCCCTCTTCAGAGCCATCATGGCCACGGAGTCCTCAAGGTTGTATACTTCCAATGTGGCTTCCTTGAACCGGGCCACAAAGTCCTTTAGAGTTTCACCGCTCTTCTGCTGGACAGCGAACAGGCTGTCAGCCACCCAGGGGATCTTTCGGCATGCATCAAAGTAGGCCAAAAAAGATCGCTCGAGCTATCTGAAAGAGTTGATACTGCGTGGTGGCAAACGAGAATACCACGCACGCGCTGCCTTCCGAAGCGTTGCTGGGAAGGCCACACAGAGAAGAGAGTCCATCGCCCCCTGAATTTGCATGAGGACCTTATAGCTTTCCAAGTGATCCAGGGGGTCTGTAGTGCCATCATAGGGATCCAGCTGAGGGAGACAGAACCTAGGTGGGACCGGCTCCTCCATAATGCGGCGGGAGAGTGGGGGATGATGGTCGTAGTCCGTCTCATGCGGGTTGGTTATCCTTCGGCTCAGCTCCTCCAACTGCTGATGGTATTCATTTAGCCGTTGCTCGGCTCGATGAGTGGTCCTCCTGTTAGCATCCTCCTTCGAGGATTCGGAGGATGAAGTTGGGGAAGGCCGTCAGTGGAGGGGATGCACGTGCCTTGATTCCTTCTCGCCACGCCGCCGGTGAGAGCGATCAGAATGGTGGGAAGAGACCGCCGCCACTTAGAGGTCTCCCGGTGGCGAGGCTTCGGGAGCAAGTGGTGGGAGGCCTCCGGAGGGGTCCTGCCATGGTGAGGTTGGCTAGCTCCATGGCCCTCCATATGAGGCGGAGGGGGTTGAGGTGGCGCAGGCATGGTAGCGGAGCCTTGCTTTGCAGTCCCCGCACCACCGCCATCAGATCTTGCACCTGATGAGTCAAGTCATCAAGCCAATCAGCCTGGCTAGCCTACGGCTGCATGGGAGGCGGAATAGGGAGGTTGGCCTCTGACTGCTCAGCCTGCGGTTGACTAGGAGGCGGAATAGGGAGGTTGGCCTCCGACTGCTCAGCCCGCTGTAGGCACCCCGCGGCCTGGCTGGTGGAAGCGTCTTGTGCACGGTAACCACCATCTTCTTCCTTGCAATGATCGTTGATGCGGGAGGGAATGTCTGTTTGTCATAGTTGCTGCGCCTCCACCTTCCTGGCGCGCCAATCTGTTGCTGCCAAATCGCTCCTGAAATGCGTCAGGTGAGGACAAGCTTCCTGTAAGTTCGGAGGAATGACAAGACTGCCTCCTTCAGCTGGAAACCTACAAGAAAAGTCCCCGGTCGGTGGTTCTGATGGAGACCCTCTGACGTTCGAGTCTGTGATTTGGAGAACAGGAGTGTTAGATGAAAAGAGCAGAGATTGAGTCCCCTGCCTCCTTGGGAGTTGGGGTCCTTTTATTCCTGTTCCGGAGCCTCTCTTACCATTTGTATATTAACTGTTGAATCCCATCGTCCGTTAGGATCGGCTCCATAAGCGGGCGGTGGGTGCACAGTTGCTAAGCGTGCGCTGTAAATAATGACAACTGTGTAATACACTGGTAACCGCCCGTGATTTTGGTAAAACAGATGAGCAGGCCATGCGGCATTTTGTGTTTCAAATTACTGATTCTGGTACCCGAAGTTGGCTCCGCGACACTGGGTTGAGAAGAAGTTGTCTCCGCGGCACTGGGTCAAGAACGTGAATACAAAGTACTGAGGCCGAGACCGGGAGCCGAGGCTGGGGGCCGAGGCCAAGGTTGAGGGCCAAGGCCAAGGACCGAGGACGAGGCCGGAGCTGGTGGCCAGGGCGAGGCCGAGGCCGAGGCTGGGGGCCGAGGCCGAAGCTGGTGGCCAGGGCGAGGCCGAGGCCGAAGCTGGTGGCCGGGGCGAGGCCGAGGCCGAGGCTGGGGGCCGAGGCCAAAGCTGGGGGCTGAGGCTGGAGCCAACAAAGGCCGATGCTGGAACCGAACTATCAGATTATCACCTGGCTCTGAGAATTATGCAGGGTGTTATGCTACCGCTCAGGAAGTATCAGTCACATCAGACTCAAACATTTTGTTCAAGCTTCTAAGGAGCACTGCAGGAAGACAAGGACTAGATTATAGCAGGAACAGAGTTCACCTTTGCACAAAAGCAAATTTTCTCTCCAAAGATTGTGTCTGATCAGTGGATACTAATGTGGCTAATAAAGCCACGTGTAAGTTAATAGCCAAAAACTACCTGACGGCGGAAGTTGAAAGGATGCTGTCGGATTCAAACTCGGCTCCGACTTCCAAGGCGGCCTCATCTTCGGACTCGGCCCCGGCTCCCAAGGCGGCCTCATCCCCGAAGTAGGCCCCAGCTTCCAAGGCGGCCTTATCCCCGAACTTGGCTCTGATTTCCAAGGTGGCCTCATCTCTGGACTCAGCCCTGGCTCCCAAAGAGGCCTCATCTCGGACTCGGCCCTGGCTTCCAAGGTGGCCTCAACTCTAATAAGACAGGGCCCACCAACTGCCTACGGCCCATGTGTCTGATAATATCTGGTCCACCAACTGCCTGTGGCTCGCATGTTTGATGAGATTGGGCTTACCTATCTGTCCGCGGTCACTCAGATTAGATGGAACAAACCCCACTAATTCTAACATTCTGTTCAAAAAGTCATCATCCATCATGAGGCTCCAATCACTCAAATCAGATAGGACAAATCCCACTGATTCTGACATTCTGCCCAAAAAGTCACCCTTCGTCGTAAGGCTCCACATAACTCATCCATCACTAGGTGACAAGGAATATCCATAAAACGAGTAAGAGAGACCCCTGACCAGGTATGGACACTCAAGCACTCAGAAAGCTTTCCAATTCTAACTCTCTCTCTTTCGAGCTTTCTCAAGTTCACGGCTATGATTCTAATCACTGACTTGAGCGTCGAAGGGTCCCCGCCGGAATATCCGATCCCCGGACTTCTTACAGATTCCATCTTGAGAAAAAGCTTCATCTGCAACTCACAACGCCCTCACGGACGTTTGTATAAGGTGATCAGGCATCAACAGATTGGCGTACCAGGTAGGGTGGATGTACTAAAGGAAAGATAGCTTTGTGATACTAAGTTGCAAGCCCTTGCCCCCTCTAAGACAACAATGGTGGTGACACGCGCTCAGAGGCCTCCGCAAGTTATGCTGGGGGGCGTCCATAGCATGCTGAACAGTAGGAGGCCACCCTCCTTGCTCATCCTTCACCACCAGCTTTGGCTACTCCGCCTGATCAATTGACCATCCTCACCAAACAAGTCCAAGCCTTAGTTGTAGCAGTTCATGAGCTGCAGGAGCAACACTCGGTGGCTACTCAATAGTAGCCTAGGCCTCCCACACTGTCTGCAGCAGCTGCACCAGCTAGCCAACAATCTACCTGTGGAAGATCTTCTCAGAGAGAGGCTCACCGTCGTCATGCTTCACCTAGGCACCATCATTGTGAAGCTTTCAAGAGGCTGCAGTCTTTCGCCCACCATTCGAACAGTCCATTTCTCAGGTGGCAGCACAGGAAGGAGCCCGAGCGGGAACACCACCATTGGCACCACTTCTGAGTCATCGGGTGAGCATATCAATTACAAGGTGGAGAGGCGCTTAGAAGAGCAACACCGACGGTTGGAGTAGTTTAGCCAAAGGCTTAACAACTAGCCAAAGGTGGACTACGAGATTCATCCACCCTTCACTCGCCGTATTATGGAAGAGCTTGTTCTTTTCAAGTTTTTCTTTCCTCAATTGGATCCGTATGATGGCACCATGGATCCACTTGACCAACTCGAGAGTTACAAGGCTCTCGTGCAAGTTCAAGGAACAACTGATGCCCTTCTATGTATTGCTTTTTTCATCACCCTATGAAAGGCTGTGCATGCCTGGTATTCCCGTCTATCTTCATGCAGCATCCACTCTTTTCGATAGCTGGAGAGGACTTTCTTGGCGCACTTTGATACTATCAGAGGATTTTTTGGATGGCAGACAGTTTGTTCTCCGTCTCACAGAAGAAGGAAGAAACCCTAAAAGATTTTGTGGCCCGTTTCAAGATGGTTGCCCTGAAGGTTTATCACCTTGATGATACTGTGGCCACTTTGGCCCTGAAGTGAAAACTTTGCCCCTCCCGCTTCACCTACTCACAAGAAAAAAGCCTCCTAACTCCTACGTCGAGCTTCTAAGTCGCGCAAAAAAATATATCAACGTCGATAAAGCTGATTTCATGTGGAGGAAAGCTAAAGGAAGGCCCAACAAGAAGCTGGTTCATGCTGAGCCAAGCGGGCCTCGCCGTAAGAAGCCTGAGCCCCCACACCGACCAGATAATCGATGTCGAAGCTTCTCCCTCAGGGAAGACAACCTCATATCTCTCCTCGCTCCCATGTCTCACATCCTCATGAAGATCGAGGATGAGCCTTACCTTCGGCGCCCTCCCCCATTGAAGAAGGAGGTCACCTGCGATAGGAGTCATTATTGTCGTTTCCATCGAGACTACAACCATGATACAGAGATTGTCGCGACCTAAAGGGTGCCATCGAGGAGCTCATTTAGAGGGCTACCTCGGGAGGTTCATCCAGGAAGGAGGACCTCCGGCCATTTTGGTGCTAATGGGGCTTCTGCCTGTTCAGGCCAACGTCAACAACGCTCCGATGGAGAAGACGGTAGGCATGATTTTCTGGGGGGCAACTTCTTCCTCTAAGAGACTGAGGGGGGATGAAAGCATAGAAAATGTAATCCTCTTTTCTAAAAGGGAGCTAGCATGGGTAAATAACTTGATTGATGATAGCATTATCGTCTCCATGACAATCGCTAAACATCCTGTAAAAAAAATTAGTTGATAGTGGGAGCTTTGCCGACATCCTTACCTACGATGCTTTTCTTTGGATGAGTTTATCTTTCAACTCCCTCCAATCGATGATAGTACCTCTGATCGGTTTCATAGAAGATTCTATAAAAGTGAAAGGAAAATTACCTTACCAATCATGGCAGGAATGCTGCCGTATCAAAGCACGGTCCTAATGAGGTTCCTGATGGTTCGGATGCCATTAGCCTACGATACCATACTCAGATGACCTAGTCTAAACATCCTTGATGCGGTGATATCTACAAAATGTCTTCTCATCAGATTCCCCACCAGTGAGGGGTTGGCGAGATGCATGGAAAGCGAAATCTAGTGCAGTATGCAACCACATGGCTCTTAGCCCCAGGAGGCAATAGTTCCATTGACCTTAGAGCTACTCAATCCCAAGAGTCAAAAAAAAGAGGAAAGCCGGCTGAGCTCCTACCGACATTTCCACTGGGATATGACCCGATGAAGACAGTGCAAATTGGTGAGCTTCTTTTACGAAGACAAAGAATCAACTCCTTGCTTCTTGCAGGCAAACTCAGACATCTTCGCCTAATCAGCATTGGACATGCCCAGTATACCTTTGGAGGTAATTACTCACAAACTCAATATTGACCTAAGGTGCCGACTCGTTCGTCAAAAAAAGAGAAGTTTTGCTTCGAGCGACAGAGGGCCATTGATAAAGAGGTCAATAAACTACTTATTGCCGGCCACATTTGGGAAGCATACTATCCGGAGTGGCTGGCCAATGTAGTAATGGTGTGTAAGGCGAATGGGAGCTGAAGAATTTGCATCGACTTCACTGACCTCAATAAAGCTTATCCAAAAGATAGCTTTCTGCTCTCGATTGATTAGTTGGTTGATTCCATATTTGGCCACGAACTCCTTAGCTTTATGGATTTCTTCTTCGGATACAATCAAATAAAGATTAACCAGAGGATGAAGAGAATACCTTCTTCATCATCGAGAAGGATATTTATGCTATAAGGTAATGCCTTTTGGTTTGAAAAATACAGGGGCCACTTATTAGAGATTGATGAATAAGGTCTTCAAAAACCAAATTGGGTGCAACATGAAAGTGTATGTGGATGACATGCTGACCAAGAGACCTGCACCATTGATCATGTTGCTGATCTGGAGAAGACTTTCAATAATCTCGATGCTACCAAATGAAGCTCAACCCTCGTAAGTGTGCATTTGGGGTCATCGCTGGAAAGTTTCTGGGCTTTCTGGTAACCCAGCGGAGGATTCAAGTGAATTTGAAAAAGATTCAAGCAATTCTTAATATGAGGCAACCAACCAATAAGAAGAAGGTGCAGCAACTACGGGGAGAGTGGCCGCTCTAAGCCGTATCCTGTTGATATCGGCTAAGAGATGTTGCCTTTCTTCAAAGCTCTGTGCAAGGTGAACAGCTTTGAGTGGATGAAGGATTGCTAGAAAGCCTTCAAAGAATTGAAGGAGTTCCTGTCCACCCCATCGTTGCTGTCAAAGTCGAGGGAGGGGAGAGCCTTTTTCTTTACCTCGTCACCTTCCCATAAGCGATCAGCTCCGTTCTCATTTTCCTTGACTCCGATGGAGCGCAGAAGCTCATCTACTATACTAGCAAAGTGCTCTATAATGCTGAGGTCAGGTACTCCAAAACTAAAAGAATTATCTTTACTCTAATCATCTCTGCTCAACATCTCAGACCATATTTCAAGCCCATCAGATCGTAGTGCTCATGGACCAACCCCTCAAAGCTATCCTAGCTCATCCTAACACCTCTAATCGACTGGCTAAATGGACAATCAAATTAGAAGAATTTGACCTTTTGTTCCAGTCGAGATCGGCCCTGAAGTCCCAAGTGTTGGTAGATTTTCTAGTCAAGTGCACATGGATCAAGGAACAGTGCGAAGAACCCCCAATGATATGTTTAGACGCTAAGCCCGAAAGGGCAATAGAGACCTGGGTTCTCATGTAAACGGCACCTCCAACTCCCAAGGAGTGGAGCTGGCCTCATTCTTGCGAGCCCGAAAGGCACGATGTTGGAATACGCCCTATGGTTCCTCTTCAAGGCCACAAATAATCAAGCTGAGCATGAAGCCCTATTGGCCAGGATAAAGCTTACACAAAACTGGAGTAAAGCACCTTAGAGCCTTCGTCGACTCCCAACTCATCTTTGGATAAATCACCAGGAAATATGAAGCTCGAGACCCTATTATGTCTTGGTATCTGAATAATGTCAAGTCATAAATCTCTTCATTAACCCATTTTAGCATCAGCTACATTCCCAGAACGAAAATGTTAGGGTTGATGCCCTATCACAGCTGGTCACCTCGACGGATAACACTTGAGGAGGACTTATGTTGAGCACCTAGAAGTTCCAAGCATCGATGTTGCGGAGGAGATCCTAACAGTCACACAGGAGCCAACGTGAATAGATGCCTACATGTGCTACCTCACAATGGCACTCTTTTCACTGATCGCACAAAGTCAAGCTGCTCAAATGGAGGGCTTCCAAATTTGTGCTGCTGAATGGGTGACTATATAAGAGGTCCTTCTCTTACCCTCTCCTCAAATGCATTGGTCCTATAGATGCCGATTGCATCCTCAAAGAGATCCACAAGAGCATATGCGAGAACCACCTGTGGGGTAGATCACTGGCATACAAAGCTCTTCGCTAGGGATATTACTGACTCACTATGCGAGAAGATGCTGCTGAGCTGATCCAAAAGTGTGATAGCTGCTAGCGACATGCCAATATCCAACGATAACCAACCTCTCAACTGAGTCCGCTCTCGGCTCCATGGCCTTTCGCTTAATGGGGGATGGATATTCTTGGATCATTTCCCCCATTTTGGGTCAATGGAGGTTCCTGTTCGTCGCCATCAATTACTTCACCAAATGGGTCGAGGTCAAGGCGTTAGCCAAAATTATCGAGAGTAAGATAAAGTCTTTCTTCTGGAAGTCTATCATCTGCCGCTTCGGACTACCCCATACCATTATTACTGACAATGATCGACAAATTGACAATGCTACCTTCAAGAGGTTCTGTGCCGAGCTGAACATCTACCATTGATTCACTTCTGTCGGCCATCCACAGACTAATGAAGAAGCTGAGGTCACGAATCGGACCATTCTTCGGAGACTCAGAATTCAGTTGGATGATTTCAAAGGCAGATGGGTGGAGGAGCTTCCAAGCATGCTATGGACATATCATACAACTCCAAGGACTGCCACAGGAGAGACTCCCTTTAGCCTTATCTTCAGAACAGAAGCAGTCATCCCTATGGAGATCGGTCTTCCAAGTCCTTGAGTGAAGTCATATAATGAAGAAGACAATCCTACCCAACTGAGAGCCAACATTGACTTTATCGATGAAGCAGGAGACCGAGCGTAGCTCAGAATGACTACATTTCACTAGCAAGCAGCAAAACATTACAATGCCAGAGTCCATCCCAAGACATTTCACCCTGAAGACTTAATTCTCAGAAGGGCCAAGGTATCTAAGCCACTGGAGGGGAGCAATCTATCTTCAAACTAGAAGGAGCCCTATGAGTCACTGAAGCACTTCACTGAGAAGCATACCAGATCGAGGGCTCGATGGGTGGCCAATCCCTCGCATCTGGAATACGGACAATCTTTGCCAATATTATCAATGATGTACGCATTTAGTTGATGAAAGTAAGAGGAGATTCAAATATTACCTTCTCATCTAACTTGAAAGTTTAGCAACCCTCAGATCGGCCGAAGAAACCCCCGAGGCGATTCCAAAAGGCTCTCGACAATTTTGTGACTATCAGGTCACTCCTGGGCCGACCGAAAAAACCTCCGAGGCGGTTCAAGACCTTCGATGGTTTCGGCAACTCTCGAGTCAACCCTTGGATCGGCCGAAAAAAGCTTCTAGATGGTTCCAAAAGGTTCTCGATGGTCTTGCGACTATCAGTTCACCCCCGGGCTGGCCAAAGAAACTCCTGAAGTGGTTCAAGACCTTTGATAGTTCCAGTGACTCTCGAGTTAACCCTGGGCCAGCCGAAGAAACCCCTGAGGCGGTTCAAGACCTTTGATGGTTCTGATGACTCTCGAGTCAACCCCCGAGCTGATCGAAAAAACCCCCGAGGCGGTTCCAAAAGACTCTCAATGGTCTTGCGACTATCATGTCACCTCTGGGCCAGCCGAAGAAACCCCCGAGGCGGTTCAAGACCTTCGATGGTTTCGATGACTCCCGAGTCAATCCTCGGGCCGACTGAAGAAATCCTAGGCAGTTCCAAAAGGCTTTCAATGGTCTCATGACTATCAGGTTACCCCTGGGCCAGCCGAAGAAACCCCCGAGGTAGTTCAAGACCTTTGATAGTTCAGTGACTCTCAAGTCAACCCCGGACCGGCCAAAGAAACCTTCGAGGTGGTTCCAAAAGGCTCTCGATGGTCTCGTGACTATTAGGTCACCCCCAGGCTGGCTGAAGAAATCCTAAGATGGTTTAAGACCTTCGATGGTTTCAACGACTCTCGAGTCAACCACCGGGATGGTTCAAGACCTTCGGCACTCTAAGATCACTTCGGTAAACGCCTAAGGGGCAGAAGTGGGCTCAGCCATCTCTAAAAAGTCTATGCGAGCCTCAAGTCAGGCTGCTAACTCCCGAGATGAGTTGAGAAGATGGAATGAGCCCTATCAAGCTTAAAGGCTGAGACATGAATACAAAAAGAAGAGGGTGCTATAAAAAGCTAAGTACACTATACTTAGATAAAATATTTCTTTTATTCATACTTAAAAATGTCATACAGGGGAGCCGACTCGAGTTGGATTACTTCAAAGAACAAATGCCAAAACAAAAAAAAAAAAATACAAAAGCCTATGGATCAGCGGGCCTCGGCCCATCCTCAGTGCTATCCCTCCAGCTTCTCATCTTCCTTGGGATCTCCAAGCTGATAGTTATCAAGTCCAGCAATCTTGAAGATCCAAGAGATCTTGTCCTTGCAATGTTGAAGCCTTTGAAGTAGGTGTCGAGTGCTGCCTCGCTGACCTCCTTAGCAAAATTGGTGGAGCCCTTATAGTGCTCCACGGCTTTCTCAGCCTAGACCTCGGTGGTAGTCATCTTTTCCAAGTGGCTCGGGCATCTACCTCTGCGATGACCACTTTCTCCTCAGTGGCCCGGGCCTTTGCCTCCGCCTTCTTGGCCCGCTCCTCAGCGTCGCCCAACTTGAAAAGAACATCCTCAAGCTTCTCTTCAGTGGGCATCAACCTTGCCATGGCCTCCCCCAATTTGGCCTCAGCTATCCTAGCCTTCCTCTTGCCTCCTCAAACAGTGCTTTCCAGCCGTGGTTCTCCTCTCGGGTGGCTCGAAGCTCACTGGCCACTGTCACTTCTCGGGCTTGAACTTCGGCCAACTCCTTGGCCAAGCTATCGGCCTAGGCTTGGGCGGCAGTCGCTTCCCTTCGGGCGAGCCCACAACTATTGGCAGTTAGAAAGCAAGCATCCTAAGGATGAAGTTGCCATTCACTGGCTACAAAGATCAGTTGGTTAAGGCCTGATCCAAATCAATACAAAAAAAGATAACACAAAAATACTTACCTAAAGCACAACAATATACAAGGTATCGAGGGTGTCAGTAATTGGTCGGCGGCTAAAATCCTCCTAGAAATATGAGAGGCGATGCGCTCCAACAAGCGCTTCGCCAACCGACCACTGTTCACTGCTGACAGCCTCGATGACGGTGTCCCGGGATGGGTCCCCATGGCGGTGGTAGGGGCAAGCTCTCCATTGGGTGTCGGTTGGGCTACCGATGTTGCCTCGCCTTCGACCTCCACCGCCTACGGCACCTTTCCCCCATTCTCCTCCCTCGGCCCAACAGTGGTTGTGGGCTCGTCCCTCGTTGGTTCTACCAAAGCCAACTGACTATCCCTCGTCGGCTCTACCTCGATCCCAACAGAAGAGTCCCCCTTACTATCCTCGGTCGGGGGACTCTCTCTTCTCGGCTACCCCATGGGTGCGGCTTCGGATGGAACCACGGGGGCCCGGGCTAGTTCACTATGAACCTCTCGGTGAGGCCTCTTGGATGTTGACCTCACCACGTCACTAATGGCCTCCCTCCTCCTTTGAGCGCTCGCCCTCAGCTGCTCGAACGAAAACCTCATTGCTGCACAAGAGATCAAGGGTCAAAAAAATGGGGGGGGGGAGAGTATCGCACTCACCGGGCACCAGTACTGGCGACGCCGGTGCTACCCCAGTCTTGCGGAGATTACTTTCAGACAGCAACTCCCGGCAGGATGAAATATGAGAATACACCAACAAGTCAAAAATCTCTTGGTCTCTCTTATCTACAGTCGAGTTTCTATTCGGGCTGATATCAAGACTCCCCTAGCCCGTCCTCACTCCATTCATATGTGCATAGAAGAAATGAGATTTCCATCCCTTCATTTTTGAGGGCGGGTCAAGTTTAAGGGTCCTTTTAGGTCTGGAGGTAAAGATCCACCATCCAGCTTTATTATGGTGGTAGAGTTTATACAAAGCCCAAACAAAGAAACTCGGGGGGAAAGACCGTGAAAATGACAGAGTATAATGAAGGCGCAGATAATCCGAATAGAGTTTGGAGTCAACTGCGCCAGGACAAGGTCATATTTATCTAAAAGATTAAGAATGAAAGGATGTAAAGGAAGAAAACCCACTCTTAAAAAATTTCTCGTATAGGGCAATTCCACCGGATTGGCTAGGTCATCCTGTCATTGGGCTCAGAAGCAGATAGACGGATACTATCAGGGATCCTATACCTAGCCCTAAGGTCTTCTATTTTCTCGGAGGACATGGTGGAAGCAATCCCCTCTGAACCCGCCGAACTAGAAGTGACAGCTGAAGGAGGTGCCTAACAGACTGGTGGTGGTGGAGAAACCCTAGGTGGCGCCTGGGTCATGGTCACCGAACGGTTGCGGATGGAGATAACACTGGCTACCTGATGCCATGCCCGAAGGATTTCATCCTTGGAAGGCTCAACCATGGGCCTCTTACCTTTCCTACTGGTATGAGGGTTCATAAGGAAGAAAAACAAGGATCAAGAAGGCAAGAAGGACTGACCTGGATTTAGAAAGAAAGAGCAGAAGACTCGGGACTCAGAGGGAAAAAGAGCATGGAAAGAGTACTAAAGGCGTAAAAGGCTCAAAGGGATAGATGATACGATCTTTATACGCAATTTTTGAAACGTCCCGTCTGATGCAAGTGCCACGCGGACGCCCGCGAGTGGAGGTGATATCCAACTATCAAAGGACCCTTCACCGTCTGAGATACAACACCTCGGTGACATACAGGAGGACACGATCCGCGGCTAATGATAGGACATTGGTGATGGTGATCTAATAATGGCACCCTACCTTTTTTGTCATTTGAGAAGCATTTTCTTGATTTCCCCATGGGCAATGTTACTTCTTGTACCTATCCCTAAATAAGGAGGGGACTTCGAAGAGACCCTATCTCCTGAGGAGGACGTGCCCGCACCTGATGATTAATGGCGCACAAAGCTCAATGATGGTGAGAGACTTTAAGCTCCTTTCGTTTAGCGAGCATGGAACACGTGACCACTAAAGCTCAAGAATGGGAGGACATCTAATGTGGATGATAAAACCACGTGTAAGTTAACGACAAAAAATTACCTGATGCTGGAAGTTGAAAGGATGTTGCCGAATTTGAACTCGATCCCGGCTTACAAAGTGGCCTCATCTCTGAACTTGGCCCCAGCTCCCAAGGCGGCCTCATCTCCGAACTTGGTCCCGGCTTCCAAAGTGGCCTTATCCCTGAACTCAGTCCCGATTTTCAAGGAGGCCTCATATCCGGACTCGGCTCTGGCTCCCAAGACGGCCTCATCTTCGAACTCGGCTCCGGCTTTCAAGGCGGCCTCATCTCTGAACTTGGTCCCAATTTTCAAGATGGTCTCATCTCCAAACTTGGCCTTGTCACTACTACAAAAAGTTAAATAGATTACAGTAGGTTTTAGAAAAAGACTATGTTTTCGTAAAAAATATCTTATATTTTCATAAATTAAAAGACTATATCTTTATTTAAAATAGTCTTAAATTATCTGAAAATATAAAAAGACTACATTTTTAAATAAGACGTAGTCTTATATAAAAAAGACTATATTTTAATTAAGACGTAGTCTTATATATATGATAATATAAGAAGACTACATTTAAATAAGACGTAGTCTTATATTATCTGATAATAAATTTAAACTACATTTTTAATTAAAACATAGTCTTATATTATCAGATAATATAAAAAGACTATGTTTTCAATATTTTATAATATAAAAGACTACATTTTTAATTAAGATATAGTCTAATATATTTTAATTAAGACGTAGTCTAATATAATTTTCCTCCTCCTAATTCACTTCCCCTGTTTTTCTAAACGAAACCCTCGTGATACCCAAAATCAAATTTCTTTCTTCCATCCGCAGTTTTGTTCTAGGGTTTCGTTTGTGGAGACTCCACCGCCCACCACGCGGGATTAAGGTTGAGGAGACTCCACCATCATCGATCAGGATTTCGTTTACAAGGACTCCATCACCAGGCAGGATTAGGATTTTGTTCTTCACCAGGCTGAGATTCAACTGCAGGTAATTTTTTTTAATCTAATGATGAGAGAGAGGGCAAGAGGGATGTCGGCGTGGGGTTTGGCTCGGGCCCACGGTGTGCCCGCCGGGCCTGAGCCACGGCCGCCAGCCCCATCGGACCTAGAGCGGTGTCCAGTGGGGGACGCCGGAACTGAGCGGCGGACGCGAGCGGAGAGCGGAGGAGAGGGCCACGACCCTCTCCTGTGCGGGAGCCAAACCGGCTCCTGTTCACGGTGCCGAGCCTGAGCCACGGCCGGTAGCCCTACCGGACCTGGAGCGGCTTCCGATGGGGGACGCCGAAACTGAGTGAAGGAGGCGGGCGAAGAGCGGAGGAGAGGGTCATGGCCCTCTCCTGTGCGGGAGCCAAACCGGCTCCCACGTTGGTTCGGGCCCGGCGGCATGCTCGCCACCTCGCCGGGCCTGAGGGTTGACCGGAGACCCCCACGGCGTCGGGAGAGCGTCCGGTGAGGTCCGCCGCCGGTGATGGCCGACCGTGCCACCGGCTCAGTGAGGAGCCGCGTAAGGGAAAAGAGAGGAAAGAGAGAGAAAGAGGGAGAGAGGGGAGGCTGCATTGGCGGTCGGCCTTGGACCGATCGCCGACGGCCGATCTGCCCAGCAATTGGCTGCGGCGGCCCTGGCCGCCAGCATGGCTCTCCCATTTCGGGTGAAGCAGGGGAGAGGGAAACAGGGGAGCCCTGTTTGGGCTTTTTGGGCTGGGTTGGTTCGGTCTGTGAGCCTAATTGGTTCGAGTTTTTGAGCCCTGTAATGGACCATGGTCAGAAAAAGGAATATGGACCCGGATCAGCGTTGATCCTAGTTTCTGGGGGTATTTTTATTTCCCCATTTGGACTGTTATTCGGGAAGATATTCAAGCCCAAAGTTGGGCCCATGAATAGATTTGAGTAGCAATTAGGGAATACTTTATCATTTCAATTTTAGAGATTTGATGGTGGAAATTGATGCTGTAGGTACCCAGAGGTCCTAATGTTATAGCCTAATTTTTTTTTTTCTTTTTTTTCTTTTTTTTGAAAATAAGGTGATTGTTGATTTTTCTTTTTTTTAAAAAAATAAAGATAGTTTATATGTTTTTGAACATAATATCTTTTCCATTTTAGGAACATAGATGGTGGATTCATCGGGCATGAAAAGTAGGTCCAAAGAGATTGATGACAAAGTAAAGAAAGCTGAACCACTGTAAGTTATTATTTATCTTTTTAATTTACTTGTCATCTTTCAAATTTATTAGTTTGTTAGATAAAATTAATATTTGTTGATTTAATTAAGTTTGATTTAATTAAGTAGTTACTAGTATTTTTTGAATTTAAACAGACTAGATAAGTCATGGTACTCTGCTGATAGACGTACAAAAAGATACGAGGATGGTGTCAAAGTTTTTTGAATCATGTTAAAAGAAATTTAGATGACCTTAGTTCCATACACTGTCCATGCATAAAATGTGGAATATGAAAGTTCATGATATCATAGTGGTTAAAGATCATCTTTTTTGTAATGGTATCGACTCAAGTTATGACGTATGGATATGGCATGGCGAAAACATATGTAATGTTGAGGAAGATAAGTGTACCTTAGATGCTGAAGAATGTTGTCTTCAATTCAATGATGATATTGATGCTATGGAAATGGTTGAAGCAGCCAGAGATCTATTTGAATGTAATCCAAAGAAATTTCGTTGACTTGTTGGATGATGCTGAGTGCCCTTTATACACTGGTTGTAGTGGGTTCACTAAGCTTTCTATTTTGGTACGATTATACAACTTTAAAACAAAATATGGGTGGAGCGATGCAAGTTTCAATGAGCTATTAAGCTTTTGGGGTGATGTGCTTCCAAAAGAAAATTTGATGCCAACATCAATATATGAAGCAAAAAAGACATTGTGCGCCTTAGGAATGCAATATGAAAAGATACACGCATGTCCAAATGATTGCATATTGTATAGAAATGCAAACAAGGATGTTGATGTATGTCCAAATTGTTCTGAATCAAGATGGAAGATTCCTAAAGGATCCAATCTTCCAAAAGTAGGCATGCCGGCAAAAGTTCTATGGTATTTTCCCCCCATACCCAGGTTTAGAAGAATGTATGGTACTCGTCAAATATCGAAAGATTTGACATGGCATTCCAGTGAAAGAGAAGTTGACAATTACATGCAACATCCAGCAGATGCAGCATCATGGAAATTAATAGACCACAAATGGCCTGATTTTGCATGTGAGCCACGAAATCTCCGATTGGCACTTGCAGCAGATGGGATAAATCCACATAGCTCCTTAAGTAGTCGTCACAGTACATGGCCTCGTACTTATTACTTACAATCTCCACCATGGTTGTGTATGAAGCAAAATTCATGATGTTAACCTTGTTGATATCGGGTCCTAAGCAGCCGGAAATGATATTGACATCTTCTTGCAACCACTTATTGATGATTTAAAAATGCTATGGGATGTCGGTGTTGAAATTTATGATGCATATTTGCAAGAGGTATTCACCTTAAAGGCCATATTACTATGGACGATAAATGATTTTTCCGTATGAAATTTGAGTGGCTGCAGTGTTAAAGGTTATTTGGCTTGCCCAATTTGTGCTAAAAATACACAGAGTGTATACTTGAAACATAGTCAAAAAAATGTGTACCAAGGTCATAGGAGATTTTTGCACAGAAATCATCCATATAGAAGAGCAAAAAAGGCATTTAATGGTTGTCAAGAGTTTGATGTTGAGCCTAAACCTTTAACTGAACAGAAATTTTACAAAAGACCAGAAATATTAATTATGTGTATGAAAAAAGCAAGCAAATACAGTGCATGTTGAGAAATCAAAAAAGAAGGACAAGGTTTCAGAGGCAAAGTCTAAACTTGCGTGGAAAAAAGGTCAATATTTTTTGATCTTGAATATTGGGAGTTTCTTCATGTACGTCATGTCTTAGATGTGATGCATATTGAGAAAAACGTATGTGAGAGCATCGTGGGAACCCTTCTTGATATACCTGGAAAGTCAAAGGATGGACTAAGCAGTCGTTTAGATCTAGTAAATCTGGAATTCGAAGTGAGCTACAGCCAATAGTGGGTGAAAAAGGACATATTTGCCTGCTGCAAGTTACACACTTTCTAAGGCTGAGAAAATCAAATTTTGCAAGATGTTATCTGCACTTAAAGTTCCAGATGGATACTGCTCTAACTTAAGAAATTGTGTTTCTATGGAAGAATTGAAGCTTTATGGCCTAAAATCTCATGACTACCACACTTTGATCCAACAAATTCTTCCATTGGCATTACGAGGATTGTTGAATAAGAACATGAGATCCACAATAACTAGACTAAGTTTGTTCTTCAATGCACTTTGCAACAAAGTTGTGGATACTTGCAATCTCAGTTTGCTACAAGAAGAACTTGTGAAGACTTTATGTCTGATGGAAAAGAATTATCCTCCTTTATTTTTTGACATAATGGTTCATTTAACAGTACACCTTGTACGCGAAGTCCAGTTATGCGGACCAGTCTATTTAAGATGGATGTATCCTTTTGAAAGATTCATGAAGATCTTAAAAGGATATGTACGCAATCGCAATAGGCCAGAAGGTTGCATTGCAGAATGTTATATTGCTGAAGAAGCTATAGAATATTGTTCGGAGTACTTGTCAAATATGAAAGCTGTTGGGATCCCATCAATGAGAAATGAGTGTGATGGTCAACACAGTATTGGAAAACCACTTTCTGTTCTCATGTATTTACAGCTGATGCGAAAGAGTTAGAGCAAGCACATCTTTATGTGTTGGAAAATACAACAGAAGTTGCAGCCTATGTAGAGTAAGTCAGACCCATCACATGTTATTTGAGTCTCATTAAATGTTCTTATTTTTAAAGTATGTGGTCATAACTAAATAAGTTCTAACATACAGGCAACACATGGAAGAATTGAAGGCAGCTAATCCAAATAAAATAAGGAGACAAAAGTGGCTTCAGGATGAGCATAATCGAACATTCATAAATTGGTTGCATGAAAAGGTATATGACTATGTGCTTGGCATCTTCTAGGAGATCATGATTTGTTTATACTTAACTATCATTTATGTTGCTGAATCTTAAAAATGAATGTAGGTTGCGTCTGAGATTAAGGAATCCAGTAACGTCATTTCTGATACGCTGAGGTGGATATCTCATGGACCCAACCCCAAGTGATAAGATATGATGGATATCTTATAAATGGAGTTCGATTTCACACCCAAAAATGTGATAGTACCAGATGTGTTCAGAATAGTGTGTCACCTTAACTGCTAAAACAATGCAAGTGTCTAGCTCGAAGGACAAGAACCCGATAATTTCAAACATGTCCTTTTATGGGGTTCTTCACGATATATGGGAACTTGATTATATTGAATTGAAGGTGGTAGTTTTTAAGTGTCAATGGGTTGAGAGCTCTAGTGGAGTTAAAGAAGATGAAGATGGATGCACATTGGTCGATCTTACCAAAATCGGACATAAGTCAGATTCTTTTATTTTGTCTACTCATGCCCAGCAAGTGTTTTATGTAGAAGATGGAAATGATCCAGCTTGGTCGATTGTAGTTCCAAACTCAAGGCACAAGTTTAATGGTTATTCAAATGATGATGAGTTAGGTGATATAGTATTAGAACATTGTGTTATCAGATCAGTGCCTGATATACAGTCTTTTGATATTATGGATGATTCTCATCTACCTTATGTGCGGGATGATAGTGAGGTACTTGGATTGCCAATAATTAACATGAAATGGTAATATCTTTGTTAATCATATATTCATTTTTTTTACTATTTTATTATATTTATTTTTATATATTATGGTTTTTGTTAAAATAATGATAATTTACTCTTATTGTACAGGTTGCTGACTGCGAATGAAGAACCTGCGTCAAGCGTAGAAAAGGTCAAAAGAAAAAGGGGTCCAACAATATGCCTAGAGTAGTAAAAGCTAGGTCTCATGAAAAAGTAAAGGAGGTGACTTACAATAAAAGAGGACAATCTTTAGGGGAGGTTAATACAGAAATGCAAAGTTATCTAGGTGTTATAGCCAGAACCACTGCGCCTATTAATTTCAAAAATTGGCATTTAGTTCCTGAAGAACTGAAAAATAAAATTTGGATGCAAATAAAGGTGAGTTTTTTCTTAATTATTTTAATTAATTTTGATTTTATTAGTATGCTCTTATGTATTTCTATGTTTTTGTAGAAAGCTTATAATGTGCCAATTGAAGGAAACATATTTGTCATCTGCTTGTACAAAATGGAGATAATTTAAGTTCAAGTTGAGGACAAAATTCTTGAATCCATTGGAGGATAGGCGACCCTTATTTGACAACCCTCCTAAGAACTATCCATTCATAAAAAAGGATGCTTGGAATGCCTTTGTCAGCAGGTATAGTTCTCCAGAATTTCAGGAATGGAGTAGGTTGCAAAGTGAAAGAGCAAAAAGCAATGAGTATCGACATCGTTCATCTAGGCATGGATTTGTTAATGTGGAAGAAAAGATAGTAAGTTTTGAATATTTAGTTCTACATTGTTGAGTAATTATTAGCTTTTTTAAGCTTATATTCGTTGTCTATTAATTATAGAAAAAAGAGATGGGCATCGATGAAGACATTGGACGAAGTGTTGTATGGAAAGCTTTTATTCAAAAGGTGATGGTTCTATAGTGAAGTCATCCAAGAAGTCATACAGAAGATTGTAAGTAAATCTGTTATTGTTCATTTAATAGCTAATTATAGATTCTTTTATAACTTCCTAATGTATGGTTCGTTTTGTCTACATATCAGGATGAATATACAATGAAGGTGAAAGATGGATCAATACAAGAATTGGGACAAAAAGACATACTAGGAATGGCATTGGGAAATCCGAACATGGTGGTCGAGTAAGGGGTGTTGGAGGTATGGTTACCCCTAAAATCTATTTCAATCTTCGAGAAGAACGAAAACAAGCAAAATCTTAGAACAATTGTTAGAAGAATAAAAAAAACTGAATCAACAACAAAGAAGATGCTGAGGAAAGAAAATCATTACTTGATCAACTACATCAACTTCATGAAGAAAATAGAAAGTTAAGAAAATTCTAAAAATTGCTACAAGTGCTCATCAATATTTTCAGAGAAAGGTAGCTGCTGCTCAGTTAAAAAATGACATCCAAATAAAATTGTTGCTAATTCTGATACACAAAATGATGCAAGTATAGAATTAGTTACCATTGACAAAGAAACATGCAAAAGGTATGTTAATATTTACTTATATTTGTAGCATTTTATTTAAATTCATAGTACTTATATTTTCTAATGTTATTGCTTTGAAGGGAAAACATGCAAATTGCAATATGATCTATTGATAATAAATTGGATATGGTACAGTGATTGAGAATGTAGCACCAAACTCTGCTGTACATGGAGTTCCTTTGGGTATTCATAATTATCGTGTATCTATTGATGCTTGTTTTGATGATGATGCTCTCCTTCCATAACAATTGGTGATGATCCTGTAAAAGTTAAAGATTTTGTGGTTCTCACGTTGCATGGCCTCAATCATTATTTATTGATGATCTAGTCAAGGTATCTAAACTTCTTAACTTATCCATAAATTTGTGATTAATTTTATTGATAATCTATTTGCTATATAGCATTTGCATGTGAATTGAATTTCATTATTATTAACAGGCTAAGATTGTCCGGCCACAAAAGTTACAGATAAAAAGCAAAGAAAAGGGTCCATGGAGTTTGTCATATTTAAAGAATCATGTTGCAAAAAGTTTGGGAGATACAAATACAATAATGTGGTATTGGATGTTGGTGTCTTTGATTATGAACGGATCTGTTATATTATTCGGGAAGAAATCGATAACTTTTGCTCAATGGAGGAGATTAGTTGTGGTTGTATTGTGCTATATATGAGGTAATAAGATATTTTTATATTTTTTCGTTTCATATGCAATCACTAGATGTTATAAGTTTCTAATAATAATGTGGGATTGAATAATTTGATTTATGTAGCTATTTGTACAACCAACTCAAGAAATCAAAACTACTCAACATGTATGGCTTCGGAGACCCTACGCAGATCTCTATACACTCTGGATCGACTGAAGTACGATCAAATTTTATTGCTAAAAGATTAGAGCATTGTAAAATGGATCAATTGTTTCTAGCTCCTTATAATTTTGGGTAAGCGGTTTTTTAATAAAAATTGATACTTTTGATATGATGTTAATTATTTTTATTATGTTTATAAAGGAATCACTGGTCCTTGATGGTTATTGACCCTCATGGGGACAAAGTGTATTTTGTGATTCTATTGAACGTTCAATTGGAAAAGAATTGAAAGGTGTTATTAATACGTAAGTATTTATTTCTTTTTATTTTATAGTAATTTGTCTGAATTATATCATTTGAGTTTCATACTATTATTATACTTTACTATATCAGTGCACTCAAAATATACAACGCTAAAGCTGACAAGTTGCAAGAAAAACATTACTTAGGAGTCAGTTAAGGTATATTGACTTGCACATTTTTTTTAGAATTTATAAAATTAGATATTATTTGTTTAAGTCTTATAAAAACTTTTAAATTCATCTTTCAAGTGTCCTAAGCAACCATCAGGTGTTGAATGTGGCTATTATGCTATCATGTATATGAAGGAGATCATTGAGAATCATATCATTTCAACTGATGAAAAGGTAGGTTATTATTGCATACATGATTCATATATATAAGTAGTACTTTTTATGGTTTTAGATTTTTGTGTCATATCATTTAGTGCTATTTTCTGAGTAACTTATGTGTATATATGCAGTTTGCTGAGAAGAAAACTTATAAACAAAAGAGATCGACATTATGCGTGGAGAATGGGTCGAGTACTTACAAGGTTTCATTTGAAGAAAATTGGTACTAAATGTACTATTTGATATTGAAAATGTATTGAAAAACATTGGATATTTTAATTCAATGTATTTGAGATTTTTTGGAATATGTTTGTATGATGACAGTATTGGATATTTATATGACAGTATTGGATATTTCAATTCAATATTTTTAGAATTTTCTGGAATTGAAAGTATATGTTTGTATGACAGGATTGGATATTATATACGTTTTCAATATCAAAACGTAGTCTAAATGTACATAATAGACTACATTTTCTGATGAAAACATAGTCTAAATGTATTTAAAGACTTCATTTGTTTGCCTTTTAACTATAGTTTCTGATAAAAAATAGTCTAAATGTATTTAAAGACTACGATTTTTTGACCTTTAACTACAATTTCTGATAAAAATGTAGTCTAAATGTATATAAAGACTATGTTTTTTTTTTACTTTTAACTATAATTTCTGATAAAAATGTAGTCTAAATGTATTTAAAGACTACGTTTTTTTTACTTTTAACTATGTCTAGAAATGTAGTCTAAACCAGGGACTTTTAACTACGCTCATATATTTTGACTACACTCAAAAAGACTACGTGTTTTAAAATACTGTTTAACCGTAGTCTATATATAAAGACTACATTTTTTAGATGTAGTCTAATTAAATTTCTGTAGTAGTACGGCTTCCAAGGCAGCCTTAACTCTAACAAGACAGGGCCCACCAACTGCCTGTGGCCCATGTGCCTGATAAGACCTAGTCCACCAACTGTCTGTGGCTCGCATGTCTGATGAGACTGGGCTTACCTATCTATCTGCGCTCACTCAGATCATATGGAATAAACCCTAATAATTCTAATATTCCATCCAAAAAGTTATCATCTATCATAAGGCTTCAATCACTCAGATCAGATGGGATAAACCCCACTAATTCTGACATTTTGTTCAAAAAGTCATCCTTCACTGTAAGGCTCCATGTGACTTATTCCATCGCTAGGTGATAAGGAATATCCATAAAACGGATAAGAGGGACCATGAACACTCAAGCACTCATAGAGCTTTTCCAATTCTAATTCTCTTTCAAACTTCCTCAAGCTCACGACTATGATTCTGATCACTGACTTGAACATCGAAGGGTTCTCATCGAAATATCCCATCTTTAGAACTTCTTGTAGATTCCATCTTGAGAAAAAGCTTCATATGCAACTCACAACATTTTCATGAGCGTTTGCATAAGTTGAATCAGTTATCAACATATACTAATTATGAACGGTCTATTATCCCTCTACTGTAAAAGCATTCACTGCTGACAAGCAGTTTGACAAATATATTCCCTCTCTCTTTGACAGGGCATTATGAAACAGAATTTAGCAAGATATGCCACATCTCCTGTCATAAGTTCCAATTTGCTATTTAATATGATAAAAATGATTTTATTAACATGTTGTATGGCAAAACGAAGATCAAGAAAAAATTGCATTATTTGCACAGATCTTTTCCGGCTCAAAAAATTGAGCTAACGTATATCTAGTTTTAGATTTTAAGCAACTTTTTTTTTGAATTGCTCGCAGTTTGGCATGGCGTATAATGATTTTCAAATCTGCACTCTTTTCAGCCTTATTGCTGGTAAATTCTAGTAAAGTGTGAGGCATTCTACTCCCGTATTTGTTTGGGTTAACAGGTTAGGTTATACAAATTGATCTATTTAATAATTAAATTAATTATTAATTAATTTTGATTTGATGGGTCAATCCATAACTTAATTTATTTATTAATCATGTTTAGTATATCAATTCTATTTTGTTTTAAATTTGTTTATGCTCAATCTAAACCTATTACCTTTGTATGGGACTTCAATCGTATCCAAAATTATTACCCTTATGTATAACTACGTTCTTTGTAAATCAAACTAAGGAACCCTCCCTTTCTAGCAATCTCGTCTCCTATTATTTCTATGATAGAATTAATTTTGGAAACCAGCAGCTAGGATAAGTTTTTTTTTTTTTTTTTTGGTACAGACGGCCGATCACACTATCCTCGTGCGAGTCAGCCCAGAAATATCAGAGTACAAAATCTGCTTAAGGGCAGAGGGACAGAGGTCATCCTGCATCCATATCCAGAATCTTCGTGATGGGCCATAGCCGCCGCAACACAATCAGCCGCACAGTTAGCTTCTCAGTAGATGTGATGGATGTGGATATTGTGGACATCCCGTAGAGCAGTCTGAATATCACTGAGAATAAGGTTTATAGGGCCATGATCGCTGAATCCCATGTGAAGCCACCGAATAACTGTAAGAAAATCCCTCTCAATGAACAGACAATGCGCATGAAGCTGTGTAACAGCATGAGAAATACCAGTCCAAACTGCATTGAGCTCAGCCACGGCGACAGAAGAAGGATAAGTTTCTTTAGATTTGATGTTTTGCACGAATTTATACATGATAGCTGACTGAAAGTAACCTGAAAGATTATTTCATATTGTTTAAAAATCAAAGAAGAGTACCAAAACTCAGCATGAATTATAGATACATATTTTAAAATCTAATTACTTAATCTTATTTTTAAAATTTAAATTTAAAATTAAAGATTATGTGTATATTTTAATTCTTTTTGACCATTTTCATTTTTTATTAATAGTTTCAAACCAATTAATTTAATTTTGAAATTTGAAAATAATGTAATCTAATATACATATTTTATTTATCTTATTCCTAATTTTAAATTTTGAAAATATAATTTTAAAATTTAAGTTTCATGATATAAAATTGAAGAAATTATACAAATCTATATTTTTATTTATCTTCAACATTTTTTTTTTACCTTTCCATTTTAGATTATGATAATATTTTTAAAAAACTCTATTTTAAGACAATTTCAAAATTTAAGTTTCATGATCTAAATTTGAAGAAATTATACAAATCTATATTTTTATTTATCTTCAATTTTTTACCTTTCCATTTTAGATTATGATTATTTAAAAAAAAAACACTCTATTTTAAGGAAATTTTTTTAATCTATTTTTAGTCAATAGTTTATAGTCAATTATTTTTTAAAAATTTAATGAAAATAGCCTAATCGATATACTTTATTTATCTTTTTTTATTTTAAAAATAATAAATTAAATTTAATTAAATATATAAATATGTATTTCTACTTATATTATTTTCAATTTGGATCATGTCTATACTTCTTTAAAACTTTATTTTTAAGAAAATATTTCATCCATTTCTAATCTATAGTTTCAATTCAATTAATTTTCCAAATTTAGAAATAATTTAATCTTTCTTCAACTTTCCACTTCAAAAATATATTTTTGTAAAAACTATCTTTTAGGAAATACTTTATCTATTTTTTAATCTACATGTTCAAGTCAATTAATTTTTTATAATTTAAAAAATAATATAATACAATTTTCTAATCTCATTTTTAATAAAAGTAATAATTTTAGAATTTTAAAATATAAAACAAAAAATAATTTTATACAATAATTTTATTTACCTTATTTTCATTTAGATTATGTCTATATTTTTAAAAATATTTTTTAAGAAAATATATCATCTAGTTTTAATTATAGTTTAAAATCCATTATTTTAAAATTAAAAAAATAACTTAATCTAATACATATCATGTATTTATCTTATTCTTAATTTTTAATATGACAATTAATAATTTTAAAAATCAAATTTAATAATATAAAATTAAAAAATTATATAATTTTATATTTTTATTTAAGTTTTCGATCAAATCACCATCTATGCTTCACACAAGCATATATATATATATATATATATATATATATATATATATAGTATAATATAGCAAAACTAGAAAGATTCACCCTTTCCTTGTCATGTCATGCTATATTTAATGTTTTTAAGTTTGTTTCTAAATTTTATTCATCTAGGCTGCTTTGCTTTTTCCTTTTCTTTTGGCCATATCTCAACCCTTTGTCACGTCATATTGGTGTTGAAATAGTCATATTCCCTAATCCTTTTCATACCGCCTTTTCTTTATCATCATTGTTTACTTTTGTTTTTCTTTTGTTGGAGCTCTAATATTTTATAGTATTATAGGATATATGACAATATAATCTAATAGTATATTGGAGCTCTAAAAATATTTTATAATATAAGATATAATTTTAAAATAATTTATAAAATTATATATTGCATATTATTTTACAAAATATTTCTAAATTTTTTTAAAAAAAATATTTTTATTTTTTAAATTTAAATCAAATCAATGAAAAATTTTAAAATTTTTAAAAAATTATCTTATTTCTATTTTTAATTTAAATCAAATCAATGCTTTGAAATTACAAAAATTATATTTATATTTTTTTTAGTTTATAAAGTAATAGATTAACTTATATAATTAATTTGTATTTTTTTTTAGTTTACATCATTAATTAGAGTTCCTATGGCCATGTACCTAGTATTTGATTAGAGAGCAAGTTTGGTGGCGGCCGCCGTGATATATAATTTCGGCTCCAACTATGTATATTGAAGCAGGTGTAATTAAAAGCTTTCCTTACGATATGTTGGCCGGTCTGCCCCACGGTGTGCTCTAGTACTGGCTGCCTCGTCTCTTTCGCCGGTGATGTACGTTCTACGTTTGGAATATATATATATATATATATATAGAAGACCAAACTTTGAATCCATTGCATGGGATAATATGGTAGATTATATATAAATTTAAAAGGACCATCACTAATGGCGATAAGCTGAGGGGGACGTCCCTGTGACCGTACATGACGTGGACAAGGCAAGCGTTGTGCCTTTGTCTCTAGCTTTATCCCTTTGCCTCGCTAAATTTGGCTCAGCTCTTGCAATTAATGTCTAAGCCAAACTGGGCATATCCGCAAGCCTGAATTTCCGCCGCTGTTGCATGAGTTCCGCCATGTAAGCTGTTCGGCGAGGCCTAAAGCGAGGTTTCAACGCTAATATCTCCAAATTCCACGTCCCTCCAAAACTTTCTTTTTTTTTTTCCTTCTTGTAACTCAGGTTGCAACTGATGTTTCTCCATCAAGAGTTGGTTTATTTGAGAAAAGCAACATTTGATAATGACAGCATGGAGTCATTACAATGCCAAAATTAAAAAAAAAAAAAAAATTTAGCTGTTACTGCTCAGTAAACAAATACTTACCTCATTTTGAAAGTCATTTGCTTAGTAGCACCTTACGTTGTCAGAGGTTTATTGTAAATTTACATAAAAATATTGTATAAATTAATTCATAAAATAATAATAAAATCAATGCATTATCTTCATACATTGAATTTGTTTGTGATTTATCTTTTAAGAATCAAATTTGTTATTGATCAGAGATTCAATCTTTCTTTACTTTCGTATGATTTTCTAAGATACCATATGATATAAAAAACTTAGAAGGAATAGAGACTTTTAAAGTCCTTTTCATCGTCTATTTTATTAAAATTTTTTTAAAAAAATATTTGATAAATTTCATTGAGAATTATCTTTAAAAAATTAAAATATATTTGTAAATAAAAATAAAATCATTACCGACGAAATACTATACCTTACTCCACCCAAAGATAAGGCTTCCATCAAATGATGCAGAAAATGGACAACGAAGCCATCCTTGGGGCCATCTTCCTTACAGAATTTGCTCACGGAACTGGTTGCTTTTAGATGATGGACCTGTCCTCTTAAGCTTCTTGCATAGCTGTCACTCTATTAATTGTAGTATATTTACTATCATCAACAGTGGATAGTAAAGACTGGGAAACCCTTGCTTTATCTTGATCAGATGCAGCATGCTGGCAATCAACCTTACGTCTCTTTAATAACTCCATGTGATGGTTCTCTGCCCAAGTAATAGTAGTAGTAGTAGTAACAATAGTAGACTCCAACCAAACAATCAGTTTAAACTATTTCCTTTGAAAGAGATGACTTACAACAGGTCTATATTTCATGCAGCATGAGCATTCCAAAACAAAAATCTCATCCTTGATTTCATGGCTCTTCCATTGCCAAGGTAACCATAGATTGGAATGGAAGTAGAATTAACCTCACATCATCCAGAACAGTGAATTAGTCAAACGCATATCATTGGTCATCTTTTGTCGTGAAGGCAGTGTAATTAAATATGCATGAGAGGGCAATAAGCAACTGCAGAGATGTCACAACCAATTGTCTGGACTGTGGCCAAAATAGCACGGCAGGCCCTCCACAAACCGAGCCAATGTCAGTCCTCAGCAGTCACAGCGCCTACAAAAATCCAGAAAGCTACGGCTTCTTCCTGAAGCCTAACAAAATAAGACTGGACTCAATGTCCTCCATGTCCATTCCCATGCTCCTCATCCATCCCCATGCACACCACTAAATCCTCATCCCATAATCCCATCCTCCACCCTTAAAAGGCCCTCCCATTGCCGGCCAAAAGACCTTCGATCCCTCTGCTTCCATTCATAAGAACGGCTTGGAGAACAAAGGCTAGAGTTAGAGGGAGCAGAGAAAGAGAGAGGTTTTCTTCTCTCCTCTCTTTGGTCATGAAGCCCTCCAAAGTTCTCATTGACTCTCCTCAGTCTCAGACAACCCTGCAATTCTCTCTCCCTTCTAAGCTTCTGAACTCCTCTATCAACTCCAACTCCCACTTTCCTACTAACATCATCTACGAGCCCACCTCTGTCCTTGATCCCCACCTCACCTCTAGCCCCGCCGCCGCCGCCGCCGCCGGCGGTGGAGGCGTCCCCGAACTCCCCCCTCTCTCCTGGGACTCCCAGCACCACCATCTCCTTCTCCCTCCGCAGCCAGCCTCCGACGACTGGGACCCCGTCGCCTGGCTCCTCTCCGAAAAGGATGATCTTTCCTCCTTCCCCAAACTCCCAAACCAGCCTCAAATCCACTTCCCCGGCGACGACAACCCTTCAAATTCTTCGTTTTTCGACGGACTATACGACCTTCCCGACCCCTTCGAACCCCTGCCTCCGTTCTCTGACACCGCC
This sequence comes from Calamus simplicifolius, assembly GCA_900491605.1. Classification (NCBI taxonomy): domain Eukaryota; kingdom Viridiplantae; phylum Streptophyta; class Magnoliopsida; order Arecales; family Arecaceae; genus Calamus; species Calamus simplicifolius. Next base: position 834,554 of record UESW01004149.1, read on the forward strand.
GTCGCCGTCGTCCCCCCACCGCCAGCCTTCGACCGGACCCACCTCGAATTGCTACTCCGAGCCGCCCACTCCGTCGAATCCAGCGATTTCCCGACGGCCCAGGCGATATTGGCGCGGCTCAATCAGTACCTTCCCGCCTCCGCAGGCTCCCCACTCCAAAAAGTCGCCTTTCACTTCCAGGAAGCTCTTTTGGCCCTCCTTCCCCTTCCCGACCGCCCCACCGCCGAGCCCCCGCTCTCCGCCGTCGAGATCGTCCGCCGGGTCAGCGCCTATAAGGCCTTCTCTGATCTCTCCCCTGTCCCCCAGTTCGCCAGCTTCACAGCCAACCAGATCCTTCTCGACGCCCTCGACGACGCCGCCGCCGCGTCCGATGGTGGAAGATACAGCTCCGTCCACCTCATCGACTTCGAGATCGGGCTCGGGGGGCAGTGGTCCTCCTTCGCCCAGGAGGTCGCCACCAGGAGCCGCGCCGCTCGCGCGCCCCCACCGAGGCTCCGTATAACCGCCGTCGTCCCGGAGGAGACAGGCGAGACCGCCCTCGCCGCTGAGAACCTCCGCGACTTCGCCCGCGGCCTCGGCTTTCACCTCTCTGTCGACTTCATCCGCGTCGGTGGCCTCGGCACCCTCGCCCTCAGCGGCATCCGCCTCGTCCCAGGCGAGCTCGTCGCCGTCGTCCTCACCCCGGTCATCTTCCGCCTCCTCGGCGCTGCCCCGGAGCCCTCCGCCGCCCTCCTACGCTTTGTCCGCCGCGCGTCCCCGCGTGTCGTCGTCTTCGTCGACACCGAGTGCAGCTTCTCTGGTGGCGTGGCGGGAGGGCAACCGCCGTCGCTGCGGCGGAGCGTGGCGTGGGGGATCGAGCACTACGCGGCGGTGCTGGAGTCGGTGGCGGTGGCGGCGGCGGCGGCGGCGGAAGCGGCGGTGGCGGGGGAGGAGTGGGTTCGGCGGGTCGAGCGAACCGTGGTCCGGCCGAGGATTTTCTCAGCGGTCGGGTCGTGGGGGTCGGCCCGGTCGGGCTGGGGCGATGGTTGGAGGGAGGCGTTCGCGGTGGGTGGGATGGCGCCGGTCGGGTTCAGCGAGTTCACCGAGTCGCAGGCCGAGTGGCTGGTCCGGCGGGCCCCAGTCGACGGATACCACGTGGCCAGAAGAGAAGGCTCCTTGGTGTTGAGCTGGCGGGGGAGGGAGCTTGCCGCCACGTCAGCTTGGAGGTGCTAAGAGCCTGTCGTCGGCGTGTGCTTAATTTGTCGTTAGTTTTATTATGGTGTCAGCTTCCCCTGTTGTTTTCTACTCGTCTTCTTCCTATTTATTCACTATTTTAGACCAACTGACATGGGTTGGAAAGTGGAGCAGAGGGGGACCAACCGAAGAGGTCTCTTAATTAATGAGAATGTATCCTGTCCTTTCTTATTTTTAATGTGAGAGTAATCCTAAATCCTAATCAAGCAAGGCTAATTAGTTACCAAGCCTTTAGGTAGGGGTGTGAGCTTTTTGTGGTGTGATTATATATTAGATGGAACATACATGGCTTATCAATTTTAGGGGTGTGAGCTTTTTGTACAGAAACTTGCTCCAAGTAACAACATGCTCACCATGATCAGGTTGACTTAAATTTTGTCTAGGTGCAACCGCCTTCAAGATCAACCTACCTAATAGATCTATAGTTTTGAGTGTTTATTTCCCTTTCCGTGGTCCTTGACATGATGCCATACCCTAAGATACGACAACCTTTAATGGTATTGGATGTTAATAATCCTATAAAGACATTCACATTTTTGTGTGTGAGAGAGAGAGAGATGCATTCTCTTTGTTTCCATCTTTAACGTTATCTAGAGGAATTTTCCAGTAGAGTAACTGGTCAAATCGAGCATCTAAATCACTTTTAAGAGATAGGCGTTTCTATTTGCTGTTCATTAAATTAAAGCATGCACTTTATATGGTCGATTACTTTGCTCTTGTTTTTAGCGTGCACGTAAACTGCTTCCAATAAACCACTGCCAGAACTTTTTTTTTTTTTCTCATTTCTTTGTCAGCTAGCCTGCTAGGGAAGTTAGAGACTCGAATTTGAATCCCTTCAACATGGTCTAAGAGGGGAGGATCGCCCCAACCTTAACAATTGTAGGACTCGCTGGCAGTAAGCAAGGCTGTTGGTAGAATCTTTGAACAAATTAAGGTAAAAATAGTTTACTACTGAATGACAATGGGTCAAGTACTCAAGCCAAAAAATTACTAACACCCAGGCGAAGTCAGGGGCCCTGGTTTAGTTTAAATCCTGAATGCTTTTATTTGGTCATTGTCATTATACCATGAATGACATGGATGTGGGTGCAAAACTGCTGGCCTGGCCTGCAGGCAGTTAGTTATCCAATCAAATCACCTTGACAAAACGACTTACAAAGAGTTAAAAACCTGAGATCAGCTGCTGGCTCCCACCTTTTCCAATTAATTGCCCGCCTGCTACGCAGAAGCCACCAATGATTCGAGTCACGACGAGAAGAAAGGAGAAAAAACTCTTCAAGCTTTTTTGTTGCGTTGCTGCGTCCCGGTCTTCCAACGTTTCATGACGGCATGGTGATGGCCGCCAAAATATATAGCTTGGAAACTAAAAGCAGCCGTAAAAACGGACATAATTGAGAACCGTCTCGCATCTAACTTCCAATAGCAGCGTGTTATCATCTGGGACCCCTTGGTGGTAGAACATTGTGCGCAGATGAAGAGGTTGGTTTTTGGTGTGGAAATTCTACTAGAGGATTTGCATCATGGCCACTGGTGGCAATAATTATTTGCAAGCGAAGAGTCCCCACTTGATCCATTCTATGTATCGTGGCCTTTGGCTTCCTTCTCTGGAGCACTATATGACGTGTTTGACAGAGACATCACATTAGAGAGTAACAATAACAACCAGCAGTAGGCTATTGGTTTCTAGCTAGCAGGCAAATTAATATAGCCACAGTACATTTGAACACCCCATCCGCCATTTCTTCGTTAACAGGCACCCTGTGTCGTTTAACGTGTGGACTGTCTCAACGAGCTAGCCTGCATACATCCAATGTGGGTTTTGTTTCCAATTCTCTCTGTACCTCTTCCTATGGCTATGACTACTAGTACTCAGTTATCAGACCATGTGGTGGGGGGCCATGCTCTGCCATTGGTCATAACACAAAGGAAACCAGGTTAAGGTTACACTGTGTGGATACTGGATAGTATAAGTTAGAAGCGCCAAATTCTTTTGAATCACCCAACATGGCGGGTCCGGTACACCAGTATATGAGACTGACTTAGTAGTCTTTTTCATTCCAATTTGAATCAATGCAAAGATATACTACCGTTGAGCCAAGGAGTAATTACCAATTTACTGCCTTTCATTTATCCCACTTTAGTTTGCAGTCACCATAGTGAATAGAATTTCTCACCACAAGTTTTCTTTTTTTTTTTTTTTCTTTTTTTTCTTTTCAGAAAATGGAGAGCAGTTACCCATGCACCCACTCTATCAAAATATTATGGTGCAGCTATCAATTCTAAGTCTAGATCTTAGCAAGTTCTGGAAACAAAATGATCATACTAGAATTTTAGCTAATTTGAAATGAAAACTAATAACTTAAAATAGTAATATCTAATAAGTGATATATATATATATATAATCACTACACTTAATAAGTGACACAAGTCTACTAATAAACTATACTTAAGTTTCATCAACACTCATCTAATAAAAATGTCTTATTTATTAATTCTGTGCTTCTCATTTAATAGATCAAATGCCGGTTTATATACATATTGATAATGCTAGATCATCGAAAACGAACATCAGAGGGCTCCGCGAGGGTGCTGATGAAGTCTTCCTTTGCTGCAGAGGACCTGCAAGAAGGGTCGGAAGTTTCGGCAGGAACCCTCCGACGAGCAAGTCAGCAACCGAAGTCACAGCCATAAGCTTGAGAAAGCTTGTAAGGAAAAGGCCCAGAGATTGGAATATTCTCTGAGCGTTAAGAGCGTGTTCTCAGTTATTCTTACCTTGCTAAGGATCCCTCTTACCCTTTTATGGACCCTTGGTTTCCGTCTGGGGATTAGCCACGCGGAGTTTTATGAAAGAAAATGTCTGCTAACTCAGAGTGATTACGTGAGTTCGGAGATAGTTAGTGGGCCTGGTCCTATAAGCCAGGTGGTTGGTGGGCCTGATCCCATCGGAAGCATGGGTCAGATGGTAGGTGGGTCTGGTCCCATTGGCCGTACGGGTCAGATGGTTGGTAGGCCTAGTCCCATTGGCGTGTGGGTCAGGTTGCAGGTGTGCCTGACTCCATCAGGCGCGTGGGTAGGCGGTTGGTGTGCCTAGCTCACGTGGGGGGCCACGTAGGCATCACAACCCGCTCGAGAGTCGATGCGGAGGTGGGCGCTGCAGCTAGCGCTGAGGCCGATTTCGAAGAAGGTGGGCTGCAAGGGCCACCTTGGTGAGGAGGGGCCATTGAGGCCGCCTTAGAGAAGAGGGGCCACTGAGGGCCGCCCTGGAGAAATGGGGTCGTCGAAGCCGCTTTGAAAAAATGGGGCCACCGAGGGCTGCCTTGATGAAGCTGGGGCCGCCTGGGCCGCCCTGGAGAAACGAGGCCATCGAGGCCGCCTTGGAGAAACGGGGGCCGCTTGGGCTGCTATGGCCCAGATGGCAACCCAAGAGGGGGGAATAAATTGGGTTCTTTAAAAATTTTACAATTAAAATCAATTTTCCAAGATGAATGTGCACAAGTAAAGTGTAGAGAGTATGATGCTATGAATGCTGAGCATAATATAAAAATTAGAGTGAAAGAGAGAAGAAATAAGCACGACAAACACAAAGGATTTATAGTGGTTCGGTGTTACCTACACCTACATCCACTCCCAAGCAACTCTTGGGTACGCACTATAATCACCCTGATTATAGCAGAGTTATTTTACAAGATCACAACTTGAACTTATTGTTTTACAACGGGATCACAAGGAACCCAGCCAGTTTTCATAGGTTCACCAGCACACAACCTAACACAAGCTAATCTTAGCTTGCCCGAGGTCAACTACCTCATCTGATTCAATCCCCTGATTGAATCAGAAACCAAATGTATCAAATAATTGATTACAATAATATAAAAGCTTCTCAAATGAGCAGATAAATAATATAAATAAAAATGGGAAAAGAAAAGCATGATTAGGAGATGTTTAATGTTGAGCTTTTCTTCTTTTCCTCTTCTCTTCTGAATGATCTTTCTCAATATTGAACTTAGGCTCTGAAAGAAATGTTGGTGCAGAGAAGGATGAAGAACTAGGGCTCTTGCTTTTCTTCTTCTAATTGATGGAAATCCTTCGGATTTGACTTTGTATGCTTTTGAATTTCTCTTCTATCTCTTTCGCACAGTTAGGCTTTGAATTAGAGTTTTCTTTCTTTGATATTTCTCTATTTTCTTCTTTTTTTCTTCTTCTTCTTCTTTTTGAACTGTCGGAATGCTCCTTTTATAATCTCTCTTAATCCATATTTTGATACAAAGTAGCCATTGAAAGTACTTGTGGATGAGTTTAACATGAAAAGGGAAAGAGCCATTGAAGAGTATCAGAAGAAATATAACCGTTGGAGCCATTTCTGACAAATCTGAAAGTCGTCTCTGACAGATTAGAGTTGGCTCTAATCTGGCCTAGTGTCGGCTCTAAGTCGGGTTGCCCAAAATAGAAAGAAAATATTCGTCGTGGAGTTGGCTCTAGAATTTTGTGGGGTCGACATAACTCGAGCTGGAGTCGGCTCTAATTTCCTTGGGGTCAACTCTAACAGTGTCCCAAAAAATGTAGTCTCTATTCTCAGGTTAGAGTCGGCTCTAACTCTGCTGGAGTCGGCTCTAGAATCTGAAGCAAAAAGATAGTTCACTGTAACTCATGTTAGAGTCGGCTCTAATTTTCTGGAGTCAGCTCTAAACCATGCCAAATGTGCCAAATAGTTTCGATACGCTTCGGAGTCAGCTCTAATACTTTTGGAGTCGGCTCTAAAATCTGAACTTTAACACATGCCACAAAAAATTAATCCAAGCTCATTTTGTACGAATTATGAATACTTAATCATTCTAAATTCCTGAAACACTTGTCAATCTTATTAGTATCATAGAGAATATAATCATGGCTTTTGTTAATCATCAAAATCAATAAATGGGTCAACAGCTGTCTTGGAGAAACGGGACCATCAAGGCCGTCTTAGAGAAATGGGGGCCGCTTGGGCTGCCCTGGAGACACGGGGCCGCCAAGGGCTGCCTGGACCATCCTGAAGAAACGGGACCATTGAGGCGCTTTAAAGAAACGGGGCCACCGAGGCCGCCTTAGAGAAGCAGGGGCCACTTGGGCTGCCCTGGAGAAATAGGGCCGTCGAGGCCACCTTAGAGAAGCGGGGGCTGCCTGAGCCACCCAGAAGAAACGGGGCCGCCGAGAGCCGCCTTGATGAAGCGGGGCCACCAAGGGCTTCCTTGCTGTCAAGGCCCACCTTGGAGAAACGGGGCCGTCGAGGGCTGCCTTGGAGAAGCGGGGTCGTCGAGGGCCACCTGTGTTGATCTTTGCCTTCAGTTAGCCCTGCCGTTAACGCTTTTGTGGCACTACCGGCCACATTAGATGCCCCCCCTCCTGAGGTTAAGTGGCAATGTGTCCATCGACCCTTGAGTGAAAGGAGCGCAAAAATTTGTCATAGTTATTGATTTTCGCGCACCATTAATCGTTGGAGGCGGGGGTGCATCTCCTCGAGGCGATGTCACTTCGAAGTCCATCCGCATTTAAGGAGAAGCACGGAAAGTAGCATCGATTTTGGATGCATCAAGAAAATCTCTCGAGGGACGAAAAGTCGGACGCCATCATTAAGCCACCAGTCCTCATGTTCTATCATTGGCCATGGATTCTGCTCCCGGTGTGGAATCGAGGTGCCATATCTCGAATGAAGGGAGAGTTATTGACAGCTATAGATTGTCTTCAATTGCGAATGGCCGTGTGGCAGTGCATCGAACGGGATGATTCAAAATTTTGTATAAAATTACCTCGTCCGCCCCTTCGCGCCCCTTACGCTTTCATCATCTTCTTTGTCGTTTCTATCCTCAAAGTTCTGAACTCTCACAGTCCCGAGCCTTCCGTTCCCTCTGTTCGACACCAGGTCAGTGTCTTCTTGTCTCTTTCCTTCTTTGTCTTCTTCTTCTGCCTTCTTCCTCATGGATCATCGTGCTGTTAGGGAGGGCAAGAGGCCCATAGTGAGTCCTTCCCGGTCCTCGGAAGAGGAGGAGGAGGAGGTTCCTCTGATTCACCGTCGACGTCGGCCAGTAGGTGATGTCACCATCCATGACCGTCCGACGGTAGTTGTCCAACCACCACCCCAAGTGTCTCCGCCTAAGGTGCCTCCACCTAGGGTAGCTCCACTGCTTAGGGCAACTCCACCACCTAGGACAGCTCCACTGCCCCCAGTCCATCCAACCCCCTCCGATGGCCACTTCTGATTTGGTAGGGCTGGAGGGGACAGTCTCCACCATGATCCCTGAGGAGATAGAAGACCTCAAGGTTAGGTATAGGGTTCCCAGTTTCATTCACCTATCCGCTCCTAGACCCGAGGATAGGGTGAACTCCGACTAGTCCGGTCGGGTAGCCCTGTACGAGGAGTTTTTCAAGTGCGAGCTCCGCCTCCCTCTCATCCATTCATCCTTAACCAATTAGATAGATATGAACTTGTTCCAGCATAGTTGACTCCAAACTCGGTTCGAATCATCTATGCCTTCGTCGTTCTTTGTTTCTTCCATGGCTCGGAGGCCATAAATTCTATGTTCCGAGCCTTTTACAAACTCCACCACCACAGTAAAGATGGGTTGTGGATTTTACCTTAGGCCCCATAGGACCCTACCACTGAACCTTCCCTCCAAAGTCAAAGGATGGAAATCCCACTTCCTATTCGCCCATATGGATGGAGTGAGGACAAGTTGGAGGAGTCCCGACGTCGGCCCAATAAAAACTCTGCCATGGATGAGAGGGACCGTGAGCTCTTCGACCGCCTAACGTCCACCGAGATCCCTTCCTGCAAGGAGTTGTTGGCCGAGGCCAACCTCTATAAGGCCGAATTGGCCCCAGTGGTTGTGAGCGCGAGATCCCGCTCTCCTCATCCTCTTTGCTCATTTATTCTTCTTTTCTAATCGTCAGTTCCTTGCACAGCGATGAAATTGCCCGCCGAGCGACTGAAGGCGGCAGTTTGGAGAAGGAGGGAGGAGGCCGACGAGGTGGTGAGGCCAACCAAAAGTCTCAGCGGAAGGCTCAGGGCGAGTCGGCCCAGGCTTCCATGGACCCCGCGGAGACTGCTCCCGCAGAGGGTTGAGGGAAAACATTCTGACTGAGGCACCAGAGAGGGAAGATGTCCCTGCCATGGCCGAGGCGGGACCGCAGAGGAGGGGTTAGTCGGCCCAGGCAAAAAAGGCTGTGGATGGACCTCCTGCTCCCATCGAGCCAGCAAGGGTAGTCGAATTGAAGGTTGAGGATGAGCCTTCGGTCCCCACCGAGCCAACGGAGGCAGCCAACTTGGGGACGAGGGTGGATGGACACTCGGTCCCTCCTGAGCCGGAGGTAGGAGGGATCGCTCCGCAGGTCGGGGAGGAAGAGGGACCGGCAGACAACGGTGAGGCAGAGCCGACAACTTCGCGACCATCATCCGGTCGGGGGTCTAGCGCCAAGGAACCATGGCGGCCGCCAAGGTTCTCGGCCATGGACAGTGGACGGTTGGCGGAGCATCTGCTGAAGAGGATCCATTTGCCCTGGTTCCGTGAGCAGCTCAGATGCAAACCCATCGCCAGGATCCTCGATGCAACCTATGTATCAGTGCTCCATGTAATTTTTTTTCGCGTTGATCTTCTTTCTGTAAGTTTATTCTGAGCTTTGACTAACCCCTTGACCTCTGCAGATGACCAACGAGGTTCTCACCCTCTGAGATGTCGTGATTCGGACCGGTGACGCGGTCATACACTCCCAAGAGCGGGTGGCCAAGTATCGGGCTCGGTGCAGTGAGATGGCCGGGAAGCTGACCGAGGCCAGGCCCAAGAAACTGCGATGGCTGGCAAGTTTCTCATGGCCAACGCCACCTACAATGACTGGAAGGCCCGGTTTAAGGAGGCCAAGAGGAAGGCGGCGGCCGAGCTCGATCGAACCTTAGCAACTGAGGACAAACTGGCGAAGGCCATGGTAAGGCTAGAGTCGGCCAAAGGGAAGGTCGAAGGGCTGACCCAGAGGCTTGGGGATGCCAAGGACCGAACCGAGATAGCGGAGGCCAACGCTCACACCACCGAAGAGAGGGCTGCCCTAGCGAAGTCCGATGCTCGGGAGGCCGAGGAGAGAAAGCCCAGGGCGCCGAGGCCCGAGCCCAGGGCACCGAGGCCCGAGCCAAGGATGCCAAGAACCGAGCCCGGGATGCCAAGACTCGGCACAAAATGTCATCGAGCAGTTCAAAAGCTCCTTGGCATTCGAGCAGGAGGTGACGGAGGCCAGTCTTGATGCCTACGTCCAAGGTTTCGATCACTGCAAGGAGAAGGTCGCCCGGATCTTTGGGCTCGACGACCTTGATGCCATCAGACTCGAAGACCCGGACGACGAGGCGTCGAATGAGGACGATGCTTGCGGTGAGCCGAGATCCGTCAAGCCATAGATATTTAGTTCTTCTCCTGTTTTTCTTTCTTCTTTTTGATTGTAACCGACCTTGAGTTGGTCTTTTGTACTTCACTTGAATATCAATAAAAAGAAAGTTTTGCCCAAGCGTTTGATGTCACTTATCCTTTTGTAGTAGCTTTATCTTTCTGTAATGGCGTGTCGGTTCAGCTCCTTAGGCTCGGTAGCAAATGGCTGCAGTCTTCTTGACGATCCGATCGGGATCTGTACGAACTCGCTGCATCGGCCGAATCTTTTAGTCCCTTAGGCGCTTGTCAGAATGACCGTAGGGTGCTGATATTAGCTAAGGAACGCTTAGGCAAGCTTGGGAGTTTCTTCAGAACCACCTCAGAGGTTTGTGTGCCAGCCCAAGGGGCAACTCGAATGGGAACAGAACCGTCGGGATCTTGAACCGCCTCGGGAGTGTCTCCACATCGGACCGAGTGGTGACCCACTAGTCGCGAGTCCGCCGAGCTCATTTAGAACCATCTCGAGGGTTTCATGTGCCAGACCAAGGGTCGACTCGAACAAGAATGGAATCGTCAGAGTCTTGAACCACCTCAGAAGAGTCTCCACACTGGACCGAGTGGTGACCCACTAGTCGCGAGTATGCCGAGCTCCTTTAGAAACCGCCTTGGAGGTTTTGTGTACCGGCCTGAGGGGCAACTCGAATGGGAATGAAACCATCGGGGTCTTAAACCACCTCAGGGGGCATCTCCACACCGGACCAAAATGGTGACCCATTAGTTGCGAGTTTACCAAGCTCCTTTAGAACCACCTCAAGGGTTTCGTATGCCAACCCAAGGGACGACTCGAATATGAATGGAACTGTCGGGGTCTTGAACCACCTCGAAGATGTCTCCATACCGAACCGAGTGGTGACCCGTTAGTCGCGAGTCCAATGAGCTCCTTTAGAACTGCCTCGGGGGTTTCGTGTGCTAGCCCGAGGGGCAACTCGAATGGGAATAGAACTGTCAAGGTCTTGAGCTGCCTCAGAAGCATATCTATGCCGGACCAAGTGGTGACCCACTAGTTGTGAGTCCATCAAGCTCCTTTAGAACCATCTTGAGGGTTTCGTGTGTTGGTCCGAGGGGCGACTTGAACAAAAACAGAACTGTCGGGATCTTGAACCGCCTCGGGGTGTCTCCACGCCAGACCAAGTGGTGACCCATTAATCGCGAGTCGGCCGAGCTCCTTTAGAACCGCCTTAGGGGTTTCGTGTGCCGGCCCGAGGGACGACTCAAACGGGAATAGACTGTCGAGGTCTTGAACCGCCTCGGAAGCATCTCAATGCTAGACCGAGTGGTATCCATTAGTTGCGAGTCCACTGAGCTCCTTTATGTTGGTCCAGATAGCAACCCAAGAGGGGGGGTGAATTGGGTTTTTCAAAATTAAACTCCTTTTAAAAATAATCCCCCAGCGGAAGTGAAAACTTAGATGTATACGAATTAAAACAGAGTATGCAAGAATGGAGAGTAAGAGACAAGGAAACAATCACGCAAACACAAGAAGTTTTATAGTGGTTCGGTGTACTTACACCTACATCCACTCCCAAGTACCTCTTGGGTCCACACTATAATCAATCTGATTACAGCAGAGTTGTTTTGCAAGCTCACAACTCAAACTTGTTGTTTTCCGGTGCACAACGAACCCAGCTGGTTTTCAAGGCTCACCAGCACACAACCTTACAACACAAGCAAACTGCTTGCACAAGGCTAACAGCCTCAATGGAATCAATCCTCCGATTGACCCAACAAACAATAATGTTTTTACAAGTTTAAAAGCTCCTCCAATGAGCAAATATACAATAATTGAACAAGAATAAAGAGATAGGAATCAAAGCCTGATTTGCAGATCTTGATGGCTTGCTTCTTCTCTTCTCTTGAGTGGATCTTCCTTTAGAATGCTCTTGAAGCTCCGAAGATCAGAAAGCTAGGGCTTGCTTCTTCTCTTGAGATTTCTTCAAAATGAAACCACGAAAGCTTGAAATCTCTCTCTTTTCTTTTGGGGAATCAGTATAATCTTTCCTTTCGAATCTTCTCTTTTCTCTTTTGATTTTCTGATGGATTTCAAAGGTTTTTCTCTATTCTTGTCTCTCTTTTTTTGATACAATAGAAAACCCCTTCTTATAGATCTTCTTAATCCATAAATAGCTAAAAACTATCCGTTAGAAACAAGTGTAAGAAGGATTAGAACCAAATATGGTAATAGCCGTTGGGATTAAAAAGATAAAAGTAGAGTTTAGAGACGTTCTGACAGTTCTAGTCGTATCTGACAATCTGGAGTCGACTCTAACTTTTCTGGAGTCGGCTCTAAATCGAAAATCCCCAATCGCTCGATCTGGAGTCGTCTCTGACTTTTCTGGGGTCGACACGAAAATCTTCTGGAGTCGACTCTAACAGTCCGGGAGTCGACTCTAAGTCGTGGCCAGAAATACCATCGTTCTATCTTTTCTGTTGGAGTCGGCTCTAACAGTCCAGGTGTCGACTCTAAGTCTGTGCCATTTTTCGGAGTCGACTCTGCGATTCCATGTTTCGACTCTAATGCCTGCAATCTTACCTTGACATTAGATTCAAACTAGAATTTGATTTGTCTAGTGATTTTGATTAATGAATCAAATCATAAACTAAAAACTTAATCAAAATCATTAGTAACTTCAAATGTTATACTCAAATAGTTTTGTTAATCATCAAAATCAACAATTGGGTCAACAATCTCCCCCTTTTTGATGATGACAAAAACTTTGAGTATATGCATTAAAAATTCATTTGAACTAAGAATTATAGACATTGTTAAAGCTTTAAACTTCCTAATAGAGAATTTGATGCCAAGTTTCAAAATGAACTTTAAAAACATACTTGAGTTCTATTATAAACAGAAATCAAGATGATTTAACTTTTTCATAGAAAATCATTAAGCTCCCCCTGCATTAAATAACTCCCCCTATGCAAGGTACATGTAAATAAACTGAAATTGATTGATCATATTATTTGATACCAATTGATTAGAATTTATAAATTTCTCTCTCCCCTTTTGAGATATGCCAATTGATTAAAACATATTGAAATCTTATAAATCTTATATTCTTTCATTTTCTCTCTCCTTTATGCATATACACTTTTCTCTCCCCCTTTTTTGTTATCAGCAATAAGGTGAGTTTAAAACAATAATGTAGGTTATCAGAGCGAGGTTGTTGTTCATCCAATCATAGAGATAGTAAACTTCATTCATTATAATCGCTTCGCATAGACATATTTGCAAAAAAGATAATGTATTTCAATTCAAGATGCAGTACATGTGTCTATCAAAATACATTCACAGTAAGATACCATATCAAGTAGAAAATCCTAGATACAAGCTATCAAAGTATAGTAAACTAGAAATCCTAAGAGGTTAGGGTAGGATAGGCTTAGATAGGGTATCATAATAGGAAATAGAAGGTCAATCAAACATGTTTGTATACAATTTTCTTCAGATGACCTATCAGCTCATAATCTCATCCTTTTGTGATTTCTTAAAGCCTTCAAGACAATCTTCAATCATAGTCACAGCAAAATCTATATCTCTTCTCAACTGACAGTAGATAAGCTCTCGATCCATCTGCGATCCCTTCCAATCTTTCAAAAATCTTATGAAGCTCAGATGACAAGGTATCCATAGATCGATCCAAAGTAGATGCAATCAAGTCAAGTTTAGAACAGATCTCTTCTTAAACTGTCTGAAGTCATTTCTCAACTGATAAATATCATTGCTCCTCTGACTGTCATACTCAGCTAATAATGCTGAGCTGACCAATTGCTCATCAGAAAATCTCCCAGAAATAAATGCTGTCTGAGGTGGAGGTGAAGAATATGTGCTCGGTCCAGCCTCAGAAGGTCCAGCAGTAGATGGTCCCGCAATAGATGGGTCAGGGACTGATGGTCCCGCAATGATGTCCAGGGATGTCCTCTACTCTGGCTCCTCAACTCTGGCCTCCGACCTCCTTTTATCCAATTACCATTTATCTTTCTGAAGCCCATACGTGAATGGTAGAGACACTTAGTAATATGTATGCCTTAATTTCCTCAGTGGCTCATTGTCCATGATCAACACACCTTGGCTTCTGAATACCAAAGTCAGAATCATACCATAAGGCAATGTAGATCTCTTCTTGGTTGCTGCCTCCGCCATATAGCCTATCATCATCCCAGCTAAGTTTACTGGCTGCCCGGTGATGATGCAATCCATCAACAAGATGTCTCGCCGAGACATACTCAAATCTGCCTATCTTTGGAAACAATATCCTCCCGCAGATGTTGTGAAGAAGCCTGAGTTCCAAATTCAGTTGATTTGCCAAAATCTCCTCAAACTCAGATACTTCTCTCCCCAACATCCTAGATAGGGCGCCACTACGATCATCATGCTGATACTCATTTATTCCAATAGTGGATTCTAACAAATTTCAAGGGTCTCAGTAGTGATTACAACTCTTGTTCCTCTAACAAACTTACTAAACCTCCTCTCCTCTACTCAAATCATTGTAGAACTCTCTTACAAGGGCAGGGTAGGTAGGAACATCCAAAGAACAACTTTCTCCCATCCCATTTCCTTCAATTGACGGCCAATAGTAAAACCCTCCGAAGCAAAGAAATCGAAATCAACTTTTCTTCCAGTAGTGATGGCCTTACCCGCTAATTGGTCGACACGTGGAGAAGATGGAGAAGGTGGAGAAGCTTCTTGAGTGGCAGATGATGAAGATGACCGCTTGCCTCCGAATCGTCCTTTTTCATGGGAACGACCGAACCTCCAACAATCGCACGCTTTTAGGAGCCATGGGATTTGATTGGAATGAGTAATCAAGGGATTTGAAGGGTTTAGAGGGGATGGAATCGGTTTGGAATGGCTCTAGAGAGATTTTAGAGACGATAGGGTTGTTTAGGTGTCGACTCCGCCTTTTATTTTTGACCTAGGTTCACTTAGAGTCGACTCCCAAAGCGAGGTGTCGCTCCGAACCAAAAAATCTGTCAGCGCCCGAATTAGAGTCGGCTCTGCAGAAGCCAGAGTCGCTCTAATTGCCCAGACAGAACATCAAAAATAAAGGTGTCGACTCACAAACTGAAGGTGTCGACTCCACAATAGTTTCAGTGAAAAATTCAAATTTCAAGGATCTGAAACTCAAATTAATCATCAAACTCTAGATAAGTGTTCCTTAATCAATTGGAGAAACAATGAATCAAATTTCTAGATAAATTTCCTTATTGGACATAGAGGATTTTCAAAAATTGATGAAGTCTAGATAGTTGTTGTCCTTAAGAGTTTCAGAAAATCATTCTAAGGATCACAAACTCCTAATTCTCCTCTAAGATAACAAAATCTTTCTTCACTTAATGGTTTGGTAAAAATATCAGCTAATTGTTCATTAGTATTCACATATTCAAGACAAACATCATTGTTGGAAACATGTTCTCTGATAAAGTGATGTCTAATTTCTATGTGTTTAGTTCTAGAGTGTTGGATTGGATTCTTCGTTAGATTGATGGCACTAGTGTTATCACATCTAATAGGAATTTTATCAAGTGTGATACCATAATCTTCAAGTTGTCGCTTAATCCAAAGGATTTGAGCACAACAACTTCCAACTGCAACATACTCTGCCTCAGCAGTGGATAATGCAACCGAATTTTGCTTCTTGCTAAACCAAGAAATTAAGTTACTTCCTAGAAGTTGGCATGCACCACTTGTACTCTTCCTATCTAATTTACAACCAGCATAATCAGAATCAGAATAAGCAATCAATTTCAAAGTTGAGTCTCTAGAATACCATAATCCTACATTTTTAGTTCATTTAAGTATCTAAAGATTCTTTTAACTGCAATTAAATGTGATTCTTTAGGATTAGATTGATATCTTATACATAGGCAAACAGAAAACATAATATTTGGCCTACTTGCAGTTAAGTAAAGAAGTGATCCGATCATACCTCGTAATGCTTCTGATCTACTTTCTTACCTTCTTCATCCTTGTCCAGCTTGCATGAGGGACTCATTGGTGTACTAAGAGGTTTAGCAGATTCCATACCAAACTTCTTGAGTATTTCCTTTGTACTTTATTTGGTTGATGAAAATCCCTGCTTTCTCTTGTTTGATTTGAAGTCCAAGGAAGAAGTTGAGTTCTCCCATCATGCTCATCTCGAATTCTCCCTGCATTAACTTAGCAAATTCTTGACAAAGGAGATTGTTAGTAGCACCAAATACAATGTCATCAACATAAATTTGAACAATTAATAAATCTTTTTCTTTTCTTTTTAAAAACAAGGTTTTATCAACATTTCCTCTAGAAAAATTATTTTCAATTAAAAATTTACTTAATCTATCATACCAAGCTCTAGGTGCTTGCTTTAAACCATAAAGTGCTTTGTGTAATTTGAAGACGTGGTTTGGAAATTCATGATCTTCAAAACCAGGAGGTTGTTCAACATAAACTTCCTCATTTATAAAACCATTTAAAAATGCACTTTTAACATCCATTTGAAATAAGTTAAAATTCATATGACATGCAAATGCAAGTAGTAGTCTAATGGCTTCTAATCTAGCAACAGGTGCAAAGGTTTCATCAAAATCTATACCTTCTTCCTGATTATATCCCTTTGCAACTAATCTAGCCTTATTTCTAATCACCAAGCCATTTTCATCCAATTTATTTCTAAAAACCCATTTAGATCCTATTATAGGGTGGTTTCTAGGTCTATCTACTAGGGTCCAAACTTGGTTCCTTGTGAATTGGTTTAACTCTTCCTGCATTGCTAACATCCAATAACTATCTTTCTCAGCTTCCTCTATAGTTTTGGGTTCTATATGAGATACAAATGCAAGATGATTATTGATATTTCTCATTGATGATCTAGTCTTACACCTTGAGATGGATCACCTATATTAGGTCCTTAGGATGACCATAAGCATATCTCAATCTCTAGATAGATCTTTATCATTATGAGCAGTATCAATACCATCATCCTTAGGTGAGTCATCATCCTTAGCTTCAGGTTCTTGATCTGAAGATACATTTAATTTTTCAATACCTCTTTCAATAAAGATGTATCTTCCTCATCATCAATTTTACTCGAACTTGATGCTAAAGACTCATCAAACACTATATGAATGGATTCTTCTACAACTAAGCTTCTCTTATTAAATACTCTATATGCCTTGCTAGATGTAGAATATCCTAGGAAAATGCCTTCATCAACTTTGCATCAAACTTTCCAAGATTATCCTTACCATTGTTATGAATAAAGCATTTACAACAAATGCATGAAAATAACCTAAATTTGGTTTCCTATTATGCCATAGTTCATAGGGAGTTTTCTTAAGGATAGGTCTAATTAGGGCTCTATTTAGGATGTAACATGCTGTGTTTATAGCTTTTGCCCAAAAATATTTGGAAGTTGGCTTTCACATAGCATGGTAAGGGCCATGTCTTCTAAAGTCCTATTCTTTCTTTCTACAACTCATTTTGTTATGGTGTCCTAGGTGCTGAAAAATTATGATGTATGCCTTTTTCAAAACAGAATTGTTCAAATAAGTGATTTTCAAATTCAGTTCCATGATCACTTCTAATAGACACTATGGTAGTGTTTTTCTCATTTGACTTTCTTAACGAATTTCAGGAATATTGAGAAAGTCTCATCTTTGTGAGCCAAAAATATTACCCAAGTGAATCTAGAGTAATCATTACTATCACAAGACCATATTTCTTTCCTCCTAGACTTGTGGTTCTAGTAGGTCCAAAAAGGTCCATGTGTAGTAGCTCTAGTGGCCTAGTAGTTGAAACAACATTCTTAGATTTGAAAGAAGTTCTTGTTTGTTTTCCAAATTGACATGCATCACAGATTTGATTATTTTCAAAATTTAAACTAGGAATACCTTTAACTAAATCCATTTTCAATAGTTTAGAAATTAGTGTGTGCTTGCATGACCTAATCTACGGTGCCATAGCCAACCAATCTCATTCATCTTAGCATTATTAGCAACTAAGCAATGATTACTTGGAGACAAATTACTCAAATCAATTAAGTACACATTGCCATAACGTTTACCAACAAGAATAATGCTGTTATCAATGGGATTAGTAACAGTGCAAATAGAAGCTTCAAAGGAAACTTTGAAACCTTTATCACACAGTTGGCTAATACTTATTAAATTATGCTTAAGTCCATCAACATATAAAATATTATCAATATGAGTAGATGGAGTAATTTGAATCTTACCAATACCCATGATATGGCCTTGACCATTATCACCAAAAGTAACTACTTCACCTCTTTTCGATTCAAGGGTGATGAATTGATCTTTGTCACCCGTCATGTGTCTTGAGCAACCACTATCAAGGTACCACTTTCTTTTCAGTCTGATGGCTGTAAGACACTCCTGCAAAATATTCATATCTTAACTTTAGGTACCCAAGCCTTCTTGGGTCCTTCATGGTTAGATGCAATAAATATTGTTCCTTTGGAACCCAAATCATCTTTCTTTATCATGTAAAGTTTTACACATATAAGATTTATGTCCTTTATTTTCACATTTAAAACAGTAATATTTGATGATTTTTCAGCATGTACAAAAATATTTTTCAAGGATTTTTGCTTTTTAAGTGGATTATATCCTAATCCAGCTTTATCAAAAATAGCCTTTTGATTGTCCAAAATCATATTAAGTTTGATAAGCTAAAGTAAATTTATCAACTATAGGTTTAAGTCTATCAACTTCATTTTTCAAGCTTTCATTTTCTTTTATCAAAAGTTCTTTTTCTACAACATGCTTTTTATTTTCTAAAGATAGATTTTGCATTTGATTTTTCATATCTTTATTCTTTGAACTTAATTTTGCAAAATCATCCATCAATTCATAAAAAGCACTATGCAACTCATCGAAAGTAAAATCATCAAGAAAACTTGGACTTACCTCATCATTGTCCACCATGAAGCATAGATTGGCCATTTCACTTTTCTCTTCCTCTTCGGAACTTGAGCTTTTCGAATCACTCCATGTGGCCATCATTGCCTTCTTTTTGAATCTCGGGTGCCTTTCTTTAGTTGTGGACATTCAGATTTAAAGTGTCCCGGCTTCTTGCATTCAAAACAGATAACTTCTTTTTCTTTGCCCTTGTCCTCATCTTTTCTAGCAAAGGGCTTTTTCTTTTCAAACTTCTTCTTCTTCATGAATCTTTTAAACTTCCTTGTGATGAGTGCCATGTCCTCATCATCACTTTCATCTTCAGATTCTAAGGCTCTTCCATATATTCAGAAATCTTAAGAGCCATAGTCCTCTTCTTCTTTGACTATCATCATCAACATGTTGCTTAACTTGAAGCTCATGAGTCATTAAGGATCCCAATAATTCTTCCAGGGTAGGGTACTTAGATCCTTTGCCTCTTGTATTGCAGTTACTTTAGCTTCCCAAGTCCTAGGCAAAGAACGCAAAACCTTCCTCACAAGATCAGAATTATCATAAGATTTACCAAGACTTTTTAAACCATTAACTATATCAGTAAATCTAGTAAACATATCAGAAATAGATTCACATGCATCCATTTTAAACAATTCATACTTATGAACTAGCATGTTAATCTCGGATTCCTTGACTTGATTTGTTCCCTCGTAGATAACCTCAAGTCTATCCCAGATTTCCTTAGCAGAAATGCAAATAGATATACGATTGAATTCATTTGCATCTAATAAGCAGTACAAAACATTCATTGCCTTGGCATTAAGTTGTGCCAATTTTTTCTTGTTCATCCCATTCCGTTTCCGATTTAGGAATCTCCATGCCATTAATTCTAGCAGTGGATGTGTGTGGTCCATTGACTATAATGCTCCATAGTCATAGTCAAGTGCTTGAATGAAGATTTTCATTCTAGCCTTCCAATAACCATAGTTTAAACCATTAAACAAGGGTGGTCTATTAGTAGATTGTCCTTCGGAAAAAGATGAACCAGCTTGAGTTGCCATTGGATCTTTACTCTTGATCGTTAGATCAAATCAAATGAGCACTAGCTCTGATACCAATTGTTGGTCCAGATAGCAACCCAAGAGGGGGATGAATTGGTTTTTTAAAAATTAAACTCCTTTTAAAAATAATCCCCCAGCGGAAGTGAAAACTTATGTATACGAATTAAAACAGAGTATGCAAGAATAGAGAGTAAGAGACAAGGAAACAATCACGGCAAACACAAGAAGTTTTATAGTGGTTCGGTGTACCTACACCTACATCCACTCCCAAGTACCTCTTGGGTCCACACTATAATCATCTAATTATAGCAGAGTTATTTTGCAAGCTCACAACTCAAACTTGTTGTTTTCGGGTGCACAATGAACCCAGCTGGTTTTCAAGGCTCACCAGCACACAACCTTACAACACAAGCAAACTGCTTGCACAAGGCTAACAGCCTCAACGGAATCAATCCTCCGATTGACCCAGCAAACAATAACATTTTTACAAGTTTAAAAGCTCCTCCAATAAGCAAATATACAATAATTGAACAAGAATAAAGAGATAGGAATCAAAGCCTGATATGCAGATCTTGATGGCTTGCTTCTTCTCTTCTCTTGAGTGGATCTTCCTTTAGAATGCTCTTGAAGCTCCGAAGATCAGAAAGCTAGGGCTTGCTTCTTCTCTTGAGATTTCTTCAAAATGAAACCACGAAAGCTTGAAATCTCTCTCTTTTCTTTTGGGGAATCAGTATAATCTTTCCTTTCGAATCTTCCCTCTTTTCTCTTTTGATTTTCTGATGGATTTCAAAGGTTTTTCTCTATTCTTATCTCTCTCTTTTTTGGATACAACAGAAAACCCCTTCGTATAGATCTTCTTAATCCATAAATAGCTAAAAATATCCGTTAGAAACAAGTGTAAGAAGGATTAGAACCAATATGGTAATAGCCGTTGGGATTAAAAAGATAAAAGTAGAGTTTAGAGATGTTCTGACAGTTCTGGAGTCGTATGACAATCTGGAGTCAACTCTAACTTTTCTAGAGTCGCTCTAAATCAAAAATCCCCAATCCGCTCGATCTGGAGTCGTCTCTGACTTTTCTGGGGTCCACACAAAAATCTTCTGGAGTCGACTCTAACAGTCCGAAAGTCGACTCTAAGTCGTGGCCAGAAATACTATCGTTCTATCTTTTCTGTTGGAGTCGTCTCTAACAGTCTAGGTGTCGACTCTAAGTCTGTGCCATTTTTCGGAGTCGACTCTGCGATTCCATGTGTCGACTCTAATGTCTGCAATCTTACCTTGACATTAGATTCGAACTAGAATTTGATTTGTCTAATGATTTGATTAATGAATCAAATCATAAACTGAAAAACTTAATCAAAATCATTAGTAACTTCAAATGTTATACTCAAATAGTTTTGTTAATCATCAAATCAACAATTGGGTCAACACTTTAGAACCGCCTCGAGGGTTTTGTGTGTCGGCCCGAGGGGCGAATCGAATGGGAATAAAACTGTCGGGGTCTTGAACCGCCTCAGGAGCGTCTCCATGCTGGACCAAGTGGTGACCTGTTAGTCGTGAGTCTATCGAGCTCCTTTAGAACCGCATTGGGAGTTTCGTGTGCCGACCCAACAGGTGACTCGAATAGGAATGAAACTATCAGGTTCTTGAATCACCTTGGGAGCGTCTCTATGCCGGACTGAGTGGTAACCCATTAGTCGCGAGCCTATCGAACTCCTTTAGAATTTCCTTGGGGGTTTTATGTGCCAGCCCGAGGGGCGACTCGAACGAAAACGGAATTGTCAGGGTCTTGAACCACCTCGGGGGCGTATCCACACTGGACTGAGTGGTGACCCATTAGTCGCGAGGCTATCAAGCTCCTTTAGTCGTCAGATCCTCAACTTCAGAGATGAGCCAGATATAACATTTGAGAATTCCTTTTATTATCATGAGCCGAAGGGGTACATCATTGATAATATTGGCAGAGATTATCCACATTCCAGGTACGTCGGATGGGCCATCCATTGAGCTCTTCAATCCGATACGCTCCTCAGTGAAGTACTTTGGTGATCCGGTAAGACCCTTCCCAGTTTGGAGATAATTTGCCCCCCTTCGTTGACTTGAACACCTCAGCCTTTCTGAGGACTAAGTCTTCGAGGCGAAACATCTTGGGATGGACCCGGGCGTTGTAATACTTGGTTGCTCGTTAGCGGAATGTGGCTATTCTAAGCCATGCCCGATCGCGTGCCTCGTCAATGAAGTCAAGGATGACTCTCAGCTGCATGGGGTTGTCCTTTTCACAGTATGACTCCACTCGGAGGCTTGGGAGGCCGATCTCAATGGGGATGACTACCTTGGATCTGAAGACGAAGATGAAGGGGGTCTCTCCCATCGAGGCCTATGGAGTTGTGTGATATGCCTACAGCACGCTTGGGAGTTTCTCCACCCATCTGCCCCTAGACCCATCTAATCGGGTTCTAAGCCCCCGAAGGATGGTCCGGTTCATGACCTTGGCTTTCCTGTTGGTCTGTGGATGGCTGATAGAGGTGAACCAATGGTAGATATTTAGCTCAGAGCAGAATGTCTTGAACGTGGCATTGTTGACTGCCGGCCATTGTCGATGATGATGGTATGAGGCAGCCCGAACCGGCATATGATGGACTTTCAGAAGAAGGATTTGACTTTGCTCTCGGTGATCTTGGCCAATGCCTTGACTTTAACCCATTTGGTGAAGTAGTCGATAGTGACAAGCAGAAATTTCTACTGATCCGGAGCCTAGGGGAATGGTCCAAGAATGTCCATTCTCCACTGGGCGAAGGGCCATGGGGCCGAGAGCAGACTTAGTGGAGAGATTGGCTGTCATTGGATGTGTGCATATCGTTGGTAGCCGTCGCACTTTAGGACTNTTATAGCTTCCGTCCAAAAATATTTTGGTAAGTTGCTTTCACATAGCATGGTACGGGCCATGTCTTCTAAAGTTCTATTTTTTCTTTCAACTACTCCATTTTGTTGTGGTGTTCTAGGTGCTAAAAAATTATGATGAATTTCATTTTCTATGCAAAAGTTTTCAAATAAATGATTTTCAAATTCAGTGCCATGATCACTTCTTAGAGACACTATGGTGTTATTTTCTCATTTGTGACCTTCTTGAACAATTTCAAAAATAATGGAAAGGTCTCATCCTTATGAGCTAAAAACAATACCTAAATGTATCTAGAGTAATCATCTACAATCACAAGACCATATTTCTTTCCTCCTAGACTTGTGGTCTAGTAAGTCCAAAAGATCCATGTGAAGTAGTTCAAGTGGCCTAGAAGTGAAAATAATATTTTTAGTTTGAAAGAATTTCTAGTTTGTTTTTCAAATTGACATGCATCACAAATTTTGTTATTTTCAAAATCTAGCTGTGGAAGTCCTTTACTAAATCCATTTTAATTAATTTTAAAATAAGGTGTGTGCTTGCATGACCTAATCTACGATGCCATAACCAACCAATCTCATTCATATTAGCATTATTAGCAACTAAGCAATGATTACTAGTAGACAAATTGTCTAAATCAATCAAGTATACATTGCCATTTCTATTTCCAATAAAAACAATGCTGTTATCAATGGGATTAAAAACAGTGCAGATTGATGCTTCAAATGATACTTTAAAACCTTTATCACATAATTGGCTAATACTTATTAGATTATGTTTCAAACCATTGACATATAAAACATTTTCAATATATGTGGAGGGAGTTATTTGAATTTTATCAAACCCCATGATTTGGCCTTTGCCATTGTCATCAAATGTAACAACTCCTCCTCTTTTGCTCTCAAGGGTGATGAATTGATCCTTGTCATCCGTCATGTGTCTTGAGCAGCCGCTATCGAGATACCATTTTCGCTTTGAATTTTTGGCCGCAAGACACTCTTGCAAAAATAATTAAGTCTTATATTTAGGTACCCAAGCCTTTTTGGGTCCTTCATGGTTAGTAGCATAAAAGATCATTCCTTTGGAAACCCATATTTTCTTGCCTTTATTATTTAATTTTTTGTTACTATTTCTTGCATCACATTCATAGGATTTATGGCCTTTCTTGTTACAATAATGACATGTAATATTATCTCTATTTTATTCTTTTCTAAAAAAGTTTTTGATAAATTTTTGTTTTAAGTTAGGTCTATATCCTAAACCAGCTTTATCATATATAGCTCTTTGATTGCTTAACAATAAATTAAGTTTTTCTGAACTATAAGTAAATTTATCAATAATATTCTTATATTTATCAACTTCCTTCTTTAGCTTGTCATTTTCATTGGAAATTGATTCTCTTTCTTTTGTCATATTTTCTTTTTTAGATTTTAGCATTTTAATTTTATTAGTAAGATCATCTTTTTCTTTAATAAGAATTGAGTTATCATTTTTCAAAGATTTGTATTTTTTTTCAAAACTTTAAAATCATCTACTAGTTCATTGAAAGCTTCAAATAATTCATCAAATGCAAACTCATCACTAGGGTTTTCAAACTTACCTCGCTGTCGTCGTTTGCCATAAAGCAAATGTTTGCAACTTCTTTTGTTCTTCCTCTGAAGAGGATTCATCGCTGTCACTCTAGGTTGCAACATAGGCTTTCTTCTTCTTCTTGTAAGTCTTCTTCGATTGTGGATAATCGTATCTAAAGTGCCCCAGTTTCTTACACTCATAGCAAATCAAGGGGTCTTTCTCTTTGTCCTTGTCCTTGTCCTTTTCTTTTTCTCCTTCCATCTTAATTCCAGATTTCTTCTTGTGGAAGGGTATCTTTCTTCTCATGAATTTTTTAAATTTTCTTACTAGAAGAGCTGTCTCATCATCATCATTATCATTATCACTGCAGCTCTCCTTACTTTATGCAGCCTTAAGAGCTATAGTCTTTTTCTTCTTCATATCTTCTTCTATGTGCTGCTTCATAGTTAATTCATGGGTCATAAGGGATCCAAGTAGCTCCTCCAAGAGTAAGGTGTTGAGGTCCTTGGCTTCTTGGATTGCTGTCACTTTTGCTTCCCAAGTCCTTGGTAGTGCCTAAGAATTTTGCGAACAAGTTTAGAATTAGTATAGGTCTTGCCTAGACTTTTCAAACCATTTACAATATCGGTGAATCTAGTATACATGCATGCAATAGTTTCAGTTTGCTCCATGCTAAATAATTTATATTTATGAACAAGAATATTTATTTTAGATTCCTTTACTTGATTAGTACCCTCATGGGTAACCTCTAATCTATCCCATATTTCTTTTGTAGAATTACATGTAGAAATGCGATTAAATTCGTTTGCATCTAATGAACAATACAAGATATTCATGGCCTTAGCATTGAGCTGAGCTATTTTCCTATCATTATCATTCCAATCCCTTTTGGGTTTAGGAACAATAGAGCCATCAACAATGTGTGTGGGTGTGCTAGGTCCATTAATTATAACACTCCACAATTCATAATCAGAAGCTTGAATGAATATCCTCATTCTTGCTTTCCAATATGAATAGTTGGAACCATTAAATAAGGGAGGTCTATTTGTAGAATGACCTTCAGCAAATGAAGATCCAACTTGAGCTGCCATTTGGATCTTTAGCTCTTGATCGTGTGATCAGATTTAAATGAGCACTAGCTCTGATACCAATTGTTGTCCCAGATGGCAACCCAAGAGGGGGGTGAATTGGGTTCTTTAAAAAATTTTAACCTTTTAAAAACTATTGGCTTTAAGATAAATGAAATTAAATGTAATGCAAATATAAATCACAAACAAGGAGATAGAGATAGAGATAATAGAAGCACGGCAAACACAAAGATTTTATAGTGGTTCGGTGTATCCAACACCTACGTTCACTCCCAAGATTCACTTGGGTCCACACTATAATTGACTTGATTACAATCGAGTTGTTTTCCAAGATCACAACTCACAACTTGTTGTTTCACCGGGATCACAACGAACCCAGCCAGTTTTCCGGGCTCACCAGCACAAAACCCTAAACTCAAGCTAATCTAGCTTGACCCGAGGTATATAACCTCCACTAGTTCAGTCCCCTTGATAGAACTAGCACAAACAAGTAAGAAGAATGTTTAAGATACAAGACAGCTCCTTAAATGAGCAAATATTCAAATAAATGAACAAGGTTTAGAAAAGCCTATTTGAAGTGGATTGGATTTGAGCTTTTCTTCTTTTCTTCTTTTCCCCTTCTCTTTGGAGATGTTGAATCAGGCCTTAGCTTTGATTCGTTGCAAATGATGCAGATGAGAAGTTGGAAAATCTTCAAAACAGAGCTTCTTCCCCTTTTTGTGAATCCTTTGATTTTTCAAATTTGAATGCCTTGGATTCTTCTTTGAGCTTTGTGGAGTGGAAGGATTTGAGTTTGAATGCTTTTCTCTTGGATTTCAGGCTCAAGACTTCTCGGATTTTTGATTTGAATATTCTCTCTATTTTCCATTTTTTCCTTCTTTTTCTATATTTTCAAACGAACGCATTTTCCCCTTTTATAGATTTCTTTTAATCCGTTTTTGGGAAGAAACTAGCCGTTGGAGTGTACCTGGAAACAAAATATATCTGTTAGAAGTTAGGTAAAAAGGAAATATTACCGTTAGAGCTGATCTTGCATTTTTTTAAAAATTTGTCCTAGACAGGTTGGAGTCGGCTCCAACTTTTTAGGTGTCGGCTCCAAGTCGTTTATCCAAAAATAGAAAGTTCTGAGTTCGTCGAGGAGTCAGCTCCGAAAAAGTTAGGTGTCGGCTCGCCATCGTCAGGTGTCGGCTCCACAATACTGTGTGTGTCGGCTCCAAGATGCTCAGAAAACAAGCGTTCTGTCCCCGCATCGGAGTCGGCTCCAGACACTGTAAGTGTCGACTCCGAAACTCTGGGTGTCGGCTCCGAAACTCTGGGTGTCGGCTCCGGACCGTATCAAAAATCAGAAGAATATTTGACTGGCCATGGGGTCGGCTCTAGGAATTCTAGGTGTCGACTCCAGGTCCTGAAACTTTGAAACTTACAATTTGCAATTGATTCAAAACTCATTTCTTAATACCTTCAAATCAATCAAATATTTTTAAGCCCTGAAATACTTGTCAAATCCATTAGTAATCAAATAAATATACTCAATTCCTTTATTAATCATCAAAATCAATAATTGGGTCAACAGTTTGATCTAATCAACTCAGATTCTAAGGGTTCACTGGTTTGTGTTGTTTCTTCTACTTGATGAACTTCCTCAAGTTCAACATTAGAGCTATTTGTTTCTTCACTAAGGAACTCCTTTTCAAGAAAAACTGCTCTATTACTAATGAACAACTTTTGTTCTTTAGTATTGTAGAAGTAATATCCTTTGGTCTCTTTCGGATAGCTGATAAAAAAATATTTATCAGATTTGGGTTCAAGTTTGTCTGATTTTGCACGTTTCACATAAGCCGGACACCCCCAGACTCTCAGATAGGTAATAACCGGTTTAAGTCCATACCTCATCAACTTGAAGGATGCCCTCCTTAGTTAACCTATTTAATCTGTTCTTATTGATATGACCCAGCCGATGGTGCCAAAGATAAATGTATGTTACATCAGTTGTTCTAGGGTGCTTACTTGAATTGTACACTACATTCACATGCTATGATAATATATAAATGCCATTAGATAAATGCCCAGTCATTACAGTGACTCCATTCATAATGATATTCAAAATAACATCCTTTATTAAAATTTCATAATGACTTTTGGCCAAAAGGCCTACAGAAATTACGTTCAACAAGAACGTTAGGCAAAAATGACAATCATTTAGTATAATGACATTTCTATTGAAAACTATTTCAATAACTCCTAATGCCAGAACTGGAACTAATCTTCCATCGCCGACATTAAGGAATCTTTCATTGTCCTCAAATCTTCTAGTGACCTGTAGTCCCTGCAATGAATTGTAAATGTTAAAGGACTCCCAGTATCCAATACCCAGGTCTGATTATCATATATAAAAAAATTACAAGGTGTTATCATATAAATACCTTGTTGAGTTACATCTTGCTCTTTTTTCTTCTTTGGCCTATTTTGATCAAGTGTGGCAATGTAAAAAGGACAGTTCCTCTTTCAGTGCCCTTGCATCTTGCAGTGAAAGCATTCAGCTTGACTTTTATCAACTTTCTTTTTCTGCATCTGACCCCTTATAGATGTCCTAGCATGTTGCACCTTTTTATTATTCTTTTTCTTCTTCCCTTTCCCAAAGGGTTTACGCCCTACCTTAGATCCTTCAACCACATTAACCAAACCCTTAGAGAGCTGGTTATCCTTCTCAAAGTTCTGTAACAACCCCAACAAACCATAGTAGTTGACTGCAGGCTTTGTCATTTGAAAATGAGTAAGGAAAGGTCGGAAGGATGGAGGCAAGGAATTCAGGATTGCATCTTTTCCCAACTGCTCATGTAAGGGAAAGCCGAGCTTGCTTAGGAGTTCTATCTTCTCGATCATATATAATACATGATCAGTGACAGGAGATCCATCCCTCATTTGAGCATTAAAAATAGCACAACTGGTCTTGTGCCTTTCAACATCATCAGGTGTGCCGAAATATTCATTCAACGCTTGAATGATTTCTTCTGGCTGAGCATTCTCGAACCAGCGATCGAATTCATTGTTCATTGCTGCTAGCATGATACAACGCACGCTAGTTCTATCATTGAGCCACTTCTGATAAGTGTCTCTCTCAGAAATTTGGGTGTTTGCATCAGGTATCTTTGGTGCAGGATTATTCAGAATATATAGAATCCTCTTATGCTCAAGGACGATCTTAACTTTTCTGAACCAGCTATTGAAATTGGAACCATTCAACTTGTCACTATCCAATAGGGGCCTTAATGATAAATTAGTGGCCATGTTCTGCATAAGGAAAAATTAAAGTTTATTAGTATATAAATTGATTCAGTCTAAAGACTTGGACTTTAGTCTAAAGATTCTCCCACTATTTTGTTCAAATTGACAGCCTCTACACCCCAATTCGAAGAATTATTCTTAATTCTTTAGCGGGCACTAAGATCTACATAAACTACATACAGGCCCAAGTGAAGCTTGGCTAACCCATATGCATCTAAGAGTAGGTTCAAAACCAATTGTTTTCCCAAACAATTCTTAGTGTTCAGTTTTGCCCCATATACCTCTTCAGCATGCATGAAGTACCTCTACTGAAAGTTCTGGTTAGGTCCAACCATTAAATGATATAATCAGTGTAACCTATCAATAGACAACCAAGCCCGAGTGAAGCTCGGCTCACCTGACTGTCTATGTAATAGTTACGCTGACTTATCATACAATGAATGATAATTCTGATGGTTGACAAGCACCAGGCATGGAGTGCCTCCAATGATTATCAAGACATCGGACTCATTATCACCCACCTTAATGGGAGGCTATGATTTAGTTATCATATAACTATTTCATTTTAAGGACCTAATAATTTTAGAGGATTTAATAATCTGTAGATAAATTGACTAATCAAGTTCTCCCACTGAATCTATGAAATTGGTAGAATGAAACAAGATTAAGTCAGGTTAAGTGGCACCTAAATCAGTCAGACTAATTTTCTTACAGGCATGGATCAACCCGAATTAGGTAAATGATCTGAATCATAAATGGTTCACCATATTGACCAGCTGAGTGAGATCGATGGGAGGGATATGCCATTAACTCATTAAAGACGCATCAATACGAGTAGCTTCCAATTAAAAACCATTCGATCGTTGATCCTAGAGCAACTTGCCAACTCACCTTGACATCATATGGTTAACCAATTCTGATTTGACCATCTAAGAGATTCATGCTCAACCACGGAGCCTAATCTACTTCCATTTGGTTTAATCAAAGAGAATGACATGATAAACTACAACTATTGTTTGATTTAGAGCATTCTTAACCTAATCTAATTAGATTTGATCAAATACTCTTATAGTCCAGTTGATTTAAACCTTAGGGTCTAACCCTTTATGGACCCGATTTAGCTAACCCAAAGGATTAAATATATTTCATGTTTACATGTCATATATTTCAATCAAGCATCACATGTATTATGTTACTACTCATAATTCCTATATTTAGATCATATCTAAAGAGATTATGAATTAACATTTGACATTCAAATTAGACTCTCATAAATATTTATATGTTTCATAACATAGACATCATGCCATCATATATCATATCTATGTTTTATACTAAACATGCAAATATCATGTTTTTATACAACATCAATATGTATCAAATAAAACATATTTTGAGAGTGTGTGTAATCAGTGTTTTGAAGCCAAATATCAATTTAAATTATCACGGCAATATGTCACAGAATACCTCGTTGAATGGGTAATTTGGATTTTCAATCCATCTGTGACTGAATAGACCTGTGATTTGTTTTAGCCTTGATTACACAATTAATAGGAGCATTAATTTACATGCAATAAATTAGATCAATACGAAACCATCGCTCTGATACCATTTGAAGGGAGATATCTCCGAGGCATGCATGTTTAAAAAATTGATAACAATTATCAATGCAGAAATTTAAAGATTACATACTAATCTATCTAACATGCATCAAGATCATATCTTTGCCTTGTATATAGGATCGATTGATCTAAAATATGCATATAAATAAAACTATCAAGATCATGTCTTGATCTTTAAGGCAAGAAGTCATACTTCTTATCGTAAAGCATGCCTTAAGATCTAGAGATCATATCACTTACCTTAAAGGCAATTGGTAAATCCTTTT
Organism: Calamus simplicifolius; assembly: GCA_900491605.1. Lineage (NCBI taxonomy): Eukaryota > Viridiplantae > Streptophyta > Magnoliopsida > Arecales > Arecaceae > Calamus > Calamus simplicifolius. The sequence goes on from UESW01004149.1 coordinate 864,915, forward strand.
ATGCTCTGTAGCCGTTCAATCGTCCGGCCTCTAGTATCGTCCACGCGAAGGCCCGAATGATCAGATTCCCGGGAGTGCTAGCTCACGGAAAACGACTTTGCTATTCTTGAATCCTCCCACTTGAATTCTTCTTCTAGGATCCTCCACACTTCCGTTAGCACCAGAATCACCAAGATTTTCTATTCTAATTCTTTAGAAAATCAATTCACGACATATCGTGTGTTGTTTTTCTCTTCTGTGTAATCTGGTGAGGGATGTCTTCTATTTATAGTCTCTTTTTAGCTAGCCCATTAAATTCTAACATTTAGAATTCCGTCGCTTGGCGAAAACCAAAGAGACGCCAAACCGTAGCTCTTGGTTAATTCTGACATTCGGTAAAAAATCAAAGAGTCGTCGAACCGTAGCGCTTGGTTAATTCCGACGTTCGGTAAAAACCGTAGCGCTTGGTTAATTCCGACGTTCGGTAAAAACCAAAGAGTCATCGAACCGTAGCGCTTGATTAATTCTGACGTTCGGTAAAAATCAAAGAGTCGTCGAACCGTAGCGCTTGGTTAATACAAAGAGGCGCATTTATTCCATATAAATTCTAACACTTTAGAATTCCGACGGAATTGTTTAGAGAAGATTAATGCAAGACATTAAATTCTATATATGAATTTAATCTCTCAGACTTATGCAAGAGGTTTGGGTTTAGTTTTGGTTTAAGCTAATCTGAATTTATTGGACTGAACCCACATAGATCATGGTCCTAGCCTAAATCAAATTTAGCTAGTCCTGAATCTATTTAAATCCAAATCAAGTCTAATTTTAAATCAATATTTGAAATTGACTAGTCCTTCTAATAGACTTAAACCAAATTAAATCTTATTCAATTGTACTTAACCCAATTGAGATAATTCAATCAATCAAATTGATTAATTAAATCATATATGATTCTCAATCGTTGATCAGCAAATAGATCATCCTAGGAAACTTCTATGTGTGTGACTCTCTAGGTTCGAACCTAAGCCGGTAGCATAGAAACAACTTTCTATACTAATCGATGTGCCCATCTAGCAATGGAACCCGACGTCCGGATAGGTCGAAGAGTTGCCGAGCAAACTCCAAGAACCCTAAGAAACAGTTATCGTATAATTCATCCTCTTGACCACAAATGCTAAGGATGGCTTAAGAGCCTGTCAACTCTAAATAGCAAATCCATAAAGTGATTTCAATTTTAGTGATCATGTGACTTTCACATGAAGTGCCTTGGCCAAGGTCTTGCTAAATTGAAACACAAGCATTTCTTCTTTTAACGGGATAGGTCAAATTCCATCTTGATCTACAACTGACTACCACAAGTACTTGACTGCACCCAGTAACCTTTCGTAGCTGTATTAGAAATCTAGGTGGTTCGGCACCTAAGTACAATGAGTTGCTTGTAAGCCACTGGTTGTGATCTTCATATCTGAAGGATACTTATACCTATATCTTCTCGGATTAACTCTTGACAGTAGAATATCCGGAAATGAGTCACGTTCGGTGAAATGTACTCCTACACTTTCACCTGTATGTCATACCAGTGTCTCTACACTCCTTGGTTAAGAGGACAACCAACAAATATGATATACAATGTCCTATAATTGTTAGTACTATGGCCCTGTCATAGTATATCATATGGTCGTGAACCTTTTTGAGGACCTTCAAAGATAAATCCTCCTTTATCGTGAAGGAAGATCCTAAGGACTTCATTACAATCAGGAGTATTAAGAAGATGTTCTTGTAATGAATAAACTGCCAAATAACTTTTATTAATATATCGATTTATATACAATTTACATTAGCACAATCATTAAATGATTGGCTTTAGGATACAATTCCCAACACTTTCTGTGCCAACGATCTGCCCCCTAGGTGGTTTTCGCAGATATCTCCATGTATCTCTCTGAGGATGTAATCGGTGTCTGTAGGATCGACACATTTAAGAAGGGGGTAGAAGAAAGGCCTTTAATATAGTCGTCCATCTAGCAAGGTGAACTTGAAGGCTCTCCATTTGAGTAGTCGGGCTTCCTCACGATTGGCAGGGAGGGTGCCATCCGTGAGGTAGCGGACGTAGGCATCCATCCACGTCGCCTCTCGCGCGACTGGGAGGACTTCTTCCTTGTCTTCAATGCTAGATCTCTCCAAATGTTCGATGTAGGTGCCCCCCCAGGACGATGTCCGCCGAGGTGGCAGATGGGAAAGGGCATCAGCCTTGGCATTCTCGCTCTGAGGAATATAACTGATACTGAAATATGTTAGTGAAGAGGTTAGGAGTCAAACCTTCTCCAAGTATTGGGACATGACAGGATCCCTTGCCTCGTACCCCCCGTTGATTTGTCTGGAGACGAGCTAGGAGTCGGTGAAGGCTCTGAGATGCTTCACCCCGAGCTCCTGAGCGAGCCTTACCCTAGCCAGCACGGCTTCGTACTCGTCCTAGTTGTTTGTGGCTTTAAAGAGGAGCCGGAGGGCATATTCCACCTTCTCACCCTCCGGACCCCCAAGCATGAGACCAGCTCCACTTCCTTGGGAGTTTGAGGCGCCGTTCACGTGGAGGATCTAGATTTCCTCCACCTCCTTGGGCTCAACATCTGGTTGTACCATTGGGCATTCTTCTGCCTGTTCCTCGGCCCAAGTGCACTCGATAAAAAAATTGGCCAGGACCTAGGGCTTTAGAGCCGGCCTTACATGGAATGAGAGGTCGAACTCTCCCAACTTGATCGCGCATTTGGTTAGTTGGCCCAAGGTGTCAGGACGGGCTAGAATAGTTGTTGACCCAATTATTGATTTTGATGATTAACAAAAGCCATGAGTATATTCACATTATTTCTAATAAATTTATGTAGTGTTTCAAGTATTAAGAAAGTTTAACAATTCAAATATCACTCAAAATTGATTTTAAGATGAGTTTCAAATTGTAATTTTCAAAAGTTCAGACCTTGGAGTCGACACCTATAAGTCAGGAGTCGATACATGGGCGTATCAGAATAGTTCTCAAAATTCGGCACGATCTGGAGTTGACACATGGATGTCGGGAGCCGACTCCAACCTAAGAGACAGAAGTATGCTTTTTTGCGTCAGTTTCTAGAGCCGACACATGGAATTCGGGTGCCGACACCTAAGATTCGAGAGCCGACACCTAGAATGAGTGGAGCCAACTCTAACCTGAGCACAGAGAGCGTATTTTGAGCCATATTTAGAGTCGATACCCTCTGTTTCAGGAGCCGACACCTGGATGCGGGGAGTTGACACAACTTATCAGGAGCCGACACCTCAACAAAAACTTTTATTACCATTTTTGGATACACGAAGTGGAGCCGACACATGAAAAGTTGGAGCCGACTCCAACCTAACAGGAACGGATTTTCAAAGTGTCAGAATGGCCTCCAATGGTAACATTTTCTCACCTAATTTCTAACGGCTATTTTTCTTGTGTGTAGGAGCAATCCAAGGACAGAAATAATGGCTAATTTTTCACCTAATCTCGGATTAAAGAAAATATATAAAAAGGGGAGAACGGACCGTTTAAAACAAGAACAAAAAAATGGAAGAAAGATCAAAAAAATCAAGATATTCAAAAGAGCCATTTCAAAAAGAAAATCTCTGTGAGCTCGTTCATCTTCTAAAGAAAGATTCAAAAGAAATCTAATGCGTACAAAGTTCAATTTTGGAGGATTTCAAAGAATGAAAAGAAGAAGCCAAAACCTATTTTTTCCAATCTTCTCAACAACATATTCCTGGGTGAAATTTGAGCTGGAGCTTGATTCAACCTTTCAAAGAAGAAGAGAAAAAGAAGAAAAGAAGCCAAGCCTACATTCAAATCGCTTCAAACGGGCTTTTCTATTCCCTGTCTATTTATATTGCATATTCGCTCATTTGAGGAGCTGTTTGTCATTGTAAACATTTGATTTCATTTTATTGCTAATTCAATCGGGGGATTAAATTAGTGGAGGTGGTATACCTCGGGTCAAGCAAGATATAGCTTGAGGTTGGGTTTTGTGCTGGTAAGCCCGAAAAATCGGCTGGGTTCATTGTGATCCCGGGTAAAACAACAAGTTTGAGTTGTGAGCTTGTAAAACAACTTGACTGTAATCAAGAGGATTATAGTGTGGACCCAAGTGAAGCATGGGAGTGGACGTAGGTGTTGGTTACACCGAACCACTATAAAATCTTTTTATTTGTAGTGTTTTGATCTCTCTCTCTCTTCTTTAATTGTTGTGCTTAGCTTCGATTAACTCCATCTGTTTGCATACTTTGATATCAATCGATTTAATTTTAAAAAGAGTTAAATTTTTTAAGAACCCAATTCACCCCCCCCCTCCCTCTTGGGTTGCCATCTGGGCCAACAATTGGTATCAGAGCAAGTATTCATTTGAATTTGGTCTAACGATCAAGAGCAAAAGATCCAAATAGCAGCTCAAGCTAGTTCATCTTATTTAGAAGGTCAATCCACTAATCGACCTTCTTTATTCAATGGAACTAATTATGGTTATTGGAAAGCTAGGATGAAGATTTTTATTCAAGCACTTGACTATGACTTATGGGGAATCATAGTTAATGGTCCACACACACCCACAATTAGAGTAGACAACATGGTGATTCCTAAACCAGAAACGGAATGGGATGAACATGATAAGAAGTTGGCTCAGCTCAATGCTAAAGCCATGAATGTTTTGTATTGTTCATTAGATGCAAATGAATTTAATTGAATTTATACATGTATTTCTGCAAAAGAAATTTGGGATAGATTAGAAGTTACCCATAAGGGTACTAATCAAGTAAAAGAATCCAAAATTAATATTTTGGTACATAAATATGAACTATTTAGCATGGATCAAACTGAAACAATTACATGCATGTACACAAGATTCACTAATATTGTAAATAGCTTGAAAAGTCTTGGTAAGACTTATACTAATTCTGAACTTGTGCGTAAAATTCTTAGGTTTCTTCCAAGATCATGGGAAGCAAAGGTGACTGCAATCAAGAAGCCAAGGATTTAAATGTTTTACCTTGGAGGAGCTACTTGGATCCTTAATGATTCATGAGCTGACTATGAAATAACATCAAACGGAAGAAGTCAAGAAGAAGAAAACTATTGCTCTTAAAGCTGCAGAAAGTGAGGAAGCTGCAGTGATAATGATGATGATGAGGAGACTGCACTCCTTGCAAAGAAATTCAAAAGATTCATGCAAAGAAGGAGACCTTCCATAAGAAAAAGTCTGGAACAAAAATGGAAGGAGAGAAAGAGAAAGAAAAGGATAAAGAAAAGGAAAAAGAGCCCTTAATATGTTATGAGTGCAAGAAATCGGGGCATTTCAGATATGACTGTCCTCAATTGAAGAAAGCCTACAAGAAGAAGAAGAAGGCTTATGTTGCAACATGGAGCGATAGCGAAGAATCCTCTTCCGAGGAGGAACAAAAAGAAGTTGCAAACATTTGCTTCATGGCAAACAACGACGACGAGGTAAGTACCGAAACCCTTAATGATAATTTTACATTTGATGAATTATATGAAGCTTTCAATGAATTAGTCAATGATTTTAAAATTCTGAAAAAGAAAAATAAGTTTTTAAAAATGAAAACTTAAATCTGTGTAAAGAGAAAAATGAATTAACACTTGAACTTAAGGACTTAAAAGATGAAAAGGAGAGATTTCTAAAAGAAAAAGAATCGATCATGAATGAAAACCTTAACTTAAAGAAAGAAGTTGAAAGATACAAGAACATAGTCGATAAATTTACATATAGCTCTGAAAAACTGAATTTACTTAAGTAATCAATGGGCTATTTTTTATAGAGCTGGATTAGGATATAGACCAAATATGAAACAAAAATTTGTAAACAATTTCTTTGTTAAGAAAACAAATGATGTTACATGTTACAATTGCAACAAGAAAGGTCATAAATCTTATGAATGTAATGCAAGAAAAAGTAACAAGAAATTAAATGTCGAAGGAAAGAAAATATGGGTTCCAAAAGGAACAATCCTTTTTGCTACTAACCATGAAGGACCAAGAAAGCTTGGATACCTAAATATAAGACTTGATCATTTTGCAGGAGTGTCTTACGGCCAAAAGATCAAAGCGAAAGTGGTATCTCGATAGTGGCTGCTCAAGACACATGACGGGTGACAAGGATCAATTCATCACCCTTGAAAGCAAAAGAGGAGAAGTTGTTACGTTTGGTGACAATGGAAAAGGCCAAATCATGGGGTTTGGTAAAATTCAAATAACTCCCTCCATATTTATTAAAAATGTCTTATATGTTAATGGTTTAAAGCATAATCTAATTAGTATTAGCCAATTGTGTGATAAAGGTTTCAAAGTATCATTTGAAGCTTCTATTTGCAATGTTTCTAATCCCATTGATAATAGCATTGTATTTATTGGAAATAAAAATGGCAATGTATACTTGATTGATTTAGACAATTTGTCTACTAGTAATCATTGCTTAGTTGTTGATAATGCTAGTATGAATGAGATTGGATGGCTGTGGCATCATAGATTAGGTCATGCAAGCACACACCTAATTTCAAAATTAATTAGAATGGATTTAGTAAAAGGCCTTCACAATTAGATTTTGAAAATAACAAAGTTTGTGATGCATGTCAATTTGGAAAACAAACTAGAAACTCTTTCAAAACTAAAAACATTGTTTCCACTTCTAGGCCACTTGAACTACTTCACATGGATCTCTTTGGACCTACTAGAACCACTAGTTTAGGAGGAAAGAAATATGGTCTTGTGATAGTAGATGATTATTCTAGATTCACTTGGGTATTATTTTTAGCTCATAAGGATGAGACCTTCCCAATATTTTTAAATTTTTCAAGAAGGTCACAAATGAGAAAAAAACACCATAGTGTCTTAGAAGTGATCATGGCACAGAATTTAAAAATCATTTATTTAAAAATTTTTGCATTGAAAATGATATCCATCATAATTTCTCTGCACCTAGAACACCTCAGCAAAATGGAGTTGTAGAAAGAAAGAATAGAACCTTAGAAGACATGGCCCGTACCATGCTATGTGAAAGCCAACTCCAAAGTACTTCTGGGCGGAAGCTATAAACACGGCATGTTACATTCTTAATAGAGCTTTAATTAGGCCAATCCTTAAGAAAACTCCTTATGAACTATGGAACAATAGAAAACCAAACATTAGTTACTTTCATGCATTTGGTTGTAAATGTTTCATTCATAATAATGGTAAAGATAATCTTGAAAATTTTGATGTAAAATCAGATGAAGGCATATTCTTAGGATATTCAACATCTAGTAAAGCCTATAGAGTGTTTAACAAGAGAAACTTAATTGTAGAAGAATCTATTCATGTCGTTTTTGATGAATCTTTAGCATCGAGTTCGAAAAAGATTGATGATGAGGAAGATACAAATTTACTTGAGAAAGATATTGAAAAATTGAATATAGATGTATCTTCAGATCATGAACAAGAAGCTAAAGATGATGAATCTCCTAGTGTTGATGTTGTTGATACTAATCATAATGATGTAGATCTTCCTAGAGATTGGAGATATGCCTATGGTCATCCAAAGGAATTAATTATAGGTGATCCATCTCAAGGAGTAAGAACTAGATCATCAATGAGAAACATCAATAATCATCTTGCATTTGTATCTCAAATTGAACCTAAAACTATTGAAGAAGCTGAAAAAGATAATAATTGGATGTTAGCTATGCAAGAAGAATTAAATCAATTTACTAGGAACAACGTCTGGACCCTTGTAGATAGACCTAAAGATCATTCAGTTATAGGATCAAAATGGGTATTTAGAAATAAATTAGATGAAAATGGTATAGTAATTAGAAACAAAGCTAGATTAGTCGCAAAAGGATATAATCAAGAAGAATGAATTGATTTTGATGAAACTTTTGCACCTGTAACTAGATTAGAAGCAATTAGATTATTACTTGCATTTGCATGTTATATGAATATCAATTTATTTCAAATGGATGTTAAAAGTGCATTTTTAAATGATTTATAAATAAGGAAGTTTTTGTTGAACAACCACTTGGTTTTGAAGATCATAAATTTTCAAATCATGTTTTTAAATTGCACAAAGTACTTTATGGTTTAAAATAAGCACCTAAAGCTTGGTATGATAGATTAAGCAAATTTCTAATCAAAAATAATTTTTCTAGAGAAAATGTTGATAAAACACTATTTTTGAAAAGAAAAGATAAGAATTTATTAGTAGTACAAATATATGTTAATGATATTGTATTCGGTGCTACTACAATCTCTTGTGTCAAGAATTTGCTAAGTTAATGCAGGGTGAATTCGAGATGAGCATGATGGGAGAACTCAATTTCTTCCTGGGACTCCAAATCAAACAAGAAAGAGAATCTTCATCAACCAAGCAAAGTACACAAAGGAAATCCTCAAAAAGTTTGGGATGGAATCAATCAAACCCATCGGAACACCAATGAGTCCTTCATGCAAACTAGACAAAGATGAAGACGGTAAGCCAGTTGATCAAAAATATTATAGAGGTATGATCGGATCACTATTTACTTAATGAAAGTAGACCTGATATCATGTTTGCTGTTTGCTTATGTGCTAGATATCAATCTGAACCTAAAGAATCACATTTAATTGCTGTAAAAATAATACTAAGATACTTGAGTGGAACCAAAAATGTAGGTTTATGGTATTCTAGATACTCAACACTAAATTTGATTGCTTATTCTGATTCTGATTATGCTGGTTGTAAACTAGTAAAAGAGTACAAGTGGAGCATGTCAATTTTTAGGAAGTAACTTAATCTCTTGGTTTAGCAAAAAGTAAAATTCGGTTGCATTATCAACTGCTAAAGCAGAATATGTTGCAGCTGGAAGTTGCTGTGCTCAAATCCTTTGGATTAAGCGATAACTTGAAGATTATGGTATAACACTTGATAGAACTCCTATTAGATGTGATAATACTAGTGCAATAAACCTAACTAAAAATCCAATTCAACATTCAAGAACTAAGCACATTGAAATTAGATATCATTTCATTAGAGAACATGTAGCTAATAATGATATTTATCTAGAATATGTTAATACTGAGGAACAATTAGCCGATATATTTACAAAACCTTTGAGTGAAGAGAGATTTTGTTATCTTAGAGGAAAGTTAGGGATTTGTGATCCGTTGGAATGACTCGAAACCCTTAAGTTTAATTATCTAGATTTCATTCAATATCTTGAAAATTTCTTCATGATTTTAAGGAAAATTCATCTAGATTGTTGAACCAATTGATTCTCCATATTCCAAGGATTTTTATCATATTTATTGATTTTTATTTTGATGAGTTTCGGATTTCTGAAACTTTATCTGTTTTTGAATCTATCTTGGAGTCGACACCTTAATCTTTGGAGTCAACACCTTATTTCTGTGTCGCTCTCAGTCAGGACCTTGGAGCCGACACCCGCTTTAGCGGAGCCGACTCCAGTTCGGGCACTAACCATTTTAGCGAGTTGGAGTCGACACCCGACTTTGCGGGAGTCGACACCTAGTGGACCCTTTTCGACTATTTAGGGCCGAGTCGACACTCTTCGACCTAATCTTACTCAAATTGTCTCCAAATCCTCTCTAAACCCTATCAAAACTTGAGATTCCTTCAATTAATCATTCCCTAGGATTCCATGGCACCTAAGAGAAGGGGAACAATCTATGGTGGTCCGGTGGCAACGAGGAAGCGGACGGCGAGACGCCCAATTCGTCAACCGTCGCCATCTTCGGATTCTTCATCCTCGTCCTCTACTCCTAGTGATTCTAGATCCTTCCTCACCTCCTTCACCACACATTGACACTCTAGCCGGACGGATGATTACAATGGGAAGAAAGGTGAATTTCGGATTTTTTGAAGATGAGGGATTCACTATTGGATGACAACTAAAGGAAATTGGTTGGGAAAAGGTGTGTTCTTTAGACATTCCTACATATCCTGCTTTAGTTAAAGAATTTTATCAAGATTTGTCAAGAGGAGACGGTGGCATAGTAAGTGTTGTAAGAGGAAAAAGGATACATCTTACTTCCGAGATTTTTGAAACCTTCTTGAGATTCCTACTCTTGGACCTATTGCGAACTCTCACAGTGATAGTTAGGAGCTTTGTCAAGGATGTTAGGAAGAGATGTTGTTGATTTTGAGAAATTAGGGCAAATTATTTGCCTCTTGAGCTTAGATTGTTACATAATATTTGTAGTCGGATTTTATTCCCTAAGACTGGTAGGTTCGAGTATGTCTGGAACGAGACATTGTGATCATGGATAGTGTTTTGACTGGACAGCCTGTTAATCTACCTGGCATGATGATTTGGTACATGGCAGAGGTTGGTGGCAAGAAGAGATATTCCTTACCCTATGGCATGATCCTAACCTTAGCATTCCGAAGTCAGGGTGTAGTTATCTTAGAAAATGAACCTAAAAGAACCTAAGGCACACAGATTACTACAGCATCGCTACTGTTCATCGCATGGGGTTCATTAAGGTCAATGGGAACTAGGAAAGGAAAGGTCATTCAGAAGATAGGGCAGCTGAGATTGGAGCTTCAGCACCATCAGAAGCTGGACCATCCATGAGACATCCTTCACCAGAGCCTAGCAGACCAGAGCCTTCACGACACCTATGCCTGCTTTAGTTTCGATTGCTTCTAGTTTTTCTGAGTTACAATTAGAGCAATTGAAGACTTTGTTGGCTAAACCTGAAGAGAAGATGAATAATAGTTTTGAAAATAGACTTTTGAGTTTAAAAGATTCATTTTACTCCTTAGAAGACAAAGTGAACAAAATAGGATCCTCTCTTGGAACTTCTTTTGAAGCCCTAAAATATGATTTAATGAATATTTTTGATAAGATCAAGGACATTGCTGGTGATTCTGACACATATTCTAGAAGCAATATAGAGCTACAAGAGAATATAAGAGATGCAGCTGACATAGTTCAAAAGAGCTTAAATGATTTTATGAAGATTCAAAAGGAAGGAATGGAAAAGATCTTAAAGGACTGAAGAAACGCTTCAGTTTTGGATTTTAAAGTTTTAGTTTGCTTTACACTTTGATGTAATAGAATGTTTTAATGTAATGTTTTGAGGTAATAGAATGTTTTGATGTAATGGAATGTTTTGATGTAATGAAGCTTATGTATTGAAATCTTTTGATGCAATGAAATTTCTTTGAATTAATATTGTCTTATTCAATGAGTTCACTTGTGGTTGAATGTTAACCTTTTGTTAACAACAAAAAAGGGGGAGAGAAGATATTGTATATGCATTAAAAACACTTAAGTAATTTGATTAAGTTGATTATTGCATGAGTTTTTGATTTTCAAAGGAAGAGAAATGAAATTTCAAAATGAAACGGTATATAAGGAGAGAAAATTTTATTTTGAGTTTCATAGGGGAGCTACCTCATTTAGGGGGAGCTTAACTATGATAACTTAATCATGCATATACTCAATGTTTTTGTCATCATCAAAAAGGGAAGATTGTTGACCCAATTATTGATTTTGATGATTAACAAAAGCCATGAGTATATTCACATTATTTCTGACAAATTTATGGAGTGTTTCAGGTATTAAGAAAGTTTAACAATTCAAATATCACTCAAAATTGATTTTAAGATGAGTTTCAAATTGTAATTTTCAAAAGTTCAGACCTTGGAGTCGACACCTATAAGTCAGGAGTCGACACATGGGCGTATCAGAATAGTTCTCAAAATTTGGCACGGTCTGGAGTCGACACATGGATGTCGGGAGCCGACTCCAACCTGAGAGACAGAAGTATGCTTTTTCTGCGTCAGTTTCTGGAGCCGACACCTAAGATTCGGGATCCGACACCTAGAATAAGTGGAGCCGACTCTAACCTGAGCACAAAGAGCGTATTTTGAGCCATATTTAGAGTCAACACCCTCTGTTTCGGGAGCCAACACCTGGATGCGGAGAGCCGACACAACTTATCGGGAGCCGACCCCTCAATGAAAACTTTTATTACCATTTTTAAATACATGAAGTGGAGCCGACACATGAAAAGTTGGAGCCAACTCCAACCTAACAGAATGGATTTTCAAAGTGTCAGAACGGCCTCCAACGGTAACATTTTCTCACCTAATTTCTAACGGCTATTTTTCTTGTGTGTAGGAGCAATCCAAGGACAGAAATAATGGCTAGTTTTCCACCTAATCTTAGATTAAAGAAAATCTATAAAAAGGGGAGAACGGACCGTTTAAAACAAGAACAAAAAACGGAAGAAAGATCAAAAAAAATTGAGATATTCAAGAGAGCCATTTCAAAAAGAGAAATCTCTGTGAGCTCGCCCATCTTCTAAAGAAAGATTCAAAAGAAATCCAAGGCGTACAAAGTTCAATTTCGAAGGATTTCAAAAAAGGAAAAGAAGAAGCCAAAACCTATTTTTTCCCATCTTCTCAACAACATATTCCTGGGTGAAATCTGAGCTAGAGCTTGATTCAACCTTTCAAAGGAGAAGAGAAAAGAAGAAAAGAAGCCAAGCCTACATTCAAATCACTTCAAACAGGCTTTTCTATTCTCCCTCTATTTATATTGCATATTCGCTCATTTGATGAGTTGTTTGTCATTGTAAACATTAATTGATTTCATTTGATTGCTAATTCAATCAGGGGATTGAATTAGTGGAGGTGGTATACCTCGGGTCAAGCTTGATATAGCTTGAGGTGGGTTTTGTGATGGTAAGCCCGAAAAACTGGCTGGGTTCATTGTGATCCGGGTAAAACAACAAGTTTGAGTTGTGAGCTTGTAAAACAACTCAACTGTAATCAAGAGGATTATAGTGTGGACCCAAGTGAAACTTGGGAGTGGACGTAGGTGTTGGTTACACCGAACCACTATAAAATCTTTGTGTTTGTAGTGTTTTGATCTCTCTCTCTCTTCTTTAATTGCTTGTGCTTAGCTTTGATTAACTCCATCTGCTTGCATACTTTAATATCAATCGATTTAATTTTAAAAAGAGTTAAATTTTTTTAAGAACCCAATTCATCCCCCCCTCTTGGGTTACCATCTGGGCCAACAATAGTTTTGAGGGATTGGTCCGTAAGCATCATGATGGGCTGAGCTTGGAAATATGGCCTAAGACGCTGAGCTAAGATAATCAGAGCAAAAATAATCTTTTCTGTTTTGGAGTACCTGACCACAGCATCATGGAGTACTTTGCTTATATAGTAGATGGCTTTCTGGGTTTTGTCAGCATTGAGGCATACCAGGACGAAATTGACGGCCTTCGAGAAGGCGGTGAGGTAGAGAAAAAGGCTCTCCCCATCCTTTGGCTTTGACAGCAGCGGCGGGGTAGACAGGAACGCCTTCAGTCCTTCAAAGGCTCTTTAGTAGTCTTTCATCCACTCAAAACTGTTCACCTTGTGCAGGGCCTTGAAGAAAGGCAGACATCTCTCGGTCGACTTGAGAGAAAACAGCTAAGGGCCGCTACCCTTCTGGTGAGCCGCTGTACCTCTTTCTTATTAGCCAGCGCTCTCATGTCAAGGATGGCATTGATCTTCTTTTGGTTCACCTCAATCCTTCATTGCGTCACCATGAAGCCCAAGAACTTTTCCGCCGTGACCCCAAAGGCGCACTTCCGTGGGTTCAGCTTCACTTGGTAATGGCGGAGATTGTTGAAGGTCTCCTCTAGATCGGAGACATGGTTGGAGGCACAGATGCTCTTTGTCAATATATCATCCACGTATACTTCCATGTTTCATCCCAGTTGGTCTTTGAAGACCTTATTCATCAGTCTCTGGTAGGTTGCTCCTACATTTTTCAAACCGAAAGGCATTACTTATAGCAGTAAATGCCCTTCTCAGTCACAAAGGAGGTATGCTCTTCATCATCCGGATCCATCTTTATTTGGTTGTATCCGAAGAAAGCATCCATAAAGCTAAGGAGTTCGTGACCGGACATGGAATCCATCAGCTGGTCAATCCAAGGCAGTGGGAAGCTATCCTTCGGGCATGCCTTATTAAGGTCAGTAAAGTCGATGCATATCCTCCAGCTCCCATTTGCCTTGCGAACCATCACCACGTTGGCCAACCAATCCGGGTAGTGTGCTTCCCGGATGTGGCCAGCAACGAGCAGCTTGCTAACTTCGTCATCAATAGCTCTCTGTCTCTCAGGGCAAAACTCCTCTTTCTTTGGTGGATCAGGCAATGCTTAGGGTCAATGTTAAGCTTGTGGGTGATCACCTCTGATGGAATGCTAGGCATATCCAACGCTGACCAAGCGAAGATATCCAAGTTGGCTCGCAAAAAGGCTAGGAAGCGATCCCTTTTCTCCGCAGGAAGAAGCTCGCCGACCCATACCGTCCTTGTCGGGTCATCCCCCAGTGGAAAAGTTAGCAGTCGCTAAGCTGGCTCTCCTCCTCCTTTGCTGGGCTCCCTGGGATCAAATGCCTCTGGGGCTGGTGTGGCTGTTGCCTCTTGAGGGCTCGAAGCCATGCGATAGCATGGCAGAACCAGGCTGGTCTCTCCTTGCATCTCACCGATCCCGTATTGGTTGGGAACTTGATGAGCAACCACTTGGTGGAGATGACTGCATCGAGGAGATTCAGGCCGGGTCGGCCGAGAATGGCGTTATATGCCAAAGGCACTCTGACGACCAGAAAATTTATCAAAATTGTGCTTTGACATGGCGATATTCTGGCTGTAACTGGAAAGGTAATCTCACCTTCCACCTTCACCGAGTCTCCTGTGAACCCGATCAAAGATGCCGCCACCGTTCGGAGAGAGCTGGAAGATAATTTCATCCAAACAAAAGCATAATAGGTAATGATATTAGCTGAGCTTCCACTGTCAACCAGGATTCATTTTACAGGGTGCTTGGCAATCATCATCGAAACAATGACACCATCATTGTTTACATTATCTATCCCAGCTAACTCTCCTCTAGGGAAGGGGATTACATCTTGTAACCCTCCGTCTTCCCTTGGCCTTTTGGATGTAGAGCCTACTCACCAAGAAACCATTCTCATCGTCTTCCCATTAGGGCATTGTCGACATTGGCCTGAGCAGGCGGTGGCCCCATCAACGTTAGAACAACTGGGGGTCCCTTCTAGACATTTTTTCGAGTAATCCCTCTGGATGAGTTCCTCAATAGCGTGTTTCAGACTATAGCATTTCTCGGTGTCGTGGCCGTAGTCCCGGTGGAAACGACAACAATGGCTCTTGTCACAAGGAGCTCCTTTCTTCATTGGGAGAGGGAGCTGGAAGTACGGCTCGCCTTTGATCTCTATGAGGATGTGAGAGTGAGGAGAAAGGAGAAGGGTGAGTTCATCTTCCCTTGGAGTGAGACTCTGGTGCCTGTCGTCCAATCGGTGCAGTGGTTTGGGCTTCTTTGGGCGAGAGGGTCTGCTTGGCCCTATGTAGGCGAACCTCCTACTGAACCCTCCTCGGTCTTCCCACAGGTGGAGTCAGCTTCGTCGTGCGGATGTACTTTTGCACGCAAAGTAGGAGCTCAACGTAGGAGCTGGGTGGCTTTTTGCAAGGAAAAAGTTAAAACGGGAAGGACGAAGTCCTCGTTTCAACGCCAGAGTTACCACCGCATCGTCCAGGTGGTAGACTTCGAGGGCAACCATTTTTAAACGGACTACGAAGTCCCTAAGATTCTCCTTCCTTCCACCAGATGGAGAATAGATTGTCCGCCACCCTAGGGATCCTCCGACAGGCATCGAAGTGTGCCAAAAAGGCCCTCTTCAACTATCGAAAAGAATCTATACTGTGTGGAGGCAGTGGGAGTGCCAAGCGTAGCGACCTTCCATAGGGTAGCTGGGAAAGCTTTGCACAAGAGGGCATCAGTTGCCCCTTGAACTTTCATAAGAGCCTTGTAGCTCTCGAGATAATCGAGTGGATCCATTGTACCATCGTATGGATCCAACTGAGGGAGGCAGAATCTGAAGGGAACGAGCTCCTTCAGGATGCAGTGAGTGAAAGGAGGATGCATGTCGTAGTCCACCTCTGGCTGGTTGTTGATTTTTCTGCTGAGCTCCTTCAACCGCTGGTGGTACTCGTCTAAGCGTTTCTCTGCTTAGTGATTGATGGTTGAAATCTTCCTGATGACTTGGAAGATGAAGAAGGAGAAGAGTGTGGGTGGTAGAACCTCCGTTTGGGCTCTTCCCGGCGTCATCGCTTTGGGGAGGAGTCGCCCAAGCTATAGACGGGGGAGCGCGACCTCTTGAGGATCTCTTGGCGGCATCCTCTGGATGAGGCACATGGTGGTGAGTCTCTGCTGAGAGGTCTCCCTAGAGGATTGCTGGCTGGCTAGTGCATCTGCCACAGGCAATGTAGGAGGCCTGGGTTGGTGTTAGGTGGCCACAAACTGCTACTCTGTAGTCCATGAACCACCGCAATCAAGGTTTGGACTTGTCGAGTGAGTGCAGCCAGTTAGTCAACTTGGGTGGCCGCAGCTAGTGGCGCGGGAGTGGCCGAAGGATTAGCAACGGGAGGTTAGCCTCCTGCCGCTCCGCCGGTTGGAGGTGCCCTCCAGCATGGCTAATGGAGGCCTCCCGAGCATGCATGACCACCATTATCATCGTAGAGAAAAAGAAGGCTTGTAACTTGGTGTTACAGAGATTGCTCTTTCCCCCCTACCTAGCACGCCAATTTGACGACGCCCAATCACAGGAAATGATCGTCAGAGGGCTCCGCGAAGGTGCTGATGAAGTCTTCCTTTGCTATAGAGGACCTGCAAGAAGTCCCAGAGCCGAAAGTTCCGGCAGAGACCTTCTGACGGGTAAGTCAGCGACCAAGTTACAGTCGTAAGCTTGAGAAAGCTCGTAAGGAAAAAGCCCAAAGATTGGAATGTTCTCTTAGAGTTAAGAGTGTGTTTTCAGTTGTTCTTACCTTGCTAAGGATCTCTCTTACCCTTTTATGGACCATTGGTTTCTATCTGGGGATCAGCCACATGGAGTTCTGTGAAAGAAAATGTTTGCTAAACTCATGGTGATTATGTGAGTTCGAGACGGTCGGTGGGCTGGTCCTATCAGCCAGGTGGTTGGTGGGCCTAGTCCCATCGAGTGCATGGGTCAGGTGGTAGGTGGGCCTGGTCCCATCGGCCATGCGGGTTAGGTAGTTGGTGGGCCTGGTCCCATCGGTGCGTTGGTTAGGTGACAGGTGGGCCTGACTCCATCGGATGCGTGGGTCAGGCGATTGGTGTGTCTAGCTCAAGTGGGGGGCCATGTAGACATCACGACCCGCTCAGGAGTCGATGCGGAGGCTGGTGCAGTGGCCAGCGCTGAGACCGACTTTGGAGAAGGCGGGCCCGGAAGGGCCGTCTTAATGAGAAAGGGCCGTCGAGGTTGCCTTAAGAAGCGGGGCCACTGAGGGCCATCTAGAGAAATGGCCGTCGAGGCCATCTTGAAGAAACAGGGCCGCCGAGGGCTGCCTGGACCGCCTTGAAGAAACGGGGCCGTCGAGGCCGCCTTGGAGAAACGAGGGCCGCCTGGGCTGTCCTGGAGAAATGGGGCTGTCGAGGCTGCCCTGGAGAAACGTGGCTGCCGAGGGCCGCCTTAGAGAAGCGGGGGCCATTGGGCCGTCCTGAAGAAACGAGCCGTTGAGGACCGCCTTGATGAAGCGGGACCGCTAAGGGCTGTCTTGGAGAAGCGGGACCATCAAGGCCTGCCTTGGAAAACAGGGCCACCGAGGGCCGCTTTGAAGAAGCTAGGCTGCCTGTCTTGATCTCTACCATCAGTTAGTCCTGCCGTATGCTTTCGTGGTGCTACTGACCACATCATATATACCTTGAATAATCACTAAAACAATATATACAAAATAATGGCTCACTTCATGTCCTCTAACAAAACCCAATGTATCAATATGCATAGACTTATTCTATATGCTATATTGGAAACTGGATCGGGTGCCCATGATAGGCGGATCTGACCCATACTTGGAGAGAGATGTGCAAAGTTGGGAGCCCATGATCCCAACTATCCCTCCCCACTTCCCTATTTTAAAAGCTTGCAGAGAACTTCTTCATAAACTATAAAGGTGAGAGGGAAAGACTTCCCCATCCTGATAAACTAGATTTTGCAATGGCACAGGATTTGTGCCGAAGGCTCCAGGTTCAAATATTGGATGGTGCATCCATGAAGGATTCATTGTGTTGAAGATAGAGAACGCAAAGTTTCACATTGCTCAAGCTAGATAACATCAGCTGCTGGACTTATTTTTGTATATCTGTTTGCATTTTCTTCTCTGGTCCACCCTGATTTCACTTGACTTACAGGCTCAATATACAACACCAATTTAGCTTGGTCTAAAATATTTAGACTTCACAGGAGGAATATCCTTTCGCCAATTTATGCAATAATGATGCTCAACATATAACACACCAAGCTCAAGAAAATATTTTGCAATTATCAGCCACCATCACTGCACAGAAATTGTTGTCCTCCTTTCTTCATTATTGGCCAGCAAGATAACAGACTCGCAATGACTTTATGATATTTAAAAAAAAAAAAACTGCTGATTAAATCCCTGTTGTCCTCTGAGTATATTTACAGTATGTCGAAGTCCAATGACCAAAAAAAAAGGTTTAAGGCCCCATAAACAATGATAGAAGAAAAGGAGTACTGGTTCACCCGTTAAATCTAGTAGGGTTAACCATTGAGTTTTAGCAACTTCTCATTTACCCAGCTGAATCCCACTAAAGCATGATGAAGATGTTCGCTGTATTCAGCACCAATTGAATGCATGGTTGGAAAATCACTGCTAATGCCTTCGTGAGAAGATTTTATTCAGCTCTTCCTGTTTTAAGCAAAAATGATAATAACGATGATAACGATGAATCGGCATGATATTAAATTTATACTATGCATATACATTTAAACATTTATATTTCACAATGCATGATTCCATTGATATTTTTGGTCAACCGGGGAACAAAACTGTATGAACTACATATTGGCAATGGCTTTGTTGAATTTAACTTGCAAATGCAAACATTTGCAGAAATACTTCTTAATAAATGTGAAATTTTTGGCCAGGCAGGGCTTTAGCCCAACCAAGCGGTTGGTCCCTCCTCCGTCAAATGAGGTCACAGATTTGACCATATTGAGATGCTTCAAGAGACTTATGGGGATATGAGTTAGGTTAGTGTCCAGTTAATTTAGGGCCTTCTGCCCAATGTAGGGGATTTGGATTAAGGCTTAATTTCATAAAATAAACAAATAGATAAAAGTAGGGACAGCAAGACAATGTCAAGTGAAAAAATGGAGTAGAGTTACTAACTGCAATTGATGCATTTTCTGAATCCAGCTCCTTGTTCTCTCTAGCAAGTTTTTCAATCTCCATTCTGAGTGCATTGTTCTCTCTCTTAAGCACAGCCACCCTCCTTGCCAGATCCTCGTATTCTTGCTGGTGAAACAGAACATAGTCAGATACATAAAATCAGGTCTCAGATTTTGCTATAGGTGTTATGAATGAACTAAACTTTGATACAAAAATAACATATGACAAAAAAGGCACCAAGCATCATCATTAGACAGATGAATTTAACATTTAGCACATGAACCTTAAATTATGGGACCAAAAAATTTAAAATAAAGCCCAGAGGTTGTACCCCAAAACATGGGAAAAGGCTTTGGGTTTGAGTCTGGGGAGATGAATAATTGCGTTGGAAAGACCAATAAGTAATACATGGATTCAAATCCAAAAAGACTACCTTTGAATACACCAAATACTCCTCTACTACATATTAGTTGTTATGGCATGTTCATAATTTAATTTGTCTATCATCTGAAAAGTATTCATTATATTCCAACTAGGATTCTCACCTAAAAAAGGACTAAGTTTTGAATACTCCCAAATACCTTTATATTACATATTGTTCTCTATGACCTTAGTTTGTAATATCATTTTGTCTAACATCTCAATGGCATTCATTATAATCCAACTTGGATTCTAGCATTTGCTCTTCTTGAGTAACCTTGTTGTTACTATGCACCACAATAAAACACCTTTTGCTTCATGCAACTACTTCACTAGAATTTCAATTTTGGTTCTCAAGATCCAAAGTTCTCCCTAAATATCCTTTGACACTTTGCTTGCTCTTGCAAAGTGATAATCCCCTGCTTCTAATGAACTCACTTTGTTTCCTAGAGTTCTTTTGGCTTGCATGAAAATTGCATCCTAAGTCTCCATTTGAGAATGGGACACTAGTTTACAACCAGGTTCGGACACTGTCACTTTACATTTCAAGAAAAAATACCTTATGCCTGAGAGGTGGACACTTGGGCTTATGGGGCTGAATTTTAGTCCTGATGCATAGTTAATTAGGTGCCTTTGGCGTCTCCCTTTGTAGGTGAGAACTCATCCCTGAGTCCATGTCTTCATCCCTTCTCTATAAGGAGAGAATCTGCTATATCATAAGTGACTAGGACACCATTTTGTAGGAAGATTAATTTTGTAGATTCTCTCTAATAAGCTTTAGCTTTAGAATTTTGAGAAACCCATCCGCCCTCTATCTGACCTTGTTCTTTGCAGAGGCAAACATAAACTAAATTGCATTCCATAGGATATCAAAAATCTCTAGGATTTTTCTCTTCATCTCACACCACATGGTTTACTGTCTCCAAACAATAAGAAACCATAAACAACATCCATATTCTGAACACCAAAAATATATTAAATAAAGATGGAACAAGAAAGCATCGCATAACAAAGAGAGTGAAGTATGGATATTCTATCAAATAACCTCAAAGGTATGAAATTCTATTATTGTCTTCTAATGGTCATTAATTGAGCTCCCATTATGCTTGATTAATGTTTGGACAAAACTTGATAAACTGCTCCAAAAGTTGTTGGCTTCTATGGTCATTTCCTTGAAAGCAGATGTATGGCAAGTCTCTTCTCATAACTTCCACTCATCTATTTTGCCTCCTCATTAAAGTTTATAAAGTAGAATCTCCCAGTCATCTCAGTAGGCAAGCAACACTAAGATAACCTGAAAATATCAGTTTATATCAGTTGACATAAGCTGATGTTATTGAAGTAGAACAGAAAGGCAATCAAGTAGTCTCCTTTACCATCTTGTACCCAAATTATTCTGAGAAAACCTGGAAAAAAAGAGTCCCTTGTATCCATCAAGGTGTCACCTTGCTCAACCAAGGACTATAATCTATTCATGCTATTTGAAGATCTATCCTCAATCTAAACCATAACTAAATTTTATGATAGCGACTTTATGCGATCTTTCAATTCTGACTCGGCTTCCCCACTGTTTTACTTGTGACCCTCAAGACCCACAAAATTTGAATCATTATTCACCATACATATATGAATGATATATCCAACCTTCTTAACTATGTAAAGCTGCTATATTTCTATCCTTGCTGCAAGAGTATTCTGTACATCCACAGCAAATTTCTAGACTTCTACAAAAAATGAACTTTGGCTATTGATACAGAGCATTTTAGAATCTCACTGTCCTTCAATCACCAACATCCTTGCCAGAAAAGCGGCAATCAATAGTCTCTCACATCTTTCTTAGCCATTTTTCAAAAATGTTTCTCCACAACTCTGTGTTCACTATTATCAAATAACACATAATTCACCAAAGGGTCAACACAAATTTAATAATATAAAAATGCTCAAACAACCTTTTTTCTTTGAGATTGATTAGAAATGTGCATTTAAGATGTTTAAAAAACATCCAAAGGAATTTACCTGCTTTCGAAGTCTTGACCTCCTTGCTGCCTCCCTATTTGACTGCTTCCTTCTTTGCTTCTTAAGTTCACGCTCACCCTGTCAAGATAAGAAACAAGTAAGTAATTAAGTTGAAAGTTAGATAGACGTGGCATATCCAGTGCTATCTTTTAAACTAGGAAGGAAAAGAATATTTCAATTTCCTTATAGAATTTTGAGTTCAAATAATTTGACAAAGACATCTAACCCTTCTTACCGGCAAGCAATGATGTTCAGGCAAAAGACCTTTCTGTTCAGCAATCACAGACAAAGATTCTGCTGCTGAAATAGAGGTAGGACCATGCAATGCTTCCCTCCCTGAAGCTGAAACTGAGAGTTTTGTAGCAGGCCCCCTACCACTGGAAGATGATTCAGCAGTAGTGTTGTCATATTGAGCAGAACCGATGTGCTGCATACTGCCACCTAAGAAAGCCCAAGCAAAACTTCATGCGACTATAAATATCATAATCAAGTATGCTCCCCAATCATAGATCTCACCATCTACATCCAAAAAAGGAAAAAAGGAAAAAAAAATCCCATGGTGGAAATTAAAGGAATTATTCCATAGGGTTTATAAGGTTCCATAGCTTGATATCCATTAACATGAGCTTCATCAATTGGATATGGATTTAAATCTCAAACTAAGCCAGTTTTGAGTCCCAAACCTCCACCCCATTCTCAAAACACTAAGCAATTAGTGTAGATGCAACTAACATAAGATTAAAATGTCATGTATGATTACAACATCTAGAGCCAATCCAAGATCCCACTTAATCATGATTCGGTGGACTGAGACTAGGTTCAAAACTTACAGCTAGAACTGGTTAGGCCCCTGACCCAATAAACTTATAATTTACCACCTATCAAGGTCATCATTGATGGTAGTAAGACTGATATTGTTGCTCCTCTTGATGGGTAAATATGGATGAAAATGCATTCAAGGGAGAGAAATTTATTATGAGCCCTCTAAAAACAAAAAATGCATAAGTTTTGAAGTATCCTGCCTGTGCCTTTGGTGAAAATGATGTTGAGAAGGCTAACTTTATAACTGAAAATACAATGACAATTTACACATTTGACAGACAGGAAATAAAATTCAATTGGTTCAATGCATCTAAAAAATAAATTAATTTAAAAATTATATTGTTTCCTCAAAACAACCTTTTCTGTTTGCATTTGATGTCTATGTAGGAGATCTCCTGTTTAAAAAATAAAAATAAAGCATTATGATATTAAAGATGATGGTCAGAACGATGATCTTTAATTTAGTTAGCTCATCATTTGTTCTAATTTTTTATAAAATTTTGGTCCTAATCTTACCATAGGATTCTAGCTCTTATGATAAGGCTGATGCAATACAGATAAAATTTGAGGTTCTTAGTTACAAACGATGGAACAAACTTGATTTGTAATAAATATCATATAATAGATAACTAACTAGCAAATCACTGGTATAGAGAGTCTACATAGTACATGAAAACATGAACTTCAAAGAAGATGCATACCATCTTGAAATGTCTCACCAATATTTTTCTTCTCAGTTGCAGAATAATCCTGAAGTCGAAAAAGAAATTGTAGCATGAGAAAACATAATGCCACATGTAGATAGCAAGAATTCACCTAGATTCAATTTCTTGACTTCTTTGCCAATAAATTTTCAGCCAAAAGAATAATAGAAAAATAGAAAGCAACATGAATCCAAAGGTATTCAATGTAGCAAGTCCATAGTTTTAAGCACTTCATTAGCACTCCATCCATCATCAAGTAATTTACCTGCAGGCCGGTGCTCGACGAGCCCTCGCCTTCTATGTCACTGCTGTTTAGATGTTCAATTTTTATAATCAAGACCAACTCAAGAAAGATTTCCAATAATCCAAAACAACCCTACAAAAAACTGGCCATCAAAGGATTTCATGTCAAAGAGATAAATTGGAAAGCCAAGCAACCTCTGGGAACCGTTCTCATTAACAGGATCTGATGTTGCCTTCATCCCATCTCCCCCGTTCCAAGACTCTTCTCTAGATTTCTTCTCCGCCAGCCTCCTCTCGGCTTCTGCTGCTATGTAGATCGATCCCTAACAATCCACTCCACGGGTCAAGAATTCGAGAGCCAAAAAAACTTCCACGAAATGGAGAAGAGGAGGAAGAAGGGTACGATTACCGTAGCCAATGCGGGCTGAGGGTAGATTCCCCCATAAGGATACATTGGAGCGTAAGCGATTGGGATTCCATACGACGGATACGGATACTAAACAAACAAGCATCGGAAAACAGCAAAAATTAAGAGAAAAATTTAGAGAGGAGGAGAGCGGCCACCGACCTGGCTTCCTCCAGGGTAGGTGGAGGAGACTGCGAGTGGAGAGTAGAAGACTGGCAGCGCGACGGAGGCTGCGACCGCTGCGCCGTTGTAGACTGCCTGCAAAGGATCAAAAGAGAAAGCCATCAAAACGAGAGTTTTCGAAACCCTAGGCGGCGCTGGAGCTAGGGTTAGGGAGGGAGGAGAACCTGGACGGAGATCGGCCGGTCCGAGTGCGCCGGCGCCGGCGGCGACGGAGGAGGGCTCGCCGGCGGGGCGGCCGACGTCGGAACCTTAGACCGCCCGGCGGCAGCGATGCTCCGTTCTCCGGTTCCCATGCGGTGAGGTTACCGCCGCCGCGTCAGGGCTCTTGAAGAGGTATGGAATCGACGGCTGAAAGCGCCCGGGTTTCGAGATCGACGACCGGGATCGCGCGGGTACCTCGGCTGGTCGTCGGTTACGTGGCCACCGTTGTGGATGTCGTCCATGGTGACGAGTGGCCTCCTACCCGCTAGAGGCGTGCAAGGTTTTTCCTCTCCTGCGTGCCGTTCGATTAGGCTCAAGAGACGTGTTTATTGTTTTGGCCATTGGATAAGGCAGTCTCAAGAGTCGGATCGAATAGGCTGGCTGCCGTAACCGTAAGTCGCGCTCCAAAGAAGAGTTTTTTTTGGAAATAGGGATTTTGACAGTCAAAATTTTGGAAATACTTTTTTTAGATAAAATTATTTACTATTTAGTAATTATTTAAAATATAATGAGACTTAATGCCTTGGCAACCAAATTAAGAAATTATTTTTAAATAAAATTAATAACAAACATTACATAATACTTTCAACTATTTAACTTATTAAAATTATTATCATAAATTATTCTAATAACATTATAATAATAATCATATTATATACAAATATAATAATAATTATAATATAACATTATTATACTATATTATTTTACTATTGTTTAATAATTATATTTAATATATTATCAAAATAATGTTTATTATTATCTAAATGTAATATCACAATATTATGATATATTATTATGATAATATTATAAAATCATAGCATTATATAGTATGCTAATATTATATATATACTATATTATAATATTTTATAATTATTAGATTATCTTATTTTACACTACACAAAATGTTATAATTATAATAATATTTTTATGATTAAATAATCATTTATTTATTTATAATATTATCATGATATTTTAAATATATATATATATATTAACTATATTAATAATATATATATATATAGTTATATTATAATATAATTATTCTTCTAGTACGAATTTATGATCTTTAAGTTTAATAAGAGTAGCTCTTAAGTTTGTCAACTTCCACAAACTAGTGCTTTGAAAATCGTGCTCCCTAGTGCTCTGGTTCTCCTTCTGTTCCTTGCCTTAAGATTCGTGCATTCGTTTTCTTCTTTCTTGATCTTTGGACGATCTTCATCTCTGTTGCTTCGCCGTTTCTCTGGTTTATCCCTTCGTCATTCCCTCCTTTCCTATGGCCTCTGATTCGGCTGATGGTAGTCGGATTCCTGGGAGGAGGACGTCGACGAACGGGTTTCAATGGGTTACCCAGTCTCCTTCGCCAGCAGAAGTGGAGAGGTTGCAGGCTTCGTTCTCGGAGGTGATTAAGGTCCCGGTGGCGGAGCTTGAAGCTGAGGTGACGGGCTGGCAGCAGAAGGCCGTGCTCGTCCGCTCGTTCCACAGATGGATTCCGGCTGAAGCCTTCATAAGGGAATTCAGGCGAGCTGGAATTTCAGGTGCCATTGTTCCTATTAGCCTGGCATTCAGATGCCATGTTTCCGATTTGATTCCAAGGAAGCTTGTAACCTGGTTCTGCAACGACCTTGGGTGATCAATGGCCAGGTGGTTGGCACTGAGCATGGAGGCCGGAGTTTACTCCGGCGGAGGACTCCGTCTCGTCTGCACTGATATGGGTGAGATTGCCGCTTCTGCCTCTCGAGTTCTGGAAGGAGGAATTCCTCAGAGCCATTCTAGAGCCAGCTGGTGATTTCGTCTGTGTTGATGCAGCTACCTTGGCGAAATCTAGGGGGGTTATGCGAGGGCTGTCTCGGGTTGACCTTCGTCGCCCTCTCTGGCCAGGTACCCGGATTCAAGGGAGCTTCCAACCGTTCTGGCAGAATTTCGTCTATGAAAACTTGGAGGGAGTTGCTTGAGCTGTGCCTCTCTGCATTTGGATGGCCCCTGTTCTCAGTCGGATGTCCTGATGGGGTTGGCTCTTCCAATTCCATGTTTGGGCCGTGGCTGTTGCTTTCGGAAGTTCTTCTAACCCTCAGTGGTGGAGAAGGGGAAGACTTCGTGCCGCTTCGTCTTCAATCCCTGGCTCTGGTTCAGCGTCCCAGGCAGTGAAGAAGGGGCTCATGGGCTCTGGTGAATCGCTGAAGGGTGGGCTGCTCCGGTGAAGGTTGCTCGCCGGAGGTCCTCCTCGTCTCAGAATGCATCAAGGCCTGTAGCTGTGGTGTCGCTCCCTGGGAAGGAAGTGATTGGTCAACGGGAAGGACCCGTGCCGGTTCAGGAGAGCGTGCCGTTTCTAAGGCACTTCTCTGAACTTAAATCTGGAAGCTGGGTTCCCTGAATCCCGATCTGAACCACCCACTGTGATCCATAACCCTTTCTCCTCTCTTGCTTCAGTGGTTATGATGATGGTCAATTGGGTAGCAGGGAAGCCAGTCCAGGTCCCCTTAAGCGTAGACCGGAGGTTTCTCTGGCTCCTAGGATTTATCCAAATCAGATAAGAGGAAGGGAAAAGGAAAGGTTCCTTTCTCCAAAAAGGGTGAGGTGAGTTGCTTCTCTCCAAGCCAGTTGGATCAGGTTCCTTTTTCAGGTTGGTGCCCAGGAGGCGGTGAGGGTCCAATCTGTTGGGGGGGTTCTTCCATTGGCTGATCTATTGGCGAACCTAAGGGATTGGCCCTGGTTCCTTATCTCAGGCACAGTCTTCCTGTTCAGTGTGTCTGATCCTGGTTCGGATGGACTGCTGATCAATCCATTACTGAAGCCTGACGACGGCTCTCAGTTGAATGGGGGTCTTGTTGATAGTGATATGATAGAGGATCAAGGAGGGGTCCCATCTTCCTCCATCCTGTAAATGAAGATCTTACTATGGAATGTTAGAGGAGCTCGAAAGCCTTCTTTTCGATCCTCCTTCAGTAGATTATTGCAATTACACCACTTTGATATATGTGTCCTCTTGGAGACCAGGCTTTCGGGGGATAGTCTTCTCCGTTTTCGTAGACAGATTGCCCGTACTTGGTCATCTTATGCTGTGGAGGCTGAAGGTCTGTCGGGGGGTATCTTGGCTATATGGCGCACCTCTGCAGTCAGGATTGATGCTTTCCATCAGTGCAATCAGCAAATTGGTCTCATGATCTCTGAGGGGTCTTCTGACCCCTGGTTCTTTCGGCTGTTTATGCCAGCACGGACTATCGGGAGAGAAGGGTTCTTTGGTCTGAACTGCTTTCCCTCCTTGCTCAAGGTATTCCGTCTATTATTGCGGGGGATTTCAATTGTATCACTGAGGCTAATGAAAAACGTGGAGGCAGACGGGTTTCTGGCTCAGCTGATATCAATGAATTCAGAACTTTCATTGGTTCTTCAGGGCTTTTGGATTTGGGGTATTCGGGATCCCAATTCACTTGGTGCAATAATCGCAGGGGTCTGCTCGAGTCTGGGAGAGACTTGATAGAGCCATGGCTACTCCCCAGTGGCTCCAAAGATACCCTATGGTTACTGTCACTCATCTTCCTAGGATTGCTTCTGACCATTGCCCTATTTTGATTTCTACGGAGGCTGATCAGCATTATGCGGAAGCAGTTTAGATTTGAGCAGTTTTGGACTGGTCTTTCAGCTGCTCGTTCTATTATTTCTCAGATCTGGCATATTCCTGTTAGGGGCAATGCTGTCTATCGGTTATCTCGTCGTTTAAGATGGCCAGACACAGACTATCCAGATGGAATAGGAATGAGGTGGGGGATCTGGTCAGACAAGTTGAGCAGGTTGAAGCTGATATTAATATTCTGCAGGCTAAGGAGGATCAGGAAGGATTTTTGGCGGACTCGGACCTCTCTTTCCTTAGGGAGTTGCTGGCTCGGCACCACTCCCTTTTGCGGCAGCAGGAGATGTATTGGTGGCAGAGATCTAGGGCTCAGTGGATTTGTGATGGGGATCGTAACACCAGATTCTTCCATCAGGCCACTCTGAAGCGGAGAGCTGCTAATCGGATTCGGAGGTTAGTGGATGAAGGGGGGCATATTCGGGAGGATTTCCACTCTATCAGTGACCTTCTTCTCCATTTTTTCCGGGCTAGATGGGCTGACTCTACTGGTGATGGGGACCGGTTGTTCAGGTTCCGGCTTCTAGGAAGGTTTCCTCCCTGGACAATGATATGCTTGTCAGGCCGATCTCTGCGGACGAGATTAGGGCGGCCCTGTGGGAGCTTGGTCCGAATAAGGCCCCTGGGCCTGACGGGTTTCCGCCTTTTTTCTTTCGGCACTATTGGGACATTGTTGGTCAGGAGGTGGTCCAAGCTATTCAGGATGTTTTCCGAGCTAGACACATTCCTTCTGAATGGAATCAAACTTTCATTACCTTGGTGCCCAAGAGAGTGGATGCTTCTCTTCCGCAGCACTTTCGGCCCATTAGCCTCTGCACTACCTTGTATAAAGTCTGTGCTCGCCTTTTAGCTCGCCGCCTTTGTCTGGTGATTCCTCGTCTCATATCGGAGGAGCAGGGGCTTTCATTAGAGGGAGGTCTATTTCGATAATGTTCTTATTGCTCAGGAGTTCATGCATGTTCTTCAGAGAGCTCCGGTCAGACGATGTCTTATGGCTGTTAAGCTCGATATGGAGCGTGCTTATGATAGATTGAGCTGGGTTTTTTTGTACCGCTCTCTTCTGGAGTTTGGGTTTGATGAATTATTTATAGAATGGATTATGGCTTGCATTCATAAGCCCTCTTTTCTCTAATCATCAATGGAAACCCGACTGATTTTTTCCACTCTAGTGTTGGTCTCCGTCAGGGTTGCCCCTTATCTCCTTTGCTGTTCATCCTGGCTGCAGATGATCTTTCTCGTGCTTTACGCCAGGCTCAGCAGGACAGGCGGATTGCCCCAGTTATGGCTGGTTCTGAGGGCCCTTTTGTCTCCCACCTCTTTGCTGATGACTGTATCCTCCTAGGCCATGCTTCTATTGAGAATGCGGCTTCTTTTCATTCTATTATTCAGAACTACTGCCAGGCTTCAGGTCAGAAGGTCAATTTTCTGAAGTCTTCTATTTGTTTTAGCCCGAAGACCTCTAGATCCACTAGAGAAGCCATCATCAGTTTGTCGGGTATCACCACTCAGACTGATAGATTTATGTATTTGGGGATCCCTATAACGGGGAGATGCCCCGTTGCTCTGATTTCTCCGAGATTGAGAGGCGGGTGCGCCAGCGCATTGAGGGATGGCAGGTGACTGGTCTTTCGATGATGGCTAGGGTTATCATTATTCGATCAGTTCTTTCCTCTCTTCCCCTGCATATCCTGTCGAATGCAGCCATTCCGATTACTTGCCTGAGAAGGATCGAGAGATGCTTTCGTGATTTCCTATGGGCTTCTGTGCAGGATGGTCATGGGATTCACCTCTTATCCTGGGATTTGGTCTGTATGCCTATCGTTGAGGGTGGTCTCGGTATCCGGTCTTTGATTGTTAGAAGAAAAGCCCTTATTGCCAGACATGCTTCGAGATTTCTTCTTGAGCCACATTGTCTTTGGAGCTCTCTGATGCGTATAAGGTATGGAGAATGGTCGTCTGCCATGCATATTACTCCACCTCGGGGATGCTCCTCTTTTTGGAAGGAGGTCTGTCGCTATGGTCAGGCTATCTTGGACAATATCTCGTGGATGATCGGAGATGGTTCTTCGGTTAGTGTTATTCAGGATACCTGGATTTCAGAGCTTCCTCTCTCTCGGTGGCCCTCCTTTATTAGTATTGAGACCCCTTCCAGTTTAAGGGTCAAGGACTTGATCTCCTCAGACCCTCCAGCTTGGCATATCCCCTCGGTGACCAGATTTTTCGGTGCTGAGCTTGCCCGGCAAATTTTATCGATGCCTCTTCTTCCTGGTCGATCTTCTGATGTTAGACTCTGGCAGAGATCCTGTCTCTCTAAGGCTCCGACCAGGGATCTGATGATGATGTTCAGACCTCAGCCTCAGCGCTTGGAGGACGCAGCGTGGATTTGGAAGCTTCCTACTATCCCCAGAGTTCAGTTATTTATATGGAAACTTCTGTGGGGCTCTCTCCTACCTGTGCTCTCCTATCTCGGAGGGGTCTCCTATTCAGTCGATCTGCCCGTTATGCAGCTTAGAGGAGGAATCTATAGATCATGCTATTTCATCTGCCCCAGAGCTAGACGGGTCTGGCTTATGATGGGATATCCTTTCAGACAGAATGACTCGGGCTCCCTGTGCTCTTCTTTCCTTCTGGACCTTCGGAGGTGCCCTCAGCATAAGAAAGGTCTCTGGGCGGTCACTGCTTATCAGATTTGGCTAACTAGGAACCAGCTTATTTTCTCTGATGACACTATCTCTCTTCACAAGATTGCAAGGAAGATCAATTATTGGCGGCGGACTGTGCTCGTATTACTGGGGATCCCCTGCTGCTTCGGCAGCGAACCGCATACGTTTTTATCTCTTGGGAAGGGGTTTGTCAAAATCAATTTTGACGGGAGTGTCCGTGGAAGAATTACTGGTTCAGCGTTCATTATCCGAGGACCTCATGTGACCTTTTGGCAGCGGAGGTTTTGGTACTCTCGACTCCTCTGTCCCCATAACTGAGCTTCATGCGGCTTGGGCGGGTATTTCTTATGCTGCTCGGGTTCTTCATGCTCAGAGGCTTTGTATTGAGGGCGACTCCATGTCGGTCATTTCTTGGATTCAGATGCAGAATTGCCCTCCTGCTCATACTAATCCATTTTGTTGGACATTTGGGCTATTCTGCGGGAGATTGATTGCGTTCAAACCCGTCATATATATCGCGAAGCCAACTCGGCGGCGGATTGGGTTGCTGCTTCAGTGGCTCTGCTTTCTGGTCCATGGATTTTGACGCCGGGTGACCCCTACCCTGCTTCTTTGCAGCAAATTTTGTACTCTGATCTATCTGGGCTGACTCGCGCTAGACTAGTGTAATCGTCCGTTTGTACCAAAAAAAAAAAAAAAAGTAGCTCTTTGACATTTGGCAGATAGAGCTTTTTCAATTAAAGCTTTTAACAGTTTTTTATTGGATCAAAAGTACTTTAAAAAACTTTATTAGATATTTTAAAATTATTAAAAATATGTTAGACCTTTAAAACATACTTTCACATCCTTGAAAGCTCAACCAAATGGGACATTAGAGCCAATCCAACCGAGCCACAACTCACCTCATTTCCGAGGCAAAAGAAATCATAGGTAGTATGAGAAATCATTAGGTAGATAACTTGTACATTAGGTAAATCAGGCCAACCAGTGAACCCTATATCAATATTTTGGATTAAAAAGAAAAGCTAGCGCGGCTCTATTTATAGTTAAATGAAAAGTTAATTGTATTACTCAAAACTTTTAAATTTTTATGAAACCTTCAAAAGTGATGTGTCATTTTTTGATTGGCTTGATATACATTCCATCACATAGATCGATCTCTCTAAGAATTTCTCTTCAAACAGATCGAGTATATGCTTACATAATTAAAACCTTTTAAACAAGCTAATACATGGATTCCTCTTCAAATCAGACCTAACTTTGACACAAGGAGTTATACCATCGAAGCAAATGCTTGATGGTTAAATGCAATTGATTTTTTTTTCTAATTTTGTTCAAGAATATAACCCAACAGGCATCTTGGATTTTTGATGTGGAGTGGAAGCAATAATGGGCTAGGAGGAACTTATCATTCCCTTTTCTTATTGATGCTAGCAAACATCCATCAATTGATAAATTGAAAGGGTGTTAAGATATTGATAATCCATCATCTTACCTACAATTTTTTTTATCAAATTTGTATGTGTGTGCTTGATATCTGCAAATCAATACTTGGTCCAATTATATGATAATTTTTAAATTTATTTTGAAATTCATGTTCTAATTTCATCAAAATCTTTATTTATATTTTTTTCTTCTAGCTTTTTCTTTATTCATGGCACTGGTGACAAAAGGCTAAAAAAGTCATAAAAAAAGAGAAAAAAAAAAAAAAGCTTAGCTTTCGATGTAAAAGCTACTTTGATAAAAGCTACATTCAATGTTAAGACCTAACTTTGGGCATGCAATTTTTGTGGTAAAAATGTTTGGCAAAAGTCCAAAAACTATTTTAAAGCTATAAAAGTGATTTGATGTTTGTTTATCAATTTAAAAGTTATTTTTGAATGACGTTTGTGATCAAAAGGATAAGTAGAATTTAAAATAAATAAAAATAATGAAACAATAGAGTTTAATCACAACGGTATAACATGACTTCTTACTTATAGGTAAAGCAAATACGTATAACATAAAATAACTTAATGTTGACGCCAGATTACCTTCTTTGATCATCCACGAGTATCCAATCATCTCCTCCAGTGAGCTTAGGATCTTTCGGTGTGGGCTTTGCTCTATTTGGGATCTTGTAAGAAGTCTTGGGAGCTCTTGATTCCGACGGGGACCCTTCAACGCTCAAGTTAATAGTATGGATAACAGCCATAAGCTTGAAAGAAAGCTCGAGAGACTTGGAAGGAAGTGCTTTGTGTGAACGTATGTATGAGCATTATTGTCTTGAGTGTTTTAGCCCTTACCTGGTCGAGGTCCCTCTTATCCCATTTTATTGATATTTGTGAGTCTCAAGATGTAACCACATATCAGAGAATGTGCAGTAAGGGTAGCAATAGCAAGGTTTTCCTCCCTCGTCGCATATAAGAGTTGGTAGGCCAGGTCCCGTCAAATGTGGGTGGCTGCATGGTTGGTGGGCCAGGTCCTGTCAGACGCAAGTGGTCGCAGCATGGTTGCTGGGCTAAATTCGTCAAACACTTTTCATAAAATATAATTAATTTAAAAAATAAATAATAAACTTTAAAAACTTTCTAACTTATTTAGACATCTTGTTTGAATTGCATTGCATTTGTATAAAATAATTTAAGTGCGCAAACCCCTAATCAAGATAAGATGGAGAGTTGATCACCCTTCTTGGCCCACAAACCACATCCTTCATTTTGCATTAACCCAAGCCTTTAACTCTAAAATTAACTAGATGTCAGCTCCTAAGGAACTCGAGCTCAATAGGACAAGGTACCCAAAAGAGTTGGACTGAGTCGGATTGACTGATTAACTGGTGTTTAAAAAAGTGAAGAAAAGTGATTATTTAATTGGTTCCGTTCACTTACCTAGTAAGCAACGAGAGGACCCCCACTGACCTTACCCTTAACTGGCTAGTTGATCAGCTAATTTTTGACTTGAAGGGCTCCAAGGCGGTCTTGGAAAGTTAGAGCTGTCTAGATCTAGGTTAAGCCTAGAGTAGAGAATATAATCTTTGTTAACTTGATTGCTAATAATTATTAAACCCTAACTAAATTATTCTTCATTGCCCTTATTCTAGGAATCTTTTAGGATATTTTCTTTAGAATCTTCTCCTTTCACTTTTATTATATTAATTTAATTTTTATATAAAAAAACTAAATTATTGTTTGCTTTAGAGTGCATTGGTAGGATATATGCTTGGTCGCCGATCGTTACAACCCAACCTCATACCCTCAGATCATGAGATAGAAAGAACTTTTAGAGCAAACAGACTTAGAATTATGGGTCCTAATAACGAAAATGATTCACCACGACAGTTAAAGGAGTATTTTGCTCCTTCAAAGTATACCTACTCTCTTTGCATACAAGTACCCCCAATAGAGGTTGTTCAATATAAAATTAAGTCCAGTGTAATCCAAATGTTACCAGCTTTCATGGACTTACAAATGAAGATCCCTGCAAATACTTAGATGAATTCTTAGAAATTTGCTCAACTATCAAGATTCAAAATGTCTTAGATGATTCACTTAGCACTACTACAAAAAGTTAAATAGACTACATTAGGTTTTAGGAAAAAGACTATGTTTTTCATAAAATATATAGTCTAATATTTTAGACTACGTTTTCATAATTTTTCACAAATTAAAAGACTACATCTTTTATT
>UESW01004149.1:899809-949133 GCA_900491605.1 Calamus simplicifolius
AGATTTTCCATCCAAATCTTGGAGTTTGTAGGTGCCGGGTCTGATTACTTCCGTCACTTGGTAGGGACCTTCCCAATTCGGGAACAATTTTCCTTGCTCCAGTGGCTTCGAGACGGATGCCTTTCCGAAGCACCAGATCGCCGGAGGAAAAACTTTCCTCGGACTCTGGTGGAGTGATAGCGAGCTACTCTTTGCTGGTAGGCGGCCATCCGATTCGGGCCTTCTCCCTGACTTCTTCTATCAAGTCAAGATTAGTTCGGAGCTGCTCATCGTTGGATTCTTCTGAATAGCCTTCCACACGAGGGAGGGGAGTCCGACTTCCACAGGGATGACGGCCTCTGTACCAAAAGCCATCTTGAATGGGGTTTGCCTGTGGGTACTCTTTCAGTAGTTCGGTATGCCCACAACACATGGTGGAGTTCCTCGCCCATCCTGCCTCGCGCCGGTTGAGCCGAGCTTTGATTCCCTGCAGGAGAGTTCGGTTGGTTACCTCGGCTTCTCCATTAGCTTGAGGATGTCCGACCGATGTAGGCGATGGAGAATGCCATGATCCTCGCAGAACTCTCGAAACTTAGGGTTGTCGAACTGTTCCCATTGTCGGTGATGATAGTGTGGGGAAGGCCGAAGCGGCAGATGATGGACCTCCACACGAAGTCTTTAGCCGGGCTTCGGTTATCTGGGCACTGCTTCCGCTTCAACCCACTTAGTAAAATAATCAATTGCAACAAATAAGAATTTTTTTGCCCCGTTGCGAGGGGAAAGGGCCAAGAATATCCATCCCCCACTTGGCAAAGGGCCAGGGGGATGATATGGAAGTCAGGTGGCCGAGGGGAGCCTCTGACATTTGAGTGCCTCTGGCATGAATCACAAGTTCGAACGAGGTCATCGGCATCTTTTTGCATCTTCGGCCAATAATACCCTTGACGCAGCACTTTGTGGCATAGGGACCGACCACCGAGGTGATTGCCGCAGATGCCTTCGTGGACCTCCCGAAGAGCATAATCGCCTTTGTTGGTCGGAGGCATTTGAGCAGGCATTGAGAAGGACCGCTTGTAGAGCCGGTCATCAATCAGAACATAATGAGATGATTGCATTTTCAGCTTTCCTTGCTTCCTTTCTATCAGTGGGCAGCAACCCTTCTTTGAGGTACTTGTGCAGGGGGTCCATCCAGGATGGTTCGGTGTCAACTTGCATCATCTGGTCAGCATCGCGATGCTGGGCTTCTCTAGGACCTCCAAGTGGAATTTTCACTCGAGATCCATTGACTCCGTAGTTGCCAGGCGGGACAGAAGGTCGGCGCATTTTCAGTCCTTGGGATCTGGATAATTTTAAATTCATCGAAACAAAGGATAAATCGTGCACCTTTTGGAGATACCGAATCATACTCGGCTCTCGAGCCTCGAATTCTCCCTGCACCTGGCCAGCCACCAACTGGGAGTCGGTGTAGGCAATTAGTTTTTTGACTTTAAGCTCGTGGGCGATTCGGAGTCCGGAGCAAGGGCTTCATACTCTGCTTCATTGTTGAGGCTGGAAGGAGAAGCGGATGCATATTCAAAGTTGTCCCTCCGGACTGGTGAGGACCAAGCCCAGACCACCCGTGCTGGAGGATCCATCGGCATGAAGCAACCACGGGGCGCTGGGCTTTGGTTGTCTGGGGTATCTGAAGCAGAGCCATCTTCGGGTATGGTGCACTCGAGGAGGAAGTCCGCCAGAACCTGGGCTTTAATGGCTGGATGAGGCTGATACTGGATGTCATGCTCGCTCAGCTCGATAGCCCATTTGGTCATTCTCCCTGATGCTTTCGGACAATGGATAATGCCTTGAGGGGTTGGTTGGTCAGGACGATGACAGTGTGCGCTTGGAAGTATGGCCACAACTTTCGACCGATGTTACAGGCTAGGACCATCTTCTCGACTTGAGTGTACCTCGTTTCAGCGTCTTTGAGTAGTTTGCTGACATAATAATAGGTCTTTGGACTTTGTTCTCTCTCTGATTAGCACCGAGCCAACACGTTTCAGAACTGCCAGTACAGGTTCAGCATTTCCCTAGCTTCGGGCTGCTGAGGAGAGGTGATGAGCCGAGGTATTTCTTGAGGTCTCAAAGGACTTCTGGCAATCGGGGTCCATTGGAAGTTTTTGGCCGACCGGAGACTTTGAAGAAGGAAGGCATTCTCGGCCGATCGAGCAATGAAGCGGCTGAGGGCTGTTACTCTCCAGTGAGGCGTTGCACTCCTTGATGACCCAGGCGGGGCCATTTGTTGAGGCTTGGATCTTCTGAGGGTTTGCCTCGATGCCTCGCTGGAGACCATAAAGCAAGGAATTTCCGGAGTTGACCCCGAAGGCGCATTTGGTGGGGTTGAGCTTCATCTGATACTTTCGAAGTGTGGCGAAGCTCTCCGAGATCCTTGACGTGCTGGATGCCTCCTTGCTTTTTACCAGCATATCATCAACATACACCTCATGTTCCGACCGATTTGCTCCTTGAAGACTTTGTTGACCAGCCTTTGGTAGGTGGCACCAGCATTTTTCAAACCAAAGGGCATAACTCGGTAGCAATAGATACCTCGGTTGGTGATGAAGGCGGTTTTCTCCTTGTCTTCGGGCACCATTCGGATCAGGTTGTAGCCTGAATAGGCATCCATAATAGTCAGCATTTGATGGCCTGAAGTTGAATCCACGAGCTGGTCGATCCGCGGAAGAGGGAAGCTATCTTTTGGGCAGGCCTTGTTGAGGTCAGTGAAGTCGATGCAGATCCTTCATTTGCCATTCGACTTTTTCACCATGACCAAATTCAGCAGTCGGGGTAATTAACCTCCCAGATAAATTTGGCTTTGATGAGTTTATCCACTTCTTCTTCGATGGCTTTTTGGCGCTCGGGGCGAAGCTTCTTTTCTTCTGCTGATTGGCCGAAATGTCTCGTCTACGTTGAGGCGGTGGACCAGGACGTCTGAACTGATTTTGAGCATATCTGATGCAGACCAGGCGAAGACATCAGCATTCCTCGAAGGAATTCAATTAATTCTTGCTGAAGCTTTCCTTTCAGCTGTGAGCCCGATCTTTATAGTTCGGTGGTCCAAGCTTCGTCGAGCGGTACTTCCTTTAGTTCTTCGACTGGCTCTCCTCATTGCTCGAAAAATCTTCCGAGCATCCAGCCGTCCACCTCGGGCTTCCTGGACTGAGGTCGGCGACAAAGCAATGCCGAGCTATGGTCTGACTTCCTCGAACAACCCCCACTCCCCATTCGGTGGGGAACTTCATGGCGAGATGGGGGATGAAAATGATAGCCTTGAGAGATATTTGCCCCGACCTTCCAAGGATGGCATTGTAAGGGGACCAAAGCTTGGTCACAAGGAAATCCATGAGCACGGTAGCCATGTGGGGCCAGGTTTTAGCTCGGACTGACAGAGTGATGACTCCTTCGGGGATAATGGAGTCACCTTTGAAGCCCACTAGGGTGGACTCCATGGGTCGGAGGCTTTCTGCCCAGAATTTTCAATCTCACAAAGGCATCAAAGTACAGAATATTAATAGAACTTCCACTATCAATCAAGATACGGTGTACATCATAATTGTTCATGTTCAAAGATATAACCAAGGCATCATCATGGGGGTACTGTACCTCCCGAAGTTCTTCATCAGAGAAAGTGAGTTCATCAACTCAAACTTTCTTTGGCTAGTTTTTCCTCCTCGCTTAACCAAGAAGATGGGGATCTGACCGCCGCTATCACATTGACATTGCCGAGGACCGGGGGATTTGGTGGAGGAAGCTGGCGAGGCTCGGTTGGCGATTCTCCTCATGGTTCGGCTTAGGAGGCCCTCTGAACCAGTCTAGTCTGCCCCGCCGGATCAATCGCTCGATCTCATTCTTGAGCTGCCAACAGTCCTCGATATCGTGCCCATAATCCCGATGGAAGCGATAGTACTTGGTCGGGTCCCTCCGAGTCGCATTGCCTCGGAGAGGGGAGACCGAGGAATTTGCCGCTCGATCTCCATTAGGATATGCGCTCTTGGCACTGTGAGGGGAGTGTAGCGGTCAAACCTTCGGGTTAGACTCTGAGTTCGGTCTTGAGGCAGCGGCGGAGGAGCTCTATGGTGGCGAAGCGGGCTAGCACGGTGGTGGGCCCATTGCTTGTTCGAGCCCTTTGCCTCTTTCTTCTTCAGCTGCTCGGCCCGAGCTGATCTCCTCGATTCTTCAACCCTGGCATACTTGTCTGCCAGGAGCATCATGTCCAAAGGCTCTTTGGGTAGTTAACCTCCAGAGCCAGGTAGAAGTCTCCCTCCTTGGACACTCCTCCAGTCAGGGCGGACATGGCCACCTCGTGGTTGAGATGGTCAACTTCTAAGAGGCCATGTTGAAGCAGCCGAGGTAATTCTTCAGTGATTCCCCCTCTCTCTGCTTGACCTCGGAGAGGGAATTGGATATCCATCACTGGCGATGGCTGCTGACGAACTGGCTGATAAGCAATCAGCTCAGCTCGTCAAAAGAGTCAATGAAACCCGACTTCAAGTTGTTGAACCAGGTTCGAGCAGACCCCCTTAGGGTGGAGGGAAGGCTCGACACAGAATCGCATCCGACGCTCCATGGAACATCATGATGGATCTGAAACTGCTGAGATGGTCATCAAGATTTTGGATCCATGGTACGGCTCGATGGTAGGGAGCTTAACATGAGGGGGAATCACTTCCCTCATGATCTCTCGGAGAAGCAGATGCCCTGCTCCGCTTTCGGCTGGGACGGAGGGGCTTACCTCGTGGCGTCTAACTCTCGACGCCATTCTTGCCACATCTCCTGCATATGCTGCATGATCCCTCATCCAGAGTGGTAGGAGGGATCGGGCGATGGAAGGCGGTAGCGGTGTCGAGTTCTGGGAAGACACCGGAGAAGGGGAACAAACCCGCCTAGATCTGAGCGGGCTCTTCCCTCCAGCTCGCTATGGCGCTGGTCTTTCCCTCGTGGGCTGACAATGATGATCCGCCTCTGGCGGATTAGAGGAAGAGATCTCTGGTGGAGCAGGGGCAACAGCCTCTTCATGAAGCTGAGGAGCGGGGACGGTAGAGCCAGGGATTGCATGGAGCCCCTGGACCAACTGGGTCAATGCCTGAACCTGTTGGACCAGAGTGGCGAACTGGTCCAACATTACCACCGTTGCCGGCAGCGAAGGAGTTTCAATCGGCAGCGATGGCGGAGGTGCCACGCCGGTGATTGGATCAAGCCTTTGAGAGGCGGCCTAGTCTTGAGCCTCGGATGTAGCTCTTTTCGATTGGCCATTAGAGGATGCTTCCTTTGGTTCTTTGAGTCTTGTCTCTTGTATCACAAGTTTATGGGACTTGAGGCCCTTCCTCTAGCGCCAATCTGTTGCTGCGGAAATCCGTTCTCCGACTCGGGTGCGCTTCTGGCTTCTAATCCGGACGCGATCTCGCCGCCTCGGGCGGAACCTGCAAGACAGTCCATACATAGAGGGTGCTTTGGGGGTTGCCCTATGTGGAGGACCCTCCGACGCCCAAGTCAGTGGAGATTCACATCAAGCAGATGTGAAAGAAGACTCTCACAGAAGAGTTCCCCTTAAGCGGATGTTCTCTCGAGAACTCTGAGCTTAGGGGGAGCTTCAATGGAATATGAGCCAGTTAATGAGGAGAGCTCTGAAAGTCGTTATGATTCGAAATGGATTCGAATCAAGTTTGTTGTAAGACAAGTAGGATCCGTATCTTTTCGGTTAAAGGATCAATGGCTGGGAGAGCTGGTTGATTCCTTGAGATTTAGTGATTACATAGGCTCTAGGCCACTCCTGGGTATGGAATCTTATTTAGTTATAGTGAATTCAAACTCTCCCGCGCCGGACTCCGCAGAGGTATTTGAATGCCTTGGTCCGCCAGAGCAAGGAATAACCTAATTTTCCGAGGTATAGAATGGCTTGGCTCAAGTTGCCGAGGTATGAGGATAGCTCGGGTTACCAAGGTACGATCGGCTCAGATTACCGAGGTATAAGGATAGCTCGGATTACCAGGTATGGTCGGCTCAGATTGCCGAGGTATGAGAGTGGTTCGGGTTGTCTGGGCGACCCGACTTTATCAAAGGCGATTCAGCTTTGTCGCTTGGCTGTTATGCCAGCTGGCTGGTAGGATGTTGGAATTGGACCTAACCCAATTGTCGATGTGGGCGGTCATTAATGCAATGATAATTTTACCCCTCATCACGATCCTATGTCGAGCCTTCCTCTCCACCCTAAGGGGATCTATCCGAACCTGGTTCAACAGCTTGAAGCCGGGTTCCATTGACTCTTTTGACGAGCTAAGCTATTTGCTTATCAGCTAGTTCGTCAGCAGCCGTCGCCAACGACGGAGATCCGATTCCCTCTCCGAGGTCAAGCAGAGAGAGGGGGAATCACTGAAGAATTACCTTGGCCACTTCAACATGGCCCTCTTAGAAGTCGACCATCTCAACCATGAGGTGGCCATGTCCGCCCTGGCCGTAGGAGTGTCCAAGGAGGGAGACTTCTACCTGGCTCTGGAGGTTAACTACCCGAAGAGCCTTTTGGACATGATGTCCCTGGCGAATAAGTACGCCAGGATTGAAGAATCGAGGAGATCAGCTCGGGCCAAGCTGCTGAAGAACAAAGAGGCAAAGGGCTCGGATAAGCAACGGGCCCACCACCGTGCTAGCCCGCTTCACCACCATAGAGTTCCTCTGCCACTGCCTCGAGACCAAACCTGGAGTCCAGCCCGAAGGTTCGACCGCTACACCCCTCATAGCGCCAAGAGCGTAGATGTTGATGAAGATCGAGCAACAAATTCCTCAGCCCCCCTCCGAGGCAATGCGACTCGGAGGGACCCGACCAAGTACTGCTGCTTCCATCGGGATTATGGGCGATACCGAGGACTGTTGGTAGCTCAAGAACGAGATCGAGTGATTGATCCGGCAGGGCAAACTGGACTAGTTCAGGGGTCCCCCTGAGCTGAACAATGAGGAGAATCGTCAACCTGAGCCTTGCTAACTTCCTCCACCAAATTCCCCGGTCCTCGGCAATGTCAATGTGATAGCGGCAGCCGAATCCCCATCTTCTTGGTCAAGCGAGGAGGAAAACTCACCAAAGAAAGCTCGAGTTGATGACCTCACTTTCTCTGATGAAGACCTTCGGGAGGTACAGTACCCCCATGATGATGCCTTGGTTGTATCCTTGAATATAAACAATTATGATGTACACCGTATCTTGATTGATAGTGAAAGTTCTGTTAATATTCTGTACTTTGATGCCTTTGTGAGATTGAAATTCTGGGCATAAAGCCTCCGACCCATGGAGTCCACCCTAGTGGGCTTCACAGGTGACTCCATTATCCCCGAAGGAGTCATCACTCTGTCAGTTCGAGCCAGAACCTGGTCCCGCGTGGCTACCGTGCTCATGGATTTCCTCGTGACCAAGCTTCGGTCCCCTTACAATTCCATCCTTAGAAGGCCGGGGCAAATATCTCTCAATGCTATCATTTTCATCCCCCATCTCGCCATGAAGTTCCTCACCGAATGGGGAGTGGGGGTTGTTCGAGGAAGTCAGATCATAGCTCGGCATTGCTTTATCACCGACCTCCAGTCCAGGAAGTCTGAGGTGGACGGTTGGATGCTCGGGAAGATTTCACCGAGCAACGAGGAGAGCCAGCTGAAGAACTAGAGGAAGTACCGCTCGACGAAGCTCGAACCGACCGAACTATAAAAGTCGGGTCATAGCTAATAGGAAAGTTTCGGCAAGAATTAATTGAATTCCTTTGGAGGAATGCCAACGTCTTCACCTGGTCTGCATCAGATATGCCCGAAATCAGTCTAGACATCCTGATCCACTGCCTCAGCGTAGACGAGATGTTTCGGCCAATCAAGTAAAAGAAAAGAAGCTTTGCCCCCGAACGCCAAAAAGCCATCAAAAAGAAGTGGATAAACTCATCAAAGCCAAATTTATTCGAAAGGTTAATTATCCCGACTGGCTAGCGAATGTGGTCATAGTGAAAAAGTCGAATGGCAAATGGAAAATCTACATCGACTTCACTGACCTCAACTGGTGCGGGCACCAGGGTCAAGCAAAGGATTCTTAACCCTCTGTGGATATCTAATTAGTTATGATCAAGTCTTGAGTTGGAAAATAAAGTTTAGTTTATTTTGAGTCTCATCCAGTTCATTTTATTCTAAATTGAGTCCTATCCAGTTCAGTTTATTTTAATATGAGTCCTGTAGTAAGTTCATCAGCTTACAAGAGGAGACATCAGTATTGGAGCAGAAGACAAGGCCATCACAGTCAGACAGAGCAGCTGCTAAATTTAAGTTGGTGTCACACCTACTTCAAGTAGCCCACATGCCACCTAGCAGAGCAAGCAACCTTCCCGATCTAGATGATCATCTCTCTCATCTGGATACTATAGATTTCATGCCAAATTAAGCTGCCGCTGATTGCATCTCAATCATATCTAGAAGATCACCTGCCTCATCTGGACGCTACAGATTTCATGCCAAATCCAGTTATCGTTGATTGCATCTAGAAGATCACCTTCCTCATATGAACGCTGCAGATTTCATGCCAAATTTGATTAGGGTGCCTTTTTTCTTTTCTTTCTTTCCATATCTGTATTTTCTTAGGCCCCGAGTCTCTTGCTCTATAAAAGAGACCCTCTTGTATGAATGATGTTTCTTTTATCATTAATCAATCAATCCAAGTTTATGAAGGCTGTCTTTTCCTCATCTTCGGGCGCCATTCGGATTTGGTTGTACCCCGAATAGGCATCCATAAAAGTCAGCATCTGATGGCCTGATGTTGCATCTACGAGTTGGTCAATCCGAGAGAGAGAAAAACTGTCCTTCGGGCAAGCTTTATTGAGGTCGGTGAAGTCGATGCAAATCCTCCACTTGCCATTCGACTTTTTTACCATGACGATATTTGCCAACCAGTCGGGGTAATTGACTCCCGGATAAAGTTGGCTTTGATGAGCTTGTCCACCTCTTCCTCGATAGCTTTCTGACGCTCGAAGGAAAATCTTCTTTTCTTTGTTTGATTGGTCAAAATGTCTCGTCCACGCTGAGGTGATGGACTAAGACATCTGGACTAATCCCTCGCATATCTGAGGTAGACCAGGCGAACACATCGGCATTCTCCTAAAGGAAATTGATTAAGTCTTGCCAAAGCTTTCCCTTTAGCTGTGACCCAATCTTTATGGTTTGGTCGGGCCGAGCTTCATCCAGTGGCACTTCCTCCAGTTCCTCGGATGGTTCTCCTTGCTGCTCAGCGAAGTCTTCACGAGCATCTAGCCCATCCACCTCGGGCTTCCTAGACTGCAAGTCGGCGACAAAGTAATGCCGAGCAATAATCTGGCTACCCCGAACAACCCCTACTCCCCATTCA
This sequence comes from Calamus simplicifolius, assembly GCA_900491605.1. Classification (NCBI taxonomy): domain Eukaryota; kingdom Viridiplantae; phylum Streptophyta; class Magnoliopsida; order Arecales; family Arecaceae; genus Calamus; species Calamus simplicifolius. The sequence goes on from UESW01004149.1 coordinate 909,183, forward strand.
GTAGGGAATTTCATGGCAAGATGGGAAATAGAAATGATGGCCTTAAGGGATATCTGCCCCAGCCTGCCGAGGATGGCATTGTAGGGGGATCGAAGCTTAGTCACGAGGAAATCCATGAGCGTAGTAGCTACGCGAGGCCAGGTGCTGGCTCGGACCGTCAGAGTAATGACTCCCTCAGGGGTTATAGAATCGCCTATGAAACCCACCAGAGTGGATTCCATGGCTCGGAGGTTTTCCGCCTGGAATTTCAGTTTCACAAAGGCATCGAAGTACAAAACATTAACGGAGCTTTCGCTATCAATTAAAATGCGGTGTACATCGTAGTTGTTCATATTCAAAGATACAACAAGAGCATCATCGTGGGGGTACTGTACCTCCCGCAGGTCTTCATCAGAGAAAGCAAGCTCGTCGATTCAAGCCTTCTTCGACATATTTTCCTCCTCACTCGGCTCAGATGATGGGGAGTCGATCGCCGCTATCATGTTGACATTGCCGATGACCGAGGGATTTGGTGGAGGAAGCTGGCAAGGTTCAGGTTGACGACCTCCCTCATTCACTGGCTCAGGTGGCCCTCTGAATCGGTCTAATATGCCCTGCTGAATTAGACGCTTGATTTCATTCCAGAGCTGCCAGCACTCTTCAGTATCATGCCCGTGGTCTCGGTGGAAGCGGCAATACTTGGTCATGTCCCTCCGGACCCCGTTACCTCGGAGGGGAGGAGGCCAAGAATCTGGCACTCGATATCCATCAAAATCTGTGCCCTTGGCGCAGTGAGAGGGGTATAGCGATCGAACCTTCGAGCTGGGCTCCGAGTCTGGTCTCGAGGTGGCAACGAAGGGGCTCCATGGTGGCGAGGTGGGCTTGCGCGGCGATAGGCTCAATGCTTCTCAGAGCTTTTCACCTCCTTCTTCTTTTGCTGCTCGGACTGAGCCGACCTTCTTGACTCCTCAACTCTGACATACTTGTCCGCCAGAGACATCATATCTGAAAGGCTCTTCGGGTAGTTGACCTCTAGGGCCAAATAAAAGTCTCCCGTCTTTGATACCCCTCTGGCCAAGGCGGACATGGCCACCTCATGATTGAGGTGGTCAACTTCTAGCAGGGCTGTGTTGAAATGGCCAAGGTAGTTCTTCAGGGATTCCCCCTCTCTTTGCTTAACTTCCGAGAGGGAATCAGATCTCTGCCGGTGACGACGGCTGCTGACGAACTGGCTAATAAATAGATAGCTCAGTTCATCAAAAGAATCAATAGAACCTGGCTTCATGCTGTTGAATCAGATTCGAGCAGACCCTCTAAGGGTAGAGGGGAAAGCATGGCATACAATCGCATCTGACGCTCCATGGAACATCATGATGGACTTGAAGCTGCAGAGATGGTCATCGGGATCAGTAGATCTATGGTAGGGCTCGATGGTAGGGAGCTTGACATGAGGGGGAATCACTTCCCTCATGATCCTCTCGGTGAAGGGGATGCTCTGATCTGTCTTCGGCTGGGATAGAGGAGCCTGCCTGATGGCGTCTAACTCCTGACGCCATTCCCGTCGCATCTCCTACATCTGCTGCCTGATTCCTTCGTCTAGAGTGACAGGAGGGATCGGGTAATGGGATGGCGGTAGCGATGTCGAATCTTGGGAAGACACCGGGGAGTGGGAGTGAGCCCGACGGGATCTGAGCGGGCTCCCTCCTCTGGCCTGGTGGGGCATTGGCTTCGCCCTTGCAGGTCAGTGAAGGTAATCTATTGCCCCGAGCGGATTAGAGGGAAGAGTTACTGAAGGAATGGGGGCGGCCTCTTCTTCATGAAGTGGCAAAACAGGAGCCGCCGGGTGGGAAACCCTTTGAGCTCCTTGAACAAGCTGGGTCAGGGCCTGAACCTGCTGAACCAGAGCGGCGAACTGGTCCAGGATCACCGCCGGAGCTGACGGTGAAGGGGTTTTAGCTGGTGGTGGAAGCAAGGGCTCCGCGCCATTGGTTGGATCAGGCCTCTGAGATGCAACCTGATCTTGAGCCTCAGAGGCGGCTCTCTTCCGGTTGGCCATTAGAGGATTTTTCTTTCGATTTGGATCCTTGTCTCCTAGAATACAAGTTTACGGGACTTGCGGCCCTTCCTTTAGCGCCAATCTATTTCCGTGGAAATCCGTTCTTCAACTCGGGTGCTGTTGGGGCTCGAATCTAGGCTCGACTCCTGGCCAGGACCTGTAAAACAGTCCTCGAGTAGAGGGCGGTTTGGGGGGGGGGTTTCCCTCTGCAGAAGACCCTCCGACGCCCAAGTCAGTGGAGATTCACAGCAAGCAGACAATGGGGAGAAGGATCCCTGAGGAAGAGTTCCTCTAAGGGTGGTGCTAGGAGCTCTGTCTGAGCTCTAATGGAATTTTTCTGAGAGTGAGAGTGAGTGAAAGAGAGGTGTCTTGAGTGTGCAGAATGTCGTACCTGAGGGGATATGAGGATGTGATATTTATAGGTGATCACCTGATTCCTTAGACACATCACAGAGGGTCTGAAAGTTGTTGGGATTCGAAACTGATTCGAATCAGGTTGTTACAGGGCCGGTAGGATCCGTATCTGGTTGGTTAGAGGATCAACGGCCAGGAAAAGTAGATGGTGCTTCAAGATTCAGTGACTACATAGGCTCTAAGCCATTTCTGGTAGCGTAGGCATGATTTCCTATTTGAAATCTTGTTAATTTAAGTGTATTCCGCAGAGGCTCTTGAGTACCTCGGTCGGGCTGAGGTATAGAAGATGGCTGAATCTGCCGAAGTATGGTGAGACTCAATTTACCGAGGTATGGGATAGTTTGGCCTTCTTGAGACATAGAATGGCTCGGTTATCCGAGGTATGACGAGGCTCGGCCTACCGAAGCGCAGGATGGTTCGGTGCTGATAGCTCGGCCTATGGGGGTATGATAATAGTTCGATCAGCCGAGGCATAATAATAGCTCGGCCAACTGTTACACGAAAGCAGTTGGGAGGGAGTAGCCCACTCATTGCTACCTTTCGGATGTAACAACTATGCGGCAGGGTGTATGGGCTAGCCTTAGCCCGATGTCTTGGATTGCATGAACATTAATGCAATGATATTTTTACCCCTCATCACATGCCCCCACTCCCTAGTCTGAAGTGTAACTTCAGATTTAGGGAGTAGAATCTAGAATAATCCTACCCATAAGGATTTGAAAAGGCGCAATGATGGCTCCGAAACTGACGGGCCATCAATTCTCTATCATTATCTGCTATTGTACGAAGAGGAAACTCTTCGGATTCTGTGAGCGGCAATTGGGGGAGTCTCACGTGGTAGGGTCTTCGCATTTACGACACCCATTTTGGGAGCCTTAATGCTTAAGGCAACTTTCCGAAGCGCTGTTTAAAGGGAAGAAAGGAGGACAGGGTGGCATCCTTTCCGCAATACTCTTTTGTTCCTTCCATAGAGACCCTTCTCTTTTCTCTCTTTCCCTTTTCACAGATTCGCTTGTGTTTCGCTCCTTGGCTAGAGAACATGAAGGGCCCAAACGATGTGGTTTCGGAGATAACTTTGGCAGATCTGGAACGGATACGTCGCCACTACAGAGTTCCTCAGGATGTCGTCCTGTGGCTCCCAAAGGTCGATGATAGGGTAACATTGGAGCCAGGGGCTGGAGTGTTCTGCTACAAGGAAAGCTTGAGGGCAGGCCTTAGGTTCCCTCTTCATCCGCTAGTGCAGGAGGTGATGAGGTTTTATAACATATGTCCTACCATGGTAGCTCCAAATAGTTGGCGCAATCTCATCGGATTTATCTCGATGTGTAGCCGTGTTGGGGTAATCGCAACCCTTCCAATATTTTGGATATGCTACAACTTAGTTTCTGGGAGGGCCTCTGAGTGGCCTTACATTGGCCTCCGAAAATCTTTTAAGATTATCACAGATAATCCATCGTCGATAAAAGAGTGGAAGTCCCGATTTTTTATAGTTGAAGGGAATATCGGCTTGGATTTTCCTCGGGTGTGGGAGCGTTATGTGAAGGATCTAGAGGCGCACCCAGAGTTATCTAAGCGGGAGAAGAAGGATTTGATCACCTTGCGCAGCAGTCGATTACTTCCGGCCAGCGCCCTTCTATCAAGGATGCCCTTTTTGCTGCTGGATTGAGTCCTATCAACCCTCGTGGTAAGCCTTATTTTGCAATCAATGTGCTAAGATAATTTTAATTTTGATTTTTGTATAATTTAATCGATGAATCGCATTGTGCCCGCAGTCGAAAGGTCAGCATTTGTATGCCAAATGAGAGAGGAACTGGGCAAACGCCATAGGAGGTCCAGTTCCAGTGATAAGCACAGGGCCGAGAAGAGGTTCCGCCACTCTAGCTCCCATTCTAGGGGGCCTAGGAAGGATGGCACTGGCCGTCGTCCCTCGCCGCCGCGGGACGAAAGTGTTGAAGTATCGACGGTGATTTACGAACCTTCGGTGCTCGGAGGAAGGTCTGTTATTGGGAGGAGATCAGGCTGCCGAGGGGATTCTAGAGGAGGCTATTGGAGTCTCCCCCTCACAGATAGTTGTTTTGTCAGATGATGGCGAGGGAGTAGCGCCAGCTCATTCGGTGGTCCCCATGGTTGGGGTTGCTCAGTCTTCTCTATTGGAGGCCGGCAGTCCTGAAATGTCACAGGTAGACGTGGGAAAGATCCATGCTTCAATCGAGGTGGAAGAAATGGTTGTGGCTGCCGAAGCTCAGTCTGGGCTACCCATTGGAGAGTCGGCGGAGACCGAAAGGGAAATCGAACCGGTTGAACCGATGATTGAGCTTCGCAGAACGTCTCCCATCGGAAGGCCCTCCGCCAAAGCACTGGAGGCCCCAAGAGAAACTGAGGCTCTAGAGGAGTTCGCCGGGGTGAAGAAATGTCTGAAGAGAAAGGGGGATCGCCGAGCGAAGGGAATGCCTAAGTTGGGGCTCCCCTCGTCGGAGCTAAAGCACCCGAGGCTCGTCAGATGAGGGCCTTGGTGGAGGAGGTTAGCCGGATGAAGGCTCCAAAGGCCGCAACTTCCCAGATCAGCCCTTCGGGAGCGGACTTTCTCTCACATGACCCGAAGGTGGATAACATGTTCGCTGCCTTAATGCGGTCTGTGTTCCATAGGGGAGAGAGTTCCTCGGCGGGAGGATATGATCCGGTGGATCTTGTTGACGCGGCCTTTAGGTATACTGGGATGCCGAATGAAACTTTCCTCCTCACCGAGATCGATAACCTCGCCCTTATGAAGATTGCCTTGGATTATACTTCTCGGGTAAGTCGTTATACCGAAACAAAAGTTTTTGTCGGTTAGTTCGGTCACGTTTTCTCACATGCAATTTTTTCGCAGAATGCTTTGATTATGAGGGCGTTAAAATGGCGTTTGCACTTGGCAATCGGAGCTTGGGTTCAAGCCCGGAGAGAAATCGATTGCCTCAAGGAGAGGGTGGACTCGACAACCACTCTTTCCTGATCCTTGCTGACCTCCCAAACGGAGGTTGAGAGGATGGGTAAGTCTCTTTCGGCTGCAAGAGAGAGGGCTCTCAGCTTGCTGTACAGGTCAATGAGCTTCAGGGCTTCCGTGAGCAATCAGACAAGGCCCGCTTGGAGCTATCGCGAATTCAATCTTAGCATGCCAAGGAGATAGAGGATATGTGGAAATGCTTCGACAATAGGTGGAATGAGATTAGGGCTAGGGCGGATAAAAGGCTTGCTGATGAGGAACGTAGGTTCCGGAGGCAGCAGGAACAAATTGCTGACTTAAGCAAGAAATTGGGCGACAGTGAAGATCGGGTTAAATGACAGCAAGGTCAAATTGCCAAGTTGACTGCCAACCTTGCCCAGTCTTGCCTGGAGAATGAGGGTAAACAATCGCGGATTAATAGTCTTAAGATTAGGCTCCAGCAGGTGGAGATGGACAAGTCAAAGGCTCTCGATGAGGTTCGTGGGTTGAACACGAAAATGACTCAACGGAAGGAAGAGGTATGTTATCTCCTACTATTTTTCATTTTGGCTTTTCGACTTTTGCCTTACTCGGCCCTTTGCCTGTAGGTGAGCAAAATGGGGCTTGAGTTTCAGGAGCGGCTGAGGACATTCGGAGAGGAAATGGCCTCGAGCCACCGAAGGAACTCCGAACTAGAGAAGTAATTGGCCAAAGCAAACACACTGACTTCTTTGGCGGTGGAGGAATACAAAAACTCTGCACAATTTACCGAGGAGCATAGGGCGGCTTGTGCCGATGCGTTTCGGTTCGGCGAGGAGGAGACGCGAGATAAAATCTCTCAGGCCTAACCCAAGTTGGACTTGTCTTTTCTAGAAGCTGAGCATTACGAGACTCGTACCCCGGGGACTGAGGAAACCGAGTATGAGAAGATCTCGAATGTTGATCTCGAGGCTATTTTGGGCATTGACACGATTGCCGAGGTATCTCAATGAAGCACTTTCGAAGAGGGCAAACCGAGTTATGCCTCCCCAAATGTTGCTGTAGGAGACGCTGGGTTTGACCCTAAACCTTGATTTTCCAGGGCTATCATATGTATTTTTTGCTTCTTTTCTTTTGTAATTTGATCAATAATCAATAAATGAACCTTTTGTTTCCACCTTGTCGCCTTGGTTGTCATCTTTTCTTAAGCAATTGATTATGTACGTTCGACGATTTTCCCTTCTGCCTACAACAACCTGTATCCCACAACTAGGTTGCCTTTGGCATCTTTTAATCAGGCGCCCTACTCAGCCGACTCTGGGCCAAATTTCACCGAGGAATGTCCTTTCGGGCTTATTCGAAATAGCTCGTCCTAATAGGAGTTGGGATAACTCAGCTAGGGTCGAGGTAAAGTAAATGATTTGTTCGGGCTGAAGAAAAGGTGCCTTGGGCCGAGGTACGGAGATTTAGGACTTGGCCTTGCCGGGGTTCCCTAGTTCGAAGCACAGGTTCAGGCGTAGGGAATATAGCTCCAGGTGACATGATCCGAACAGAGGAAGTTTGGTCCCGAGAAAGGGGGTGCATCCCGAGCGCCTCAATGTTATTAATGATCCTCTTCGACGAGGGGGCGGAACTCTTTGTTTCCCGCGAGCGCCTACTGAGGCAGTGACACGTGGCGTGTTTCACAGTAATAGTGTTGGAATTGATGGCCCGGGCGATCGGGATACTCGCCATGAGTAGTTTAAAAATGGATGGGGGAATGCCATCGTTAATCACCTTTTCAGCTGATATCCCAAAATTTTTGGATACTGAGATGGCTTCTTGAGGCGAGGGGCGATCGACTGAAGCACCAAGCAGCGGCGTCAATGGTCGTGGGGGCCCCATAGGAGCTGCACTACGGTAACCGTCGATGGGGAGGTCTTGGCGTCACTGTTCTCAGACTGCGAGTGACTCCAGAGGGCGACCGAGCAATACCTGGCTGTTTCCATGAGAGAGAACAAGCAGCTTCGTCGGGCCAACAGCTGACTAGAGGGGCAAGTAGCATCCCTCCAGCGACAGATTGCCAAGTTAGCTCTGCGGCGTGGGGGGAGCTCGGCAGCGCCCAGAGAAGATGGCAAGCCCCTGTGAGGGATCATGTATAATGAATGGAATAGAGACTTTCAACAACCTTTGTATTTGGTGCTACCCTTGAAACGTTCGTTCTCGTTATGTCAGATACACGAGACATTCCTTGAGGGATCTTTGGAGATCCCGGCGAGACTAGGGTATTGCGTCCCCGTTTTAGTTGGGGCAAGGGTAGATATCTCGGCTCGAACCGAGGCATAAGATAACGTTCAGTTATACTGAATCGAAAGGAGATACCTTGGTTTATTCCGAAGTATGGAGGCAATCTCAGCCTAGGCTGAAGAGATTGAGGAGATCGAGGCCAAGGAGGCCGAGGTATAGCCGACGGCTCGGCTTCGTTGAAGTTTGAGGGAGCCATTCGGGCATGACGAGGCTTTGGGAAGCTACTCGAGTCATGATAAGGCTTTAAGAACCGTGGAGTGTATTCCTGGTGACGCCATGGCGCGGGGAATATCACTCAACCCTGCCAAAGTTCGGAGACTGTTTGGAGATCACTCGGTTCGGCCGGGGCTTACGAGCTGTCCGAATCCGATCGAGGTTTACGAGATAAGTAAGATACTTCAGCCAGCAATAGAGTGTCTTGGTTCGGCTCTGTCCGAGGCAAGAGGTCGGTTCTTTTTTTAACCAAGGTGATGGAAGAGGTTTATGACTTGTCAGAGAATGCCTCATTTTCTTTCTTGAGCATTTAATTCTTTGGTCATTTCCCATGCAGGGTTATTTTGCGCATGCGCCAAGCAATCGATCGTTATTGGACGATGTTGCTTTCATCAGAGGATTCCTCAAATCTGTTCGTATCTTGAGGATTTGTGGGTGATTCGGGGCATTTAAGGCTCTCGATTCAGGATCAGAAAAAGATTTTCTGCCTTCTGCCCATGATCGGAAAATGCGCTTAGTGCGCCTCGAGACGCGATTTCTTACTTTCTTGGACGTTGCGTGGCCTCATGGGCTTCGGCTCTGGCCGAGGCTTTCAAGGATACGTACCTCGGCTCTGGCCGATGCTTTCATTCGTAAGAAATGCACTCCGGCTCTGGTCGAGGCTTACGCACTTCGGCTCTGGCCGGGGCTTCCAATCATAGAAGATGCACTCCGGCTCTGGTCGAGGCTTATACACTTCGGCCGAAGTTTCTTCACCCTTTGGTCCGATCGGGGCTTGTAAGCTGCCCGAATCCGGCCAAGGCTTATACACTTCGGCCGAAGTTTCTTCGGCCTTTGGTCCGGCTGGGGCTTGTAAGCTGCCCGAATCCGGCCAAGGCTTATACACTTCGGCTGAAGTTTCTTCGCCCTTTGGTCCGGCCGGGGCTTAAGCTGCCCGAATCTGGCCAAGGCTTATACACTTCGCCCGAAGTTTCTTCGCCCTTTGGTCCGGCCGGGGCTTGTAAGCTGCCCAAATCCGGCCAAGTTTCTTCGCCCTTTGATCCGACCGGGGCTTGTAAGCTGCCCGAATCCAGCCGAAGTTTCTTCGCCCTTTGGTCCGGCCGAGGCTTGTAAGCTGCCCGAATCCTCCAGCCGTACTGGGGGTGCTCGGCCATACCGAGTCTTTGTTGAATAGGACTCAGCCCAGCCGAGGTACGAGATTTCCTGTTCCAGGAGATAGCTTGGTCATGCCGAGAATTGGTAAGTGACATCTGTTTTTCATTATGATTTTTCGGAGAAGTGATTGTAGCGACCATGCCATGAATTATAGAAGCAATATGCCAACACAGTTAATGGGGTGGGCCTATAGAAGGCGTACCCTACTGATGATATATGCGGAGGTTGTCTGAAGCAACATATTATAATCGATGTTTGAAGATGTTTGAATAACTTACAATAATTCAGAAGATAATATAGCTGCATGTTGCATATACCAATGATATCTACAAATGTTACAAGGGGAAAATTTCTAGCTAGCTAGTAGCTTTGATAGAACCTTACTAATACCAAAATTAAATAGTAAAATATGAAGAATCGAGACTGTGTTAGAGTTTGACTTGAAATTTATAAGCCCAATATGGATATGTTTCGTATATGAAAAATGTGAAGCATAGTCTATATTGGATACTACACATGTTTCAATTACGAAAAGAATGCGAATTCTAAGCTATATAAAATATTTAAGGTAAGCGTAAAACATTGTTGAGAGAAGGGTTCTATTAGATACAAGAGGATCTAGAGTTTCATAAGAGAGTCTTATAAATTTTAGTTATTTTTTATGAAATTTTTATTATTTTTATTAGAATGGATGTAAGTTAATCCGGCTAAACCATCATAAATCCCCTCCCTCCCCTTCTCCTTTTTTTTTTAATTTTCTTCTTTATTATTTCCTATAGGTTTCTTCTTCTATTTACGTACTTGCTATATTAAAGCTGGTTTTCAAAGGCGCGCATAGAGGAATCATATCTCTTGAGGCTTAATACATATATTTTAAAATACCTAGATACAGGGAGTTGAGGTAGCAGTCGAAAGAAAAATGCAAACCGCTAGCATAACAGTCTAGTTGATGAAGATTTTTTTCTGAACGAAGAACAAAACGAACCTGCTAGACCCAGCTGTGCCAAACGAAGGATAAAGATGAAGATTTTCTCTAAACAATTAGAAGATTAAGATAGAAGATGAGAGAAGAGACCGCAAAGAAGAAAAAGAGAACTAAACAACACGGCGATGAAATTGTCTGATTGCAACGGTAAGCCACGAACAAAAGGTACGTATATTTAATTTAGTTTATTTAATTTTTATAAAATTAGTTTTTTAAAAATTAATTAATCTATATGGGTCAACATGATAAGCTGGTAGAAAGTCTTTGTGCATCGCTTTAAATATATAAAAATATATATTGATCATGCATTGATCATGCAAATACGCATGAAAAATGCATTATGACTTAATAGAACATGATATATACGCTCGTATGAGCGCATAATTTATGCACATTTTTTGATACACATCTTTATTCATCGAAGCCTATGCACAAAGAAGTTTTCTAGGCTGGTAAGTATAGCACAACTTGCTCTGACTGAGCTGCGGACTTGAGGGCTATGCAAGGCCCCCCTTGGCATTAATGTACAGTAAAAGCTATGCCAGGTTGGTACGGCTTAACAGCTCATTGAGCTAATCCATACACGAGCCATGTGGGAGCTCGATCCATGTGACAGCTCTACATATGACTAATAAAATATATGCTGATAATGTAACATATTAATTTTGTAACTCTAATATGTAAAATTCAATGCATTTCATATCTCTACATATGACTAATTAAAGATATAATAAAGTAACATTTTAATTCTATAACTCCTATATATAAAACTTCTACAGTACTTCACCGATAGATTTGGTCTATCTACATTTTTAATCTCTTTTTGAGTTTCTTTATAATCATTTAAAAATTGGATAAGGTTAGGTTACTTGTACGATGGATGCGAAATGATATTCAGTACTATCTTGTACAGTACTAAATGATACTATCTTGTGTTCTTAAATATCAGCTAACTCAAAATCCAAAATGACTAATTTTTTTTTAAAAAAAAAAACTTCTCTGATTAAATAGATATTTTAATTATCAAATATTAAAACTTGCACCTAAAATAATATTTTATCTTACACTTATAACCAAACACAATGGGAAGAAGGATTAGTGGTTAACTCTAATTACTAATTGGAGATGAAGGCTTTGCTCTTATTATTCTACATTTTGTTCTTGAATTTATAGATTAAATCATTACATGGTCTCTCGATAGCTCAAATCATTTTCATTTTAAGGATATAATTTTAAAAATTATTAAAAAATTATTTTTCTATTATTGTACCATGAGCTATCTCATGCATTATCTCCAAGCCCTATCGATCTATTAAAATAGTCCCTTGTTCTCCAAACCTCCAATACACTTCAGTAAACATTGAAATATTATCCCTCAAGAAAAGCATTGATTTTTTTTAAAAAAAAAACTAATTTATTGCACACTTTCTGATATCTTGACTGCAGTTATTAATGTTAATTTATTACGAGCTGGATTAGAAACTAGAAGACACCAACAGTCGGTGTAAAAGACTGCGAATCGTCTGCAGTATTTTAAAACACTACGTGCGCAACGCCGTCCATCCACGTGGCGTTGAAGGAACCGTTCTTTCGTCAGTCGCGTCACACTCCTACAAGCCAACGAACACAAGGAAAGGGGAAAGGTATAGGGTTCGAGGATCGAAAAGGTAGGGTTTTGGGTGGGAGAGGGAAGAGAGATTGAGGGGGCAAGAGAGAGAGAGAGGGAGGGAGGGTGTGAGAAGAGGGAAATTAGGGTTTCCTCCACTGCTGGATGACTTGTGCCGGAGATGTTCCACGGTTCCATGCGGAAATCCTTCAAGGACTCCCTCAAAGTCCTTGAAGCTGACATCCAGCACGCCAATACCCTGTAAGTGGAGTTCTTCATTTGTTCTTTTTTTGCTGGATGAATTTGTTGTCGAAAAACAGCTATTCACCAATCGATTTCTCTTCTTCTTCTTCTTCTTTTTTTGGCTATTTGAGATGGGATGCCTTTTCCCCTCATCTTTTATTTTCTTCTAATGGTATAAATAATTCTGGGAAACGTTTTAGCTAACCGGCTCTAATGTAGTATCTCTTTCTATTCTCTATTTTTTTCAAATTTTGATGGCCATGATTATTGGTTAAATTATATTCCTTGGGGCTGTAATTATGGTGAGTGGATTTCTAAGCTTGTTCCATACCGATGTCCGATCATAAGAAAAATATTAAGTTATGCCGATTCCTCCTGTGGAATACTGTAATTCTGTTCTTGCATTTTACTTAGCAATTTTGAATGACAAAGTAGCAACTAATTTCTAGAAATGATGTAGAAGGTGTGACTGAAAGCTAATAAACAGTGGGCTCGAATGACAGACTCGATTTATGTGCTGTATGGTTTGTGGGAAATGGACCTTTAAGATGGCTTGGTAATGACTAAATTGACACCATAATTTCTCTTAGTAATTGCTTTATCTTCAGCCTTTGGCCCGTGCAAAGTGCTTGTGGGATCAGATTAGAGGAAAATCTTTATATGTATTGTAACCATTCAACACACATTAACGCGCACAATCCACACATATCTTAGTGCTCATTTGGTATTTTCTCAATAAGTATTTTTCTGGAAAAAGTTTTCCTGTGACCCATTTTCCTTACCCATTTTTCTGAGAAAAGTTTTGCGGGAGAAAATAGATTTTATCACATTTGGTTGACAGAAAATTTGCATGGAAAAATATCTCTACGAAGATTTTTCTGTTTTTGGTAAGGGGTAATTTTGCATGGAAAATATCGATTTGGCTATAATATCCCTGGAATAAAGCTTTTGTAATCACTTTCTTTTACAAGAAAATTAAAGGACTATTTGAGGTCCATTTTGATGCTATTTTGTTGATCTACTTTCATTGCTTATATGTAATTATATAAACAAATATATATATAATAGATAATTCATTTGTCACATTACATAAAATAGATAATTAAAATTCATTCATCCAATTACATAAAATACATTCATAAACTTTTAATGAGTAGTTATCATATCAATCGTGTTACAAAAAGTAGTGTTAGTTAGACATGAGAGAGAAATAAGAAAAATGTTGAAAGGTAAATTTGACACTTTGGTGCGAGGGGTTAGAGAAAAGGATTGCTCAATATCAAAGCAAGAGAATGGGAATATTGGATTTGTGTCATTTCTCATGTTGTTCAAAAATGGTGAGGACAATTGAACGTGATTGAAGAGGAAGTAGGAACAAAAGGATCCTATCCATGTAGATTGAAAAACACAAGGGAGCAAAAATATACAAATATGCCTTTTCCATTAATGCAAATTGCTCATTTGTAGAGAATATAGATGCACTTGCAACCTAAGAACTTAGTTTCTAATCACAAAGGGAATACCAGTTAACTAGCTTGGAGTTTTGGAACATTTTAACGTTACAAACAGAAACCCAGTCTTCGAGATGCTTTATTTCATTAAGTAATTTGCAAAACTATCAGTTCTTTTTATGAAATAACAACATAGAAAATTCCTTTAGCTGGACAAATGAACTATATCTAATTACCTAAATATTCTGATATGTTTGCTACCTTTGCTCTTAGTGTATGCAACACTGTTAAGTTTAGTTTTGTTTCCAATTTAGAGCATTAAAATATGGGAAACAAAAAGGACAAAGGAGGCACTTTGGTGTAGGTATCTTTAAACAATGGCAGAGAACTACAACTTAAAGTTTATAGAATTGAATCATAGAGGCAGCATCTGTTTTTCAATGTTAATGATTCAGCACAGGCAATTTGATATTTGTTTTCTAATTTGTCTCCTACCTAGTTTGTGTGATGGAGCAGTGTACTTGTTTCTTTCTTCCTCTCTCCGCTTTTGAACATTTCAGCAGGTGTTATTTATTGGTTGGTTTTCCTTCTACGGTATTTTCCTTTTCTTTCAGTGCCATTATTGGCTAGAAGTTCATGATTACTTGGAGTTTTAGATTCATAATTGTCTGCGCTCTTTTCTAGTTGCTTTTGTCTGTGCCCTTCTCATCATGATCTTCAATATTGGTAGATCCTTTCTTTCTGTACAGCATGCTCTGGTTCACACATTTCCAAGGTTCCCTTCCCCCATTTTTTAGTTGTTTTTGTACTTGCCTTTATTATAATAATGGGGAAGGCCAATTTTTCTTTTAATTTTTATCTTTTTCCTTTTTCGGCTGCTACTGTAAATGGAATAGTTGTAACGCACATTAAAAACTTGCTTTTGAATGCACAGATCCTAGTCCCTTGACTGCTGTCTCTATTGTATTAATTTGAGTGAGTTGATTTTTTTGTCAATTTTGCTTTGGACCATTAGAAGGGTAACAAAGTAAAGACTCAAATATACAGGTTTTGCTAGTTCTAGCTTCTATTCTATCGTAATTTCTGCAGGGCTTCAGAATTCCGAAGGGAATATGATGGTGCCTGTATTCAAATGCGGATGTCATATAGCCCAGCTGCACACTTATTTCTTTTCCTGGTGCAGTGGACAGACTGTAGCCTTGCTGGGGCTCTCGGTTTGCTGAGAATTCTAATATATAAGGTAGAGATTTTGTGGCTTTCTGTTTTGAATGCTGCATCCTGCAGTCAAATACTTCTTGCATACTTCTTTCATGATAATGATTCCATTCTTAAAGCAATTCATGTGTGTAGGTTTATGTAGATGGCACAACAACCATGTCAACTCATGAAAGGAAAGCAAGTGTCAGGGAATTCTATGGTAAGTCGATTGGCTTGCAGTAAATAGAATGCTTCTCTCTTCAAATCAGAATTTTCTCTTGGTTCTTATGCGGTCATTCTTGAGCAGCTGTGATTTTTCCCTCTTTGATGCAACTGCATAAAGGGATAACTGATATGGAAGATAAAAAGCAAAAGGCTATTTACATTGAGAGGTACAGAAGAAGAGATGAAGATGAAAGGAGGCAATTCTCAGAGATAGATGTTGAAAGAGAGGAAGAATGTGGGATCTGCATGGAGACAAACAGCAAGGTTGTGTTGCCCAACTGCAGTCATGCTATGTGCATGAAATGTTACCGTGAATGGTATAGTCCTTATTGTTTTGCTCCTTCCATAAATTTCAATACATTGCATGATTTCAGTTTTCTGGGATATTATATATATGTCAAAATGCACTTACTATATTTGCACATAGTAGTTTATACATTGTGCTTATGGGGAGACCATACCCCACATAATCAGTGCATACTGAGATACTATCGGAACTATGAACTATATAGGGGTGACTATGTGTATGTGAATGGAAACAAACACACACATATGCGTGCAATATTTAGCCAGTTTCCCTCTATAAGTCACTGCATTATTACCTTGTAATCTGCAACTTTACATCATATTACATTAGAGTCAGGGCTAAATCACTATTCTTTGGTTCATTTACTGTTACAGCAATTGCAAGGGACTTCCAGTTTAGTTCCTTTTGTTTAGAGGGTCTTGCCATAGCTCATGTGATAGCAAATGGAAGACTTAGCGTTACTTGAATTCTCATTCTTATCCTTATATTTGGTAAATTTGTGGTCCTCTGCTCTTCTGTAGTCCCATTGTTCGTAAGCCTCAACGAAGAACGCAGAAAAAGTGGTAGATACTGTGTTAGACATACACATTGTGAGAGCCTGTTTTGGTATGCATTTAGTCTGAAATCTATTATGCACTAGATAAGTTTTGGGTAATTATATAAGGTCAAGGAATCCAAATAATATCTTTCGACTCTCCTTTTTTGATGAATTCCTAGGTTATTACAAATGGTATTAATGGACCTGTTCCATGGCGGCTCATATGGACTAGGAAATACCATAGATGGACTATTCTGGGGCTGATCATGAGTTGATCATGTTATTTATTATTGATTTGATTAAATTTGGATTTGGATTTAGATCCTTAGTTTGGTAAAGGATGCTAGGGCTTCAACAGAGGGAGTATGTTGGAACTTATGCCAGTATTTGTTTACTCCTATATAATTTAGGCAGCGGGTAGATATTATAAACTTATACAAGTCCAAGAAATCCAAATAATATCTTTTGGCTAATTTTTTTAGGTGAGGTCTTGGTGAGAATCATTCGGATAAACATCATCATCTCTCAGTGCTCTCCTTTGGGGCCTGCTTCCGAGCTATCTGTTCTCCACTACATGGAATTTCTTCTTTCCTTCTTCTGCAGGAAATACTCATGAGAGCCATGCAAATCATGACTGCTACTAGAATTCATCTACTTACTACCTCCTGAAGTCCCACGTCTCCAGTCTTAATGTGAATGGCTTAATGTGAATATAACTATGATCAAGATCAGATTGTTATTTATATTTTAAAACATTTGAAGCTATGAAATTTTATACCATCTGGGTAGAATAGCATGGCATAATTTACTGATGAAATCAATAGCTATCTTATAAAACATGCTAATTGTTTCAATCACTAAAGTCGAGAGGGGAAAGAAGAAAACCGAAGCTTTCACATCCCAAGGAACAGCATTGTCAGACGTAAGGGTTTGAACAACTGTGTACAATAGTGGCAGTTGTTACCTGGGTAATCGTTATTGTCAAATGGGGCTCAAATCGTGCATGATTTTATTAGCCATTCTATTTATTTCTGATCCCCAACTGTTTTTTTTTTTACACAATATTGGAGTTGCAACCTTGTTGACATAAAAGTTTGCTCGTTGCTTTCGTGCAATATTATTTTCATCAAAAATTGTATTTGGTTGTTTTGGCCCTTTTACTAGAAGAAAAAGGGAACGATAAAATTAGACCATATGGCGTCATCAAATTCTTGCACTCTTCAGTGGAGTTATATTTGTCTTACCTATATTGTTGTACTAGATTAAAATAAATGAATTGTGAATGCAGGCGTTCAAGATCACAGTCATGCCCCTTCTGCCGTGATAGCCTCAAGAGAGTAAACTCTGGTGATTTGTGGGTATTTACTGATAGCAGAGATATTGTTGACATGGCGACAGTGTCAAGAGACAATATGAGGCGCCTTTTCATGTATATAGATAAGTTGCCTCTGGTTGTCCCAGAATCTGTTTTCAATGCCTATGATTGTCATGTAAAGTGATCTGTTTGGCGATCTGATGACTAACAAGACCTCCCAATTCCTTCAGCTAGTGCTTGTTAGCTGATTGATTTATAGAAAATATTTCAATTCCTTCTTTAAAGCTGCTTCTCCCTTTTAAGCAGCTTGTGAGCTTGAGGATCTTTTCTGTAAGGGATTTGTAAATTGTGTTCACGCTGTTGTAAATATTGGTATTGTTATAAGTCGGTCTCTGTTTGTGACTCAACATTATCATGCTAAACAAATAGACCAATGTACAAACTTGACTCATGGATTAATGTGTTATGGGGTGCCTGAATTGGAATTTTATCCATGCGAGCAGTGGTTGATCACTAAGTATGGAAGACATGCTGATACCAATGAATGCAGGGAGTCATGCTGCATGCATGAATTGTGGGGTGAGGCGGACGGGTTCATCATCAATATAGTTTCTCAGTATGAACTACAATGATCCATTCTTGATCACCCTTCACAGCAGATCATAGAGCTTGCCCATGGAGAATCATCTGCATGCTGGCTTTTTGCTGATTTGTTTGGCTGCAAGATACTGGAGAATCATCTGCATGCTGGCTTTTAGCTGATTTGTTTGGCTGCAAGATACTGATGAAATTGGATTATTTTTCTCTATTCATGGCTAATGGACAAGATGCATCTAATTATCAGTTGAGGTGAACGGTTATATTTGTGGATTAGGACTAGCGCTACTGTGATGCAAAAATATTACACGAGGAAGTTACACAGCTGTCGTAGAGAGCTCACCTTCACTCACCCATGCATGATTAGGACTGATTCAAGTGGTTGTTTGGGGTTCACCATTTGTGAGTTCCTACTTTGATTGCTAGGGCTCTTCAGAATTTGTTAAGATACCAGGTCCTGCTTTTGCTCAGATATAGATGGGAAACTTCAAGAGTTCCCAGTGTCCAGGTTTTTCATTCTCTTGCATTTTAATATTTTTAAATAATAAAAGGAGACTTCACCCATTAAATCATGTTTGAAGATGGTTGGCATGATTGTCCTAAATTATGTGTGATATATTTTAACTAACCAACACTCAGCCAAGTAATGTAACCATAGCAAGCTTTGTCTCTACTTGTTAGGAATCCTATAAATTCACTAGCTGTTCAAAGCATGGAAATTAGTTGTATATGCTCGCAAAAGTAACATCACAATAGTACTTCACAAACATCCACCATAGCATTAGAATTATATTTCCAATATTCAGGATATGCAATAAACTTAAGCTAATCAGCTACTTTTTCTCTCCTTGGCCATTGGATTTAATTTGTTTCTTCATTTTTTTTTTTAACAAAAATCATCCATTTCTTTAACCACCGTGGATTGATGGCCAAGAGTTTCACAAACAACCAATCCACTAGACACCCTCCACAGGCTTTAGCCTATATTAGTCACAAATAAAATATTTGAGATGTCTATTAATGTATTTGATTATTATAATTATAATAATAATTATTATTTTTTAAATCCTCGCTGTTCGGCGGTGCGCGGGGAAGCGGCTGACCCCTCCGAGACCTCAACCGCTATATGCTACTCTCCAATCGTGGGCGTTCTCCTCGTCCACCGCTGCTCCTCGAACGTCGTCCTCGGTCGGCATTATATGAATGTTTCTTCCTCACGTCGGAGCCTGTCTTTATCTCTCTTTCGAAAGTCGATTAGGAGAGAGAGAGGGGACGAAGAGGAAGGGGTGATGGTGACGGACTTGTTCTGGTCGAACATCGACGAGCCGCACGCCTTCCGGAGGAAGCAAATCCTCGCGGAGTAACCCCAGATCAGAGAACTCTTCGGTCCGATCCTGGGCTTTCCTCAGGGTATGAAGGTTCCGCTTGCATTGCTGTTTTAGTCGTCAAGATCTCTTCTTTCGCACTAGGTTTTGCTGTTCTGGTTCGTATTAGGTGGGGTGCTTTTGGTTTTCTTAACTTTGGCTTTGTACCGTGACAAAGATTCGATCTTGGTGATCATTTTGTTTAGTTCTTATAGATTTGAACGCGGCGTCTACCCGCATTGGTCGGAATTATATATTAGGATTGCCCGGTGCTTATTCTAATATTTAGGTTCCTCTTTTTCTCCATTCTGTTCCTGTTAGGTTCGGTACGAATGTGAACCCATTCTTTTAGAAAATTTTGCCAGGAAAGCGTTTCTTCTCTTGGATTTTAGTAGCGTCCAGGTTAATGTTGCTCAACTGACATTAGATCCAATGCTTAAAATCTATGAAAGATCTGTCTTGTCACACCTATTGGATATATTTTATCGATCAGGGTTCTATTGATCCAACTACTGTTTCATGCACAGCTTTCCTTAATATATATCTCCAGGGGACTACGTTTCAATCAATATCCTTTGTAGTCATGATGCATGTATTCGATATATTATTGATATGCTGCATTCAAAGTGCTGATACCTACAAATTGGGTCCTATATCTGAGTAACAGCTGTGATGCTTTGTAAGAATGCTTTGTAAGATTAGAAAACACGTTTCCATTTCTATGGCTATCTATGTTTGTCTGAGTTTATAGTGTTTAACATTGCAGGTTTTGCAGTTTGTTGTCTGCAATCATTCTTCAGATGCAGCCGGATATATAGTGTCATTATCAAACCAGTCAGTTACCATGCTGTTTTCTCTCATGACATCTGATTGTTTGCATCTAAACTTCGAGAATAGATTCTGCGTGCTTCCTAATGATCTGATTGTGGATACTCCGGTAGAGTAGCAGTCTCATTTGTTAAACTTTTTATGTTCCATTAACTTTGCACCAAGTAGCAGCTGCAGCAGTTGGTGTTTTCCCTCTTTTTTTTCTTAGAATTATTTTTTCTTTCTTTTTTTTTTTGAGAAAATAACAAATGATGCTGTCTTGTGACCATAAAATGTCCCATTGCCGACACCTCATAGTTTTTGGAAGAATTTGAATAAAAGGATTGGTTTCATTCTTCGTTGCACTCTGTTATGGTTGAAATATTATTTCATGCTCCAGTTTGTCTTCTTGTCCAGTTTTAACTCACTTTGTTATAGTCTGTTTCTGGCCCAGATTACTGCAGTCATTCTCTTCAGCTATGGGACCGCAACTTGCCTCCACAGCTAGCTCCAGCTGGTTGAAGATGTTAACAGTTGCGTACTTTTTTGGGTCCTTCCTCAACCACAACCTCTTATCAGCCATCCGTGAGAGCTCAGCCACAACCTTGCCTTCTCAACTCTAGCCTAGAACTACCGCTGGCTTGGAATATTCGCCATTCTCCCATTGGAGTCGCCCATGTCCATTACCTTCCAAAACTACGACTTGGAATTGGAACACCACCGCTTCCAAGGGGTTGATGGCATTGACATGGACAATCCCGGTCATCGCCACCAAATCCATATGGGCCATCTTCCAGCTCTTCTTCTGTGCCCTGAGGCCACTCTTTCTCAAGCCCAAACGCTGGAGGTCTCTTGCTTAATCTCCCAGGACTATGTTTTCAATCCAGACCAAGAGACCTCCTCATACAAGATGACTTCCCATGAATGAGCATGGAGCGTGGATTACCGCAATGAGCAAGATGACTTCCCAAGAATACCCGGGAGCAGGCTCTACAAGTTGAAGGAAATAGCACCGGAGCACTACAAGAGCCTCAAGTCTTATAGACCATGGAGCCAGGTGATTTACATGTATATATTATTGATCAGACCGTAGGACCCTTCAGCCGGATGAAGAGGAAGCCACCCAAGAACAATGGGGGTTGTCAAGAAAGATAACTAGAACTGCTGCAGTAATTTTGTTGCCAGTTGCCATAACTTTTTGCATGATATGATAGAAGCCTGTTATAGCAAGGAACCTACTTAGTTGCAACTTGGCTGGGTTCAACCCAAATTGACCATCGAACCCGATTTATAGCAGTGTTTAAACTCATGTTTGCCAACCCGAACTCGAAAGGCTCAGATTTAACCCGGCCCGATTTATAATTGACCCGGTTAGGGTTGACCGCAATCCGAATCCGAGATAATCCGAGAGGATTACTCGAACGGAAGTAGTTTATCGGCATCAAATTTTTGAAGCATTGATCGATTGAATGAGATGATCAACTTGAGGGCGAGGAGGGCAAGGCCGTCGATCGCAGGCGAAAAAAAGAAAACATAAAGGCAGACCATCCACACATTTCATGTCACTTTTCATCGTCTCTTCTTTGTTTCAAGTAAGACTTTTTTTTAATACAATGTTAAAGCCCGAGTCCACCTTATGCGTTCGGCAAGAGATTTTATTTTCCTATCTTTGGAATCCATAATTCGATGTTTATTTACTTTAAAAAAGTATTTTATTTTATTTTTTTATCAACCCAAATTCCAACCGAAACTCAACCGGAACCCGATTTTTAAAAATAGATTAGGATTGAGGTTTTACAAATAGGATTAGAGTTGACATTTTATAAATAGGGTTAGGGTTAGAGTTGAGAAAAACTAAGTTTCATGAGCCCAAGTTGCACCCTAACCTGCTAATGAATTTCTTCAACTTGAATGCATTTTTTGAGCAGGCCTCGGCCAGGCTTCACTTGGAGAAATGCAACGATGTTCCTTTATTTCGTCCCTTCTCATTATCATTTGAAACATGTGGAAACGCAATTTTTCTTTCTCAAAAAAGGATATTAGAATTGCAATCAACCACATCAAAGTTTGTTTGATCTACACGCACTGACCATGAGGGGCGTGCTCTGGGTGAAGTTGTATGCCCAAGCATTGCCATAATACATAGAGAATCGACTGCTGCATCTCCGAACTCACTCCATGCAAATTTACACTGCATCATGGGGCTGTTCTCAGGTTGCAATCTTCAATCCACCTTGTAAAAAATTATGTCAACAGGTGCTGGTTGATGAAACTATTGCATGGAATAAAAACAGGAACAGCCACAGGCCTTTCGTCCATCAGTGGGATTCACTAAAAAAAAAAATCATTTCAAATACAAGAACGAAAAAACAAAAGTATCATTTCGTATAGTTCCACTGGTTGCTGAGCAGTTCCGTCATCAGTCCCTACGTTGCTGTCCCAAAAAGGCATGCTACAGCATGCTACAACATCGATGACAATGACAACGAAACTTTAATCCCAAACTAGCATATCCTAGAAAGGCATGCTACATTTTGGAAATCAAAGAACATGGCCCATGAAAGCATGTCTTGTAAATGTAAGATGCAAAAGCTGCTGCTGTCATGCCTAAACAGAATTAGGATGCATTAAGTCCTGCAACAATTGATAGCTTGCACAAATTACAGTATGAATTATGAAGTCAAATGTCAAACAAGGCATGTTCCCTGATCTTGCTGTGTAATTGCAACATAACTTCATGCAACAACCATCGTGTAAGAATGCTGTGGATAAACATATGTGCATGCTAATTCCACTGTCATTTACAGTACTTTCCTTTGCCTTTACCTACATGTCATATATTCTGAGTACAAAACAACACAGCACCAAACCCCCTCTGGATACCAATAAACTACAATTTCTGGCAAGGAGGCGCTTTGGTTAAATCTTTCACCTGTTAACCTGAATGACAAATGTTGGGGGAAAAACAAATAAGAAGTGCAAGTAAGTTCAAGAAATTACTGAGAGCAAACAACCATGAATTCCAGGCAACATTTACCTTCTCATGAATTCTAACATTCCAAGAATCATTCCTTTTTAAACTGGGTCCAACAGTGCACGGAGTGTGGTGAATCTGGTCTCTCAGGAGGGGAAGCCTTGCAGGTACAATATCATCATCGCTATCATAGTAACTTCCACGGTCCGGCCCAAGAGCCCTGAGCACTATAGCCAGGAAGACGGACAACGCCTAGAAATTGAAGGCAAAACACTTTCAAGTCAGCAAAATTAAATCAAGCATTACCAGTCTCAGACCAATTTGTGCAAAAAATAGTAAAAGATATGAATTTCACCCAAGTAGACAGTGATGCTTTAGCATAGCGAAATATTATTTCATTTTCATTTGTCAGGATATTTTAATTAAAAAAAAAGTAAAAAAAGTTGAGACACTGACAAACCAAGATTGCATGGAACAGGAAGCCAGCCAAACTAAAGAAAAAAAGAAGTATGAAAAGGCTGTGCCAGTTGTGAAGTCCTAAACCTAAACAATTCCGAAACACAAGCATGAAGCACTGAAATAAAAACCCACCATATAGCAGTTCCAAGGTCAATGAAGCCCCACACATAACACCATAGCAATCCCACAGGCATGATGCCTTAGTGACAAAATTTAAATGGAATATGGGTGGATGGGATGTTAGGCTCCACCCAAGTATAGGGCATGCTAGGTGGCACAATATAAATCATCAACGGGCTCCATACAGAAATATCAACTGAATGTGGATTATCACAGAATTATATTACACTGTCCATAAAAGGAACATGGAACAATTTCTCATCATAACTTGACAACCATAACAGAATAACAATTACTATCCTCTTCAGAAAATAGAAACAACAAGTTATTGATTCTTCAGCTATGCAAGTCTTAATACAGTGGCATTTATATTTTTACTACAATTATGTTTACCATGTGGACCAGCATCTATCTAAATGAAATACTTGCCTGTGCAGCCACAACCGACAATCCTATCCACCTGCACATCTCAAAATTTGATCTCACGAAATCCTTAAGTTCATTAAGTTTCCCTGTTGGATCTGCTGGGAAATCCTGATGCAGGATCAAAGCAAATTGAAAAACTGATAAATAACATAGAATATACCTAAGGGAGAGGAAATCTAAAAATAAAAAAGAGTCATGGAGATCCATACCTCTTCCCAGTTTCTGTTCAGAAATATATCTGCGGTAATTGCAGCCTCCAGGATAACAAGCAAAAACACAAACACCATGTACTATAAACCCATATAAGGTAAACAAGGAACACCTCTTATGTTCACACAGAATCATACTTGTGGAAATGAAAACGATGATTGTAACAGTTTTCATAACACGTTGTACCAAGTAGAATGATATAAACCATCACTTGGTTGAAGAAACAGGGAGATTAAGTGCTTTATTGAAAGCTTACTTTGTTTCAAATTAAGCTCTCATTAAGAGACTCCATTCTCTGTTTCTACCTGGGAGCCAAATGTGCTATGGATGGGAACTAGTTTTTCAATGACTTACTCATTCCGATTCCATGTTTATAATACTATCCAGTTACAGTTATTATAATTCAGCATGCCTTTGGCTGACGTAGAAAATAAAAACAATTCAATGTACTTCCTTTTAAAAGTGAAACAGAACTAGGTATAAATGAGGGGACAATCCAATGAGATT
Organism: Calamus simplicifolius; assembly: GCA_900491605.1. Lineage (NCBI taxonomy): Eukaryota > Viridiplantae > Streptophyta > Magnoliopsida > Arecales > Arecaceae > Calamus > Calamus simplicifolius. The sequence goes on from UESW01004149.1 coordinate 933,558, forward strand.
TCATCTTGTAAGGACAGGATAATAAAAATAAATTTATTGCTTCACAAATGGGGGAAAGATCACTGAAAAGTTTGTGGTGCTGACAACAGTCTAATTAAAATATCAAATTCTATTACATCTGAGAACTGATATCTGCTAGTATATAAGTTCATAGTGCATGGGAATAGTTTTCAAAGGTAAGAGTGGAAAAATCATAGATGAAATTCTAAGGTCTCCAAATACGTTCACCATGTTACTTATAGGAGCATCTTCGTATTGGAAGAGGATGTCCAAAATGAGGTTCTTCAAACAGTAAGTGCAAGATCGGCTATAAAGCAGTCACAAGGACCTTGCTGAAACTCGGTAGGATGGGGATGCATTAACAGGAAAAAAAAATGTGCCTTTCCATCAGTTGGCATGGATTAACTATGTGAATTTTAACAATGCAGGCTCCCTTCCATCAAAAATTTCTTCAGTTGCCTTAGCAATGCGGAGCTAAAGAGTATAGAGCTGGTGTGCTCAAATTAGGCATGTATGTGGATTAACAAACAAACACAATTCCACACTGAGACCTTTGTATGGATTATTGGCATAATGTCTAGGATAAGGAAATTTGACATTAAAATGATGGGAGTCCTGTAAGAAATCCAAGACCAGCATAAATGCATGAGCAGTGAGGGACAACTGTCAGGAGGTTTAATTTAAGATGTTCAAATGTACTAAATTAACACTTCAGATAAAGGGATGGAACAAATGACACTCATGCCAGAAATGCATCAATTTCCAAGAAGCCAAAATGGGTCTACCATGATGACAGGAAAGGAACAATAAATGCGACCAAATTAAACTTTTGCAAGAAGGATACACATGACAGGCAATGGCCATTAGCAGTTTCAGCAGCAATATGACCTGAGCAAGTTATCAAGCATAAGAAGATTCCTAGGCCAAGAAATGTGTAAATGAACCTGCATGTCAAATTAACTAACTCAGAAAAATCACAGTTGCATCTAAAACAGTAATTTATCTCATGGTTGGATATAAATAAAAGAATGTATACGCTAACAAACAAATCGCTGTCTAAAATTTTCAAGGTAGTGATCTGAAGGATGCACAGCTTATAAGAATAATATTCTTGTTTATTTTTTGAAAAGAAAGCTAAGGGATATACCACATTTTCAGGCATAAAATTTGATGAATCAAGACAAGCATTTCTAGGCATCATCCTCACATATAGCAAAGCAAAGCAACATAATTACAAATGCAAGGAATTAGTGATATTGAAATACCTAATATGTATCTATTAGTTTACAAATATTAAATTTCAAAAAGAAGCTGCATATGCTAATGAATATCTATTAATAGCTAATTAAGGGAGAGACATTGTGCTTGCACGAGCATACAATGCACTTATGGAGTGTATGGTTGTCATGATAAAGGGGCATGATATGATCTCAAGTTGAAGAACACCATTACTCCACCACTAAGATCACAACAGCACCATCATTATGAAACCAAATCTAGTCAACAAATCATAAATAGGGTTACCAAGACAACATCTGCCCTCTCCAACGAGGCCACACCAAGGACAAATTACAACTATAAACAGGAGGAAATCAAAGATCAGAGCAAGGACAAATTACCTAGACTTCCAAGTTATTAAATATAAAAGTAAATTAAATAATAATGACTCTAAAGCAAAAGGTACGTTTTTTCCTCCAACCAACCCTACATCTCATTTCCAGAGCAAACTAGCATCTTGTGAAGTATACACCTAGAAGAATGCTAATATATCCAGAGAATTAAGAGGAAAACGACGAAATCACTCCTTTCTAAAAAACTCAAATCGCTACAAGGAATTTAAAGATGAAAATTTTCAAACAAAAAGGAAAAAAAAAAAAAAAAAGGAGGAGAAGTCACGCAAACCATGGAGCGTTGGAAACGGAGCCACCACCTTGCCCGTACCAAGTCCGCATCATCCAGAGGGAGTAAAGAATCATTCCCATCCCCGCCATTCCGATCACCGAATTCACCAGCTTGAGCACCGACTGCAGGCAACTCCTCAACATCCTTCCCATCGAATATCGCTCCCTACAAGCCCTCTCAAACTCGAAGAAAAAGCAGACGCCGCCCAGATCGCAAAATCCGATGTTTAACAAGGAAAAAAAAAAAAAAAAAACCCTTCGTGGGCGGTTTTTCTTCGGACTTTTGTGGAGAGACGGGAGGGGTTCGAGAGAACGAGTTATCCGCTCATTTCATGATGAACGAGTTTTCCGCACAATATTTTCGAGGGTTTCGGTCGACTCCAGGCCTGAAATGGGAGGCCTTTGCCGTGGGGATTTGGAGGTCCCTTGGATTCTCAGCTGGCGGCCAAAGATCCCTCTCGTCGTGGACTCGCGACCACCGCTCGCGGATTTCCGGGCGTCCGGGTGCCGGTTGATCGGTCGGTCCGGACTTTGCACCCGTTCGCGATTTTGGAGCCGGAAGGGTGGCACGACACGAATCTCAAAAGTCGTCATGCTGACGTCTGGTTTGGAGGATAAGAAATGATGTCCGACCGGTGGTGACCGATCGATGGGAAGACTTGATCCAACCATTAATTGTTATAATGAGTTTGAACGGTAGGTCAAAAGCTGTTTTTTTTCCAATACTCAAAACATCTATTTCGATGCACCTTCTTATCGTAGAATTTTTTTTTTTGATAATATTAATTTTATTTTTAATTTTAATTTTAAAGTTCTAATAAAAAATTAACATGTATCATAAGGATAATTTTGACTTTTCACCTAAAAATGTTTAAAATTAATACATAAGTTGGTCAAGTATGAGAGATTTCATCGTAGTTTTTTTTAATTATAAGACCTTACCGGTCAATTTAGTTGGATGATGATGTTAGTGTTGACGGAAGCTTCCGTTTCCACAGCAAAAATTGTTAAGTATATTTTTTTAATTTTTCAAAAAAAATTTAATTTTTAAATTATCTTTAAAATCCTCATCTTTCTTCCCATTCGCTCTGACCTCTTCCATCTTTCTTTTTTCTGTTCGCTTCGGCAATCTTTTTTTTTCTCCATTCGCTTCGATAGACCTCCCCTCCCCTTTGATTCACTCTGACAGCCCTCTCAGCTTCCTCCTTCTCTATTCGCTTCAGTAACCCTCCTTTAAGCATCAAGGCAAAAGAAAGTTAGAAAGAAGGGTCAATACCTAAAAGGGAGGCCGCCGAAGCGAATGGGGGAAGAAGGGGAAGCCGGGAGGGCTGCCGAAGTAAATAGGGAGGGTCGCCAAAGCAAACGGGGAAGAAAGAGCGGAGCGTATGAGAGAGGGAGCAAGGATTTTAAGGGTAATTTAGAATTAATTTTTTTTAAAAAAAATTAAGAATGTATTGAGCAATTTTTATGGTGCAAATAGAAGCTCCCTGACAAAAATTTTTTGTAATTTTTAATATTAATAAGACAATTTCGTTAGCTAACGTGTTCTTGGCTGTGAAGAACTCTCTAAGTAGCATTAGATTTTTTTTTTTTTTAATATTATTTTTCTATGAAAATCTAGCATGTTTTAAAGAAATATTTTGAATCTTAGTAATAATCCGGTTATGTAGATTATTTTTGAATTAAAGAATAAGTAAATTAAATTATTTTCATATAATTTATATAAAGTTTTTTTTTAGCAAGAATTTCATATGCGTGTCTCGAGATCCGGCGTCAGTGACATGCAACGGTACCCGTTCAATGAGCCGTCTCAAGCCCGACAGACGGTTGATATTGAATCCCGCATATAAGCTCCTATGCATGCGTTTTGCTATTTAGTATACAATGCTCCCTTTCGGCGGTTCGATAATTTCCATGGGATGATTTTTTTTATTACAAACGAACAATCATATCAGTCTAGCATGAGTCAAGCCCGATATACCAGAGTACAAAATCTGAGATAAAATCAAAAGACAAGCATCACCCAATCTTCAGGATCAGAAACCGAAATGATGGGCTACCCGAGCAGCTACCCAATCAGCCGCTGAGTTAGCTTTCCGGTAGATATGTCTCACCTGGACTCTAGTAGCCTGATGGAGCAAAGATCCAATGTCACATAACAAAGGGTTAGCAGGCTCAGGGTCGCCGATGTCCTACCGGAGCCAACGCACCACAGTAAAAGAGCCCCCTTCAATAATAAGATGGTGGCTGCCCAGACTGCGGATAGCATAAGATATGCCAGCCCACGCAGCATATAACTCAGCTAGTGGTATTGACAGGTCAAGAGAGCCAAAACCACAAGCCGCAATCATCGATCCATCCGGGTCACGGATCATGAAAGCCGATCCAGCCAACCGACTTTGAACACTGCCATCAAAGTTGATCTTGACAGATCCTAGTGGGAGGGGTTCCCAAGAAACGAAGACCGTGCGCCGGTGCGCTGCCGCAGCAGCAGGCGAATCCCAGATACTAGGTCTATCAGCATCAAGGCCAGACTGATGGAGCATATACTCAGCAGAGAGGGACAGGGCTGACCGGAGCGTTCTGTGGGAAGGGGTACTGACATCGGAAAAAAAATTTTTGTTCCGAGATAGCCAAACCTGGTAAGCAATATAAGCGGCCGAAGAGCTCAATCGCCGCGTGCCCCCCTGAGCATCTTGCCGAATCATCTTCAGAAAAGCAGAACGACAAGAGCCACTACTATCACTCCAGAACTGAAACCCTGCTACCTGCCAGACCAATCTGACACTGTCGCATATAAAAATAGCGTGGTCAGCAGTCTCCTCCGCCAATCCGCATAAGGGGCATATAGGCTGGATCATCATACCCCTGGATGAAAGCAGAGAGCAAGTCGGAAGACAGTCCCAAGCCAGCTTCCAAATGAACAGTCGCACTCTATGGTGAATAGGAAGCTTCCAAATCCACAAGACATCCAGCATATGCATAGCCTGTGGCCTGTACTCCTGAATAAGATCTCTAATCGGAGCATGAGTCATATAGGATCTCCTCCAGAGTCTGATGTACGAGGCACAGTCCGGTATAAGGGGAATGGAAAGAATACGTCGGGATAGCTCTGCCCCAAATAAAGTGGCAACCCGGGAGGCATGCCAGATAGTGCGATCCTGAGCAATTAGGTCACTGACTCTCATACCGCTAGCAATGTCAGTGCTCACAAAGGTAGGCTATCGGGACAAAGGAAGATCAGCCACCCACGTATCCCTAATCACATCAATAAAAGTACCATCCCCTATCATCCACGAAACACGTGATAGAATGTCCTGAGCATGATGACACACCTCTTTCCAGAAGAAAGAGCAGGCACGAGTAGGCTGGGGAGGTGTATAAGTGGTCCAATCACCATACTTCGCACACATAAATGAGCTCCATAAACAGTCAGGATCAAGCAAAATCTTGTCGCGTGCCTGGCAGCCAGTGCCTCCCTCCTCACAATGAGGGACTGAATCCCAAGCCCTCCTCTAAAATCAGCATACAGACAACATCCCAAGCCATTTCCATGGGATGATTGCTTGTATGCCGCAGGCCCTGTTTACTCTACTCATACCCGAGGAAGCATCGCAGGAGACAAGAATGAGAGATTGAGGAAGGCGAGAGCTGAAACCCTAGTCATTCACGATCTATCGGAAAAGAAGAAGATAACGCCGCTGGTAGCGGTGCTGCCGGCCATGAACGTCAACAAGCTCTACGACAGCACCTTCATCTGCGAAGCCATCATCAGGTCCTCCCCTCTTCCTTTGCTTTCTTCTTTTTTGGATTCTCGTTCCTCTGCTATAATTGTTACATACTTTTTCTGCTGCAATGGAGCAAGATTAGTTACTTTTTTAGTGTTATTGTCAATGACCCTTCTCGAACGTTCGCTAGCGTCCGTCACCTTCTCCAGCGAGCCCAGAATCTTTCGGTGAGCTTCTCGCAGTCAGAAGCCTACAAAAGTTTCGAGGACCAAATATTCTAGCGGAGACCCTCCGATGCTCAAGTCAATGCTCTAGGCAACAGCTGTGAGCTTGAGAAAGCTCGAAAGAGGAAGAGAGAGAGCTTAGAGAAGAGCTCTTTGTGAGCAAGAATGAGCATGTGTTGCTGTGGGTTGTTGGTTGGTTACCTGGTCGGGGGTCCCTCTTACCCAATTTATTCATCTTTAAACTTTGTGTGGCTTGCCTGAGAAGCTTGGAGCCTTATCATCTAGTGATGGAATGAGTCACGTGGAGCCTCATGATGGACCATGACTTTTGAGGCTCATCTGGTCTGAGTGGTTGAGGCGTCATGATGAATGATGATTTTTGTGGAGGGAATGTCAGGGTTAATTTATGTGAGACCTGAGGTGCTGCCACTTGTCAAGGTCTTTATGAAGATGCTTGCTTTTTAGTGGCATATCAGAGCTATAGGCGCTATTCAGTCAGAGGTGGGTGGCCATCTGGTTATCCTATACCTCCTCCATGTAGATTCTTATTTATGTAAGCCTTCCTTGCCTCCTACACCATCTTTTTTCATGCAAGGGTGCCAACATGGCAACCATAAATGCTTTAGTGCATAGAGGAAATAAGGCAATAAATGCATTAAATCAAGCATATAATGGGATGTACCTTGCTTTCCTAAGACCATAAATGTCTTGGTCACATAGCCGGGTAAAAAAAGATGGCAGCCAACTTAAAAGTGAGGCTGACTTGAGAAGACCGTGTAAGAAGGCCACCTAAGAAGGCCGTCTAGAAAAAGGCGGGAAAAGGTCGTCAAGGTCCAAGGACTTCCTTGGCTATCTTCCTCTCTTTGTAATACATTTCCGTGACTTGACTATTGAATGCTCCATTCCGCTCTCCCAAGTCATTATGACCATGCACCATTAAGTCCATTAACTTGACTATCAAACATTAATGACAGAAGGTGGCCCTTAAGAGGCCAACTTGTTCTCTCTCCTCATTATGACATGGAGTTGGCCCATCAATGCCCCCATACTCCTTGAGCTTGTGAGCCCTGCAACCGAGGAGTGTAGAACTTCCTTCGCTCTTTTCTTTTCTCTTTTCTTTCTCTTTTTTTTCCTTTCTCCTTTGACTAGCTGAGGGCAGCTAGCAATCCTCTCCCAACACGAGTCTAGAAACGGATGCCCATCAACTATGAGTTGGGGTTGATCCCTCCCGCTGTGAGCTAACGTGGGGCCTCTAACTGACCAACGTTGGTCGCTAGCCGCTAAGATAGAGCCGTTGAGGCTATAATAAAACCATTGAGATTATAATGATGCTACTGAGGCAGATATAAGACCACTGGGGCTGAAATAAAACCGCATCGGGGTTTCGCGATCGGCCCGGGTGTTGACTTGGGGCTGCCAGAACCATAGGACTTGAATCGCCTTGGAGGTTTCTCGTGCCGATCCGAGGGTGTCCTTATGATCGGGGCCACCAAGGTCATTTTGAAAATATCTCGAGGGTTATCCGATCGGCCCGGAGTTTAATTCAAGGCCGCCGAAACCATAGGACTTGAACCGTCTCGGAGGTTTCTCGTGTCGGTCCGGGGGTGTCCTTATGATCGCAGAGCCACGAGAAACTAACGGGGGTTTTTCGGCCAGCCCGAGTGGTTATTGAGAAGTTGAATAAAAAGAAATTTTTTCTCAAAGTGTAGTGTACTTAGCTTTTGCAGCTTTTTTGCCTTTGCATCGTGTTTGGTGTCAATGTCGATTACAAGCTTGAGAGCTTTTTCTTTGAAGAAATTTATCTTTTTCTGCTAAGTTGACGACATGCCTCCCCTCCCCAGAAAATTATATCGATTGAAGTTGGGAGGTACCAGTGTCAAAATTTGAGAGCAGTTGGAACAGGATCCGTAGGAGGTCGTGGGCTCGGTTTGGCGGCTCGGTTTGGCTCTTGGGTGCAACAGAGAGAAAAAGAGAGGGAAAGAGAAGGGGTAGGTAGAGTCAACAGTCAAAGTCCTTTGTCCTCATCTTTACCTTGCATTAATTGCACCAACACCTCTCGGCCCATTACCACCATGAACCAAAAATGCCCATAAATGCTTAAGATGACTAGTCATGGACAATGTCTCAAGCTTGTCCATTCTGGGAATTGTTCTGCCTTTGATGCCTTCCAGCATAACTGCATAATTGATAGGAGTCTAAGTGCTTGCCACCACGCGAAGGCTTGCAATTTAGTGTCACAATGCTATCTTTCTGATGCAGGACCGATTTGCATGCAAGTAAATTTTATATGATTAATAATTGCAGTTGATTAGTCTCCCGAAGTAATAGCCTAAGAGGGATTCAGGAAAACTCACAGTAACTCCGCATACGAAATAGTTCCATAGAAAAGTAAAGAAGAAAGACGCCAAGGCTAAGAAGCCCCGGTAGGGCTTGCTCTCCTTCAATAAAGTTACTAGTAGATTAAAGGGAATGTGCCTGGCACGAGGGAAAGATCAAAGTACTGAAGGGGTCGCTCTGCCTGACGGATGCGCCCTAGATGACCAAGCCTCGAGCCTACGGATCTGCGGCCAAGTATTCGCTGACTTGGATGACGATCACCTTGAATCTTGAATTTGTGGTTACTGAGGGATTTACAAGATCACCATACAAGGGCTAATAAGAAAAAAGAAATTAGAATAAAGGTAAAGATATGAAGAAGCAGTGGAGAAGGAGGTGGGGGCGGTTGAGGGTCCTTGGGAATCCCTCGGATAGGGCAAGGCGGCGGCTAGGGCTCTTAGGTGGCTGCTTGGAGGGGTGCAAGGGGCGGCTAGGATTTAGGGCATCCACTGGTGGATGGCAAGAAGGCAGCTAGGGTTTAAGGTTAGGCGGCTTGGATGTAGACATGCACAGGAGCAAGAACATAAGAACACGAAGGAAAATAGGACTCAAAATAACTGATTGATTATATTGATTGATTGAAAGGTTCGATCCTTTTTTCATACAAGAGGGTCTCTTTTTATAGGATAAGAGACTTGGGGCCCAAGTAAATACAAATATGGAAATAAAAGAGGTGCCCCTTTTCATGAAAGAAAATTTAAAATAATTCCAAAATTGGCACCCACTTTCTTCCTAAAATGTGGATTAAGTGGCATCCTTTGAATTTGAATACATAGAAGAAAATTCAAAATTTAGTAATTTGGGGTGGCCATATTGGGTGTCCTTCACTTGCTTCTTTGGGCTGAATTCAAGGTTAAAATTTTTAAAAGAATTGAATGGCAATATGGGCATCCTTCACTGTTGCAATTCAGGGCTAAAAATTCCAATTTGGGCGGCATGCATTTGGGCGTCCCTTTACTGCTTCTATGTGTAGGCCTTGTCTTCTTCTCCCATACTAGTGTCTCCTTTTGTAAGCTAAATAAACTTACTATAGGACTCACATTAAATAAATTGAACTAGACAAGATTCAAATTAAAATAAACTAAACTAAAAAATAAAATGAACTAGATGGGACTCAAATTAAAATAACTAAACCTAATTTCCTAACTCAAGACTTGAATCAAAACTAATCAGATATCCATGGAGGGTTAAGAATCCTCTGCCTGATCCTGGTGCCCGCACCAATTCTCTGGGATGGAAAGAACTCGACCCCGTCGAGTATGGGTCATTCTGGCTCTGGCATTTGTCTAGTAGGTCTGGGTCAAGGCGCTGCAAGTCCTCTCAAGTAATCCATGAATCATCAGATTCGGGATGACCCTGCCATCGAACTAGGTAGCGTTTATAACCGTGGTTCCGGATCGTAACGGCTTGATTGTCTAGAATACGCTCAATCCGCTCTCCTCACTCAGGTAAAATTGGTGGTGACACTCTTGGGTAGGTTCACTCATGAAAGAAGGGTTAGGTCCAAAGTACTCACTAGGAATCGCTGTCGGTTCCCTATACTCTACTAGGTCTGCAATATTGAAGGTTGAGCTAATGCCCTAATCGAAGGCAGATCTAGCACATAGGCATTGGGTCCTACCTTCTCTATCACTTTAAATGGGTCAGCTCCGCGAGCGTGAGGTTTCTTAATGGTCCCTGGCAGGAACCATTCAGGCCTAAGCCTAACCATGATAAAATCCCCTACACCGAACTCTTTGGCTCTTCTTCGAGAGTTAGCCAGTCTTTTATAAGTTTCATTACTTAGATTATTTTATGGCTAATGTCCTTATGTAAGTCTCTGATATGTTGTGCAAATGCTTGTGCGGACTTTGAGACTCATGTGTAAAGGGGTAAAGGAATTAAATCAAGTGAATGATTAGGCTTGTACTCGTGGACTATTTCAAACGGACTCTTGACCGTATACTTGTTCACTGAGCTGTTATAGGCAAACTCTGCACGAGGTAGCAATAGATCCCACATCTCTAAGTGTTCACCTATTAGGCACCTAAGAAGGTTTCCTAGACTACGGTTCACCACTTTAGTTTGTCCATCCGTTTGATGGTGAAAGGCTGTAGAAAAATTAAGTTTGGTCCTTAACAGATGCCATAGTGTTTTTCAAAAGTATCTAGTGAACCTAACATCCCTATCAGAAACAATGGTCTTGTGTAGGCCATGAAGCTTGACCATACTGTCTAAGAAAAGTTGGGCTACCCTAGATGCGTCAAAGGTTTGCAAATAAGGGATGAAGTATGCCATCTTAGAGAACCTATCGACCACTACAATGATGGAGTCGTGCTTCTTCTGGGTCTTAGGTAATCCTAGAATGAAGTCCATATTGAGGTCTTGCCAAGGATGATCAGGCACTGGTAAAGGAGTATATAGACCAGTGTTCTGCTTCTACTGTTTTGCAACGACACAACTTCGACATCGGGCTACTATCAGGGCAATGAGTCTTTTTAATTATGGCCAGTAAAATTGGTCCTCTATCGATAGGATAGTCTTATCTCTTCAAAATGACCAGCTAATCCCCCAGTGTGCGTTTCCCATACTAGGAACTCTCTAAGTGACATCCTAAGGATACAAAGACTATTGCCCCTAAAAAGGTAATCATCCTGGATGGTATAATCTCCACTGGTACTGGATGGTCCTAGCTGAAGGGTCTTATAAATTTTACCAAAGTCAGGGCAGGTCTCATACTCATCTTTTATCCGGTTGAACCCCATAACTTGGTGCTAACAGTACTCAACAATAAAGACTTATGGCTTAGGGCATCTGCTACCTTATTTTCTACCCCGGTATGGTGTTTCAGGACAAAAGTGTATGCCTGAATGTATTCAACCCATTTGTCATGCCTAGAATTGAGCTTCTTTGGGAGTTCAGAAATCAGGCGCCTCATTATCAAAAAATAAAACAAACTCCTGCGGCAGTAAGTAATGTCTCCAATACTTAAGAGCCTGTACTACCGCATAGAATTTCTTATCATAAGTGGAATATCTAAGTTTAGCTTCATTTAGTTTTTCACAAAAGAAAGCTATGGGGTGATTTTTCTTGGCTTAACACTCCACCTATGCCTACTTCTGACGCGTCACACGCAATCTCAAATACCTTAGAAAAGTCTGGAAGTCTAAGTACAGATGCATGAGTCATCCTATCCTTAAGCTCTAGGAAGGCCTTATTAGCTGACTTAGTCCACTCAAAATTACCCTTCCTAATACAATCAGTGATGGGTGCGACGATGGTGTTAAATCCCCTAATGAATCTCCTATAAAAGGTTGCTAGGCCATGGAAGCTGCGGACATCGTGGACATTCATGGGTACTGGCCACTTTATGATCGACCTAATCTTTTTAGGATCCGCTAAGACATCTTTTGGGGTTACCACAAAACTTAGAAAGATAACCCAATGTTTCATAAAATCACACTTCTTAAGGTTTGCATAAAGGCTATTCTCTCCGACGATCTGACAGATTAATCTAAGATGGTTAAGATGGTCCTCTTTGATCTTGCTATAAATTAATATATCGTCAAAATAGACCACTAAGAATTTTTCCATATACTCTTTCAGGACCTGGGTTATGATTCTCATGAATGTACTAGGTGCATTTGAAAGCCCAAAAGGCATCATGACCCATTCAAACAGACCATCTCTAGTCTTAAATGCAGTCTTCCACTCATCCCCTAGTCTAATTCTAACATGATGGTAACCACTCTTAAGGTCTATCTTGGAAAAGATGGTGGGCAAAATAATCACCATAAACATATTAATTAATAGGTCAAATTACCTTTATTATTTAATATTTGATTATCTTTTATAATATGTTTAGATAAACCCTATCAACTTAAAGAGCTCAATTTTAGGAGTCCAACGACACAAACAACACTCAAATCAGACTTAAAATGAGCTCGAAATTGAATTTACAAGGATTTATTTTTGTTTGCACGTCTCTTAAAGCAAACTCGACAGATGGTCTCCCGAGTTTTCTTCGCCAAAAATATCACAGCTGAGAAGCTCCTTGCCGCCAAAAAGATCCTCAACATAAGAAATTACCAAAAGTGTCCCAGATTTAATGAAATTAAAGAAGGAAGCCCAGATTCTTCTTTTCTCTGATTTTACGATCCGGCAACAATTGAGGAAGAAATTTGAAGCTAAATTAGAAGGGAAATCGTCTGCAATCTTGCCATGATCCCTCCGAAATCTCTTCGCATATGTCCGGGTGCCAAATAGGGAAGTAATCTTGGAGTGGAAGGAAGGCAACCACACTCTCTCCGCGTCCTCACCGCGTCTCAGCATCTATAAAAGCTTCGTCTACGCAGAGAGAAAGGGAGCGATTGAGAGTTCGGAGGTGGCTATTCCCAGGTTCAATGAGCCATCCGTAGGCGTGGAGGTTCTTCTTGGAGGCTCTGTGTGTCTGTGGAGGGCTACTCTGTTCACAGGAGTTCTGCATCCATGGAGGCTGCTCTGTTCATAACAGCATCAGATTTTGGCGTGGACACTCTATTCTCAGGAGGAGTTCCCAAGATATATGTTTGTGGCTTGGAGGCGTCTGCAGAGGAAGAACAAAGCCTGGCTTGGTTTACCCCGGTTTGGTTTAGCCCAGCTTTAGTTCGTTCAGGAAGAATTTGTTACTTTCTTGTTGCTTCTTAATGTCAGAAATTAAAACTCTTTAATTTTAATATGCACTCTTGGATGCTATGAAATAAGACTTTTATTCATGTTTAATTGTTATTGAATTCTATTTAAGTGGAAGTAATTCTTGACTGGTCTATTCTTAAAAGGGACGGATCGTGATCTACGGGTACGGGCCGTGCTCTTATAAGATATCATATTTTAATTATTTTTTACTACTAATTAATTATTTATTTAAATGTATATATTTATTTCAAGATAATCGCTAATCGCTATTCTATTAGTGAAATTAAGGTATTTTAATCATTGCGCTACGACACACATCAGATTTTGGCGCCGTTGCCAGGGACTTAAGTGCATTATTTTGAAAAAAAAAATATAAAATATAAAAAAAAAAAGATTAATTTTCTCTTAATTTTATTCTTATTTTTAATTTTTGAATAGTTATTGTCTTTTATTTTATTTTTTTACCTTAATTGTTAGAATTTCGTATTTCTTTTTAACATAAAAAAAGAAAATTTATTACTTTCCTTCTTATCACAAATCCACTTTTAACCTAATCAAATTTTCCTTTTAATTAACTTACCTTAAAGAACTTGAAAGAAAACCCTAAGACACCTTCCATAAAATATAATTAATTTAAGAAAACAATATATATATATATATATAAACAAAATAATTATTTTATTTCTATGCTTAAATTGACTTAGGTAAATTTATTTTTTGCAAAACTCAAAATTCTTCCATTGACATCTCATAATTTATTAGGAAATTAGAAACCTAATCATAAAAATCTTTTAAAAAAAAGTAATTAGATTAATTTGTTTGATAATTTCAAGAGCTGGACATCTGCTTGTTGCATAGCATTTTCATAATTAACTTTAAGGGCAAAACCCCTAATCAAGATAAGATGGGGATTTCATCACCCTTCCTTGGCCCATAAACCACATCCTTCATTTTGCATTGACCCAAACATTTAACTCTAAAATTAACTAGGCATCAGCCCTAAGGAACTCGAGCTCAATAGGACAAGGCACCCAAAAGAGTTGGACCAGGTCGAGATTGACTGCTTAACTGGTGTCTAGAAAAGGAAAGAAAAATGGTTACTTAATTAGTTCTGTTCGCTTACCTAGTAAGAAACAGGGGAACCTCCACTGACCTTACCCTTAACTATCTAGTTGATCAGCTAATTTTTGACTAGAGGGCTCTAAAGCGGTCTTGGAAGTTAGGAGCTGTCTAGATCTAGGGTAAACCTAGAGTAGAGAGTCTAATCTTTGTTAACTTGATTGCTAAGAATTATTAAACCCTAATTAAATTATTCATTGCTCTTAGTTCTAGAATCTTTTAGGATATTTTCTTTAGAATCTTCTTCTTTCTCTTCTATTACTTAGTTAAAAAAAAAATTGAATTACTATTTTCTTTAGAGTGTATTGGTAGGGTATATGCTTGGTCGTCGATCGTTACAACCCAACCTTATACCCTTAGATCTTGAGATAGAAAGAACTTTTAGAGCAAACAGACTCAAAATTATGGATCCTAATAATGAAAATGATCCACGTTAAAAGAGTATTTCACTCCTTCAAGGTATACCTACTCTCCCTGCATTCAAGTGCCTCTAGTAGAAGCTGTCCAATATGAAATTAAGTCAAGTGTAATCCAAATGTTACCATCTTTCTATGGATTTACAAATGAGGATCCCTACAAACACTTAGATGAATTCTTGGAAATTTGCTCAACTGTCAAGATTCAAAATTTCTCCGATGATGCACTTAGGCTTAAGTTATTCCCTTTTTTACTAAAAAATAAAGCCAAGTATTTGTTAAATTCACTAAACACTGTTACAATTTCAACTTGGGATCATCTTCAGAGAGAGTTTCTTAAGAAATATTTTTCTATAGGAAAAACGAATCAAATTAGAAAAGTCATAACAAGTTTTTTTCAGACAAATGGAGAGATGTTTTACGAGACATGGGAAAGATTAAAAGAACTAATTAGAAAATGTCCACATCATGCCATACCCAAATGGCAACTGGTTCAGTGCTTTTATGATGGTTTATCAGAAAAGCATCAGCAAATGGTTGATGCTTCATGTGGTGGGACATTTATGTTAAAAAATGAATATGAAGCTTGGCAACTCTTTGAGACATTAAGTGCGAATTCATTACATCACATGTCAGTTGCTTGTCGAGACCCTCCCATAGGACCCAAAAGAGGTGAAATATACAAATAGGTCATTCTATAGATATTATACTAAGATAGATGAATTATCCATAAACTTGATTGAATTAATTCTACAAGTTGGAAAATCTCTTCCCCATCTACTCAATTACATGAGGTCTGCATAATTTATTCAAGTCCAACCCATTCTATCGGTGAATGTCCAGCTGCATACCAATTTCTTGAACTTGTTCAGGAGCAAGCCCACCAAGCTCAAACCCGATTGGCTTCTAGAACAGGAAATGATCCATATGCAAATACTTATAATCCTGGCTAGCGAAATCACCCAAATTTTTCTTGGAAACCTCAACTTGTAACCATTCATCATCGATCAGACCTAATTATTAAGAAACCAATTTTAGAAGCATGCCATATTCACAATACCCAACATCCCACAACCTCTACCGAATAATCATCTTACTTTCGAAGACAAGTGTTACAAGCATTGAAAGGGCTAGAAATGAATACTCAAATCCTTCACTC
>UESW01004149.1:954091-1087325 GCA_900491605.1 Calamus simplicifolius
TTATCATATAAATACCTTGTGAGCAACATCTTGCCCCTTTTTCTTCTTTGGCCTATTTTGGATCAAGTGTGGCAATGTAAAGAGGACAGTTCCTCTTCCAGTGCCCTTGCATCTTGCAATGAAAGCATTCAGCTTGACTTTTATCAACTTTCTTCTTCTGCATCTGACCACTTATAGATGTCCTAGCATGTTGCACCTTTTTCTTATTCTTTTTCTTCTTCCCTTTCCCAAAGGGTTGACGCCCTACCTTAGATCCTTCAACCACATTAACCAAACCCTTAGAGAGCTGGTTATCCTTCTCAAAGTTCTGTAACAACCCCAACAAACCGTGGTAGTTGACTGCAGGCTTTGTCATTCGAAAATGAGTAAGGAAAGGTCGGAAGGATGGAGGCAAGGAATTCAGGATCGCATCTTTTCCCAACTGCTCATGTAGGGGAAAGCCGAGCTTGCTTAGGAGTTCTATCTTCTCGATCATATACAATACATGATCAGTGACAGGAGATCCATCCCTCATTCGAGCATTAAAAATAGCACAACTAGTCTTGTGCCTTTCAACGTCGTCGGGTGTGCCGAAAGATTCATTCAACGCTTGAATGATTTCTTCTGGCTGAGCATTCTCGAACCGGCGACCGAATTCATCGTTCATTGCTGCTAGCATGATGCAACGTACGCTAGTTCTATCATTGAGCCACTTCTGATAAGTGTCTTCTCTCAGAACTTTGGGTGTTTGCATCAGGTATCTTTGGTGCAGGATTATTCAAAATATATAGAATCCTCTCATGCTCAAGGACGATCTTAAGTTTTCTAAACCAGCTATTGAAATTTGAACCATTCAACTTGTCACTATCCAATAGGGACCTTAATGATAAATTAGTGGCCATTTTCTGCATAAGGAAAAACTAAAGTTTATTAGTATATAAATTGATTCAGTCTAAAGACTTGGACTTTAGTCTAAAGATTCTCCACTATTTTGTTCAAATTGGCAGCCTCTACACCCCAATTCGAAGAATTATTCTTAATTCTTTAGCGGGCACTAAGATCTACATAGACTACATACAGGCCCAAGTGAAGCTTGGCCAACCCATATGCATCTAAGAGTAGGTTCAAAACCAATTGTTTCCCCAAACAATTCTTAGTGTTCAGTTTTGCCCCATGTACCTCTTCAGCAGGCATGAAGTGCCTCCACTGAAAGTCTGGTTAGGTCCAACCATTAAATGATATAATCAGTGTAACCTATCAATAGACAACCAAGCCCGAGTGAAGCTCGGCTCACCTGACTGTCTATTTAATAGTTACGCTGACTTATCATATAATGAATGATAATTCCGATGGTTGACAAGCACCAGGCATGGAGTGCCTCCAATGATTATCAAGACATCGGACTCATTATCACCCACCTTAATGGGAGGCTATGATCTAGTTATCATATAACTATTTCATTTTAAGGACCTAATAATTTTAGAGGATTTAATAATCTGAAGATAAATTGACTAATCAAGTTCTCCCACTGAATCTATGAAATCGGTAGAATGAAACAAGATTAAGTCAGGTTAAGTGGCACCTAAATCAGTCAGACTGATTTCCTTACAGGCATGGGTCAACCCGAATCAGGTAAATGATCTGAATCATAAATGGTTCACCACATTGACCAGGTGAGTGAGATCGATGGGAGGGATATGCCATTAACTCGTTAAAGACGCATCAATACGAGTAGCTCCCAATTAAAAACCATTTGATCGTTGATCCTAGAGCAACTTGCCAACTCACCTTGACATCATATGGTTAACCAATTCTGATTTGACCATCTAAGAGATTCATGCTCAACCACGGAGCCTAATCTACTTCCATTTGGTTTAATCAAAGAGAAGGACATGATCAACTACAACTATTGTTTGATTTAGAGCATTCTTAACCTAATCTAATTAGATTTGATCAAATACTCTTATAGTCCAGTTGATTTAAACCTTAGGGTCTAACCCTTTATGGACCCGATTTAGCTAACCCAAAGGATTAAATATATTTCATGTTTACATGTCATATATTTCAATCAAGCATCACATGTATTATGTTACTACTCATAATTCCTATATTTAGATCATATCTAAAGAGATTATGAATTAACATTTGACATTCAAATTAGATTCTCATAAATATTTGTATGTTTCATAACATAGACATCATGCCATCATATATCATATCTATGTTTTATACTAAACATGCAAATATCATGCTTTTATACAACATCAATATGTATCAAATATAAAACATATTTTGAGAGTGTGTGTAATCAGTGTTTTGAAGCCAAAGATCAATTTAAATTATCAAGGCAATATGTCACAGAATACCTCATTGAATGGGTAATTTGGATTTTCAATCCATCTGTGACCGAATAGACCTGTGATTTGTTTTAGCCTTGATTACACAATTAATAGGAGCATTAATTTACATGCAATAAATTAGATCAATACAAAACCATCGCTCTGATACCATTTGAAGGGAGAAACAAACTCCGAGGCATGCATATTTTTAAAATTTGATAACTATTATCAATGCGGAAGCTAAAAGATTACATATTAATCTATCTAATATGCATCAAGATCATATCTTTGCCTTATATATAGGATCGCTTGATCTAAAATATGCATATAAATAATCATCAAGATCATATCTTGATCCTCAACATAAGAAGTCATACTTCTTGCCTTGAATCATGCCTTAAGGTTTAGGATCATATCACTTACCTTAAGGGTAGTTGGTAAATCCTTTGTGCTCTGCAGCCGTTCAATCGTCCAGCCTCTAGTATCGTCCACGCGAAGCCCCGAATGATCGGATTTCCGAGAGTGCTAGCTGCGAAAAAATAACTTTGCTGATCTTGAATCCTCCCACTTGAATCTTCCTCCAAGATCCACCAAGCTTTTGCTAACAACAGAATCACCAGGATTTTCTATTCTAACCTTTTTAGAATTACAATCCACGACATGTCGTGTGTTATTGTTTGTGTAATCTGGTGAGGGATGTGCTCTATTTATAGTCTCATTTCAGCCTGCCCATTGAATTCTGACATTAAGAATTCCGTCGTTTGAAAAAGCAAAGAGACGCGAACCAAAGAGCCGCGGCGCTTGGTTAATTCCGATGTTCGGTGAAAACCAAGGAGACGTGGCATTTTGTTAATTCCGACGTCGGTGAGAATTAAAGAGATGTGAATTCTAACACTTAGAATTCATCGCCTGGTTGATTCAAAGAGGCACATTAATTCCACTTTAATTTTAACATTTAGAATTCCGATGGAAATGGTTTGGAAGGGATTAAATTAATACATTAAATTCTAAATGAGAATTTAATCTCTGACATAGTTATCTCATCATGTGAGATACTTATGCGAGAGGTTTGGGTTTAGGTGATGGTTTAATCTGATCTGAATTTATTGGATTGAACCCACATAGATCATGGTCCTAGCCCAAATCAAATTTGGCTAGTTCTGAATCTATTTAAATCCAAATCAAGTCTAATTTCAAATCAATATTTGAAATTGATTAGTCCTTCTAATAGACTTAAACCAAATTGAATCTTATTACTTGTACTTAATCCAATTGAGATAATTCAATCAATCAAATTGATTAATTAAATCATATACGATTCTCAATCATTGATCAGCAAAGAGATCATCCTAGAAACTTTTATGCGTGTGACTCTCTAGGTTCGAACCTAAGCCGGTAGCATAGAAACAACTTTCTATACTAATCGATGTGCCCATCTAGCAATGGAACCCGACGTCCGGATAGGTCAAAGAGTTGCCGAGCAAACTCCAAGAACCCTAAGAAACAGTTACCGTATAATTCATCCTCTTGACCACAAATGCTAAGGATGGCTTAAGAGCCTGTCAACTCTAAATAGCAAATCCATAAAGTGATTTCAATTTTAGTGATCATGTGACTTTCACATGAAGTGCCTTGGCCAAGGTCCTGCTAAATTGAAACACAAGCATTTCTCCTTTTAACGGGATAGGTCAAATTTCATCTTGATCCATAACTGACTACCACAAGTACTTGACTGCACCCAGTAACCTTTCGTAGCTGGATTAGAAATCCAGATGGTCTGGCACCTAAGTACAATGAGTTGCTTGCAAGTCACCGGTTGTGATCTTCAGGTCTAAAGGATACTTATACCCATATCTTCTCGGATTAACTCTTGACAGCAGAGTATCCGGAAATGAGTCACGTTCGGTGAAATGTACTCTTACACTTTCACCTGTATGTCATACTAGTGTCTCTACACTCCTTGGTTAAGAGGACAACCAACAAATATGATATACAACGTCCTATAATTGATAGTACTATGGCCCTGTCATAGTATATCATTTGGTCGCAAACTCTTTTAAGGACCTTCAAAGATAAATCCTCCTTTATCGTGAAGGAAGATCCTAAGGGCTTCATTACTATTAGGAGTTTTAAGAAGATGTTCTTGTAATGAATAAACTGCCAAATAACTTTTATTAATATATCAATTTATATACAATTTACATTAGCACAATCATCAAATGATTGGCTTTAGGATACAATTCCCAACAATAATACCTTCACTAAGTGTCGCTACACAACAATCCGGATAAGATTATCACATTATAATGTTCATAGACCGTATTAGTGATCAACGATAGAAGATCCATACTCCTATCAATCACGGACATGTTTAAATATATTAGCTATAATTTTAAACATCTTGTATACATTATACTAAAATTACAGCCTCATAATATATTTTGGATTTTCATATAAACATTCATCTTTCATATAAATGAGGCAAGATTGAAGAAAAATGCTTCTTTTATTAATTCAAAAAATTAAAAGTATAAATACATCTGATTTCAAGGGCACTATTCCTAACAATCTCCCACTTGTTCTAAAGCAGACGTGACATATCTTTTAATCCTATTCCAACAAGATGTTTGTTGAATGTCTTCTTAGGCAGCTTCTTTGTGAACGGATAGCTAGATTTTGTTTCGATGCTATCTTTATAACATTAACATCACCTTGATGCACAATCTCTCTAATGAGATTGTATTTTCTCTCGATATGCTTACCCCTTTTATGGCTTCTAAGTTCTCATGAATTAGCCACAACACCACTATTATCATAGAATATTGTCAATGGCGTATCCGTTCCTAGAACAAATTCCAAGTTAGTATAAAACTTTTTAAGTCAAACTAATTCTTTAGCTGCTTCACAAGTTGTTATGTACTCAGCTTTCATGGTAGAATTAGCAATGCTAGATTGTTTGACACTTCTCTAGACAACTTCTACACCACCAAGTGTGAACATTGATCCAAATGTCGACCTTCAAGAATCTTTATCTAATTGAAAATCAGAATCAATGTATCCTAAAGGATTCAGGTCTCTACTTGAATATACAAGCATATAATTTCTCATTCTTCGAAGATACTTCAGAATGTGCTTTACTGCCACCCAGTGCTCTATCCCAGGGTTTGACTAGAACCAACTAACAACTCCCACTACAAAGCAGATGTCTGATCTAGTGCATAGCATAGCATACATTAAACTTTCAACAATCAATGCATATAGAATCCGTCTCATGTCTCTTCTTCTTGTGGTGTCTTAGGACACTGTTCTTTTGAGAGAACAATTCCATGTCGAGTGAAATTCTGTATCAAAAAATGAGCCAGCACCTTATCGATATAAGATGTTTGAGACAGTGCTAGAAGTTTGTTCTTCCTATCCCTAATGATTTGGATACCAAGAACATAACTCGCCTCTCCCAAATCCATTTGGAATTGTTCAGCCAATCATGTCTTTACGTCAGATAATATTTTTACATCATTTTCAATGAGTAAGATATCATCTACATAAAGTACTAAGCAAATCATACTTTTTTTATTAATGAGCTTGTATAGCAAGGTTCATCAACATTCTGCTCAAAGCCATAGGTTTTGATAGTTTCATCAAACCTAATGTTCCAAGACCTGGAGGCTTATTTGAGTTTATAGATGGACCTATTAAGCTTACAGACTTTTTGCTCCTAATCTTTAACAATGAACCCTCTGGTTGTTCCATATATATGGACTTCTCTAGATAGCCATTCAGAAAGGATGTTTTAATATCCATCTGTCATATTTCGTAATCAAAACAGGCAGCTATGGATAAGAGAATGCGGATGGACTTTAACATGGAAACTGAAAAGAAAGTCTTTTCATAATCAACTCCCTTCTTTTGGGTATAACCCTTGCCACAAGTCTAGCTTTGAAGATCTCTACCTTTCCATCCACTTCTCTTTTCTTCTTAAGATCCATTTACATCCAATGGGCCTGATGTATCTTCAGGTGGATCTACAAGTTCCTAGACAGAGTTGGAGTACATAGACTTTATTTTTTGGTTCATGGCTTCTAACCATTTGTCTTTATCAGGATCATCCATTACATGCTGGTATGATGATGGATCATCATCATTGGTATTAGCTACCACAACATTTGCTTCGCTATCCTGTTTATAGCGGGCTAGAGTTCTGATAATCCTTTCACTACGTCTAGGTACCATAAGATCCTGACTAGGAGTTGTGGTTTCTTCTTCTCTAATTTCAATAACTTTTGTTGATTAAGTGGTGATCTGATATTTGAATAACTCTTTGAGTATAACTTTACTCCGAGGTTTGAATTTATATATAATCATTTTCAAGAAAAGTAGCATTTATCGGTACCAACACCTTCTTTTCTTGTGAACAATAAAATAAACCTCCTCTAGTGTCCTTTGGTTAGCCAACGAATAGACACACTTCTGTTCGTGGTTCTAGCTTCCCAGATTTATCCTTAAGAACATGAACTGGACACCCCCATATAAGAAAATGATGCAAACTCGGTTTACACCCGTTCCACATCTCTAAGGGTGTTTTGGTTATAGATTTAGATGGTACAATATTTAAAATATGCATTATCGTCTGTAAGGCATATCCCAAAATGATATATGTAGTGAGAAATAACTAATCATTGATCAAATCATATCTAACAATGTCTGGTTCCTCCTTTCTGCAACACCATTTTGCTATGGAGTTTCTAGAGCTGTGAGCTATGCAACAATTCCATGATCAATAAGATAATCCTTGAATTCTATATCAAGGTATTCTCCATCTCAATCTGATCACAGTATTTTCAGTGATTTACCTAATTTTTTTAACTTCTGCTCGAAATTCCTAAACTTTCCATAAGTCTCAGACTTTCTTTGCATTAGGTTAATGAAACCATATCTTGAGTAATCATCAATGAAAGTGACAAAGTACTCATAACCACCTCTAGCTTGTACATTGAATGGTCCACACACATCCGAATGTACTAGCTCTAGTAGTTCATTAGCCCTTTGGCCCTTTACAGAGAAAGGTATTTTGGTCATTTACCTTTTAAATAGGACTCACAGACAAGAAGAGTGCCAACACTTAGCTCTCTCAGAGGACCATCCTCACAAGTCTATTTATCCTATCAAGATTAATGTGACCAAGCCTAAGGTGCCAAAGATATGTTCCATTAATTATCACTGTTTATTACCTTTTGCCTTTTGTTAGACCTAGGATTAGCTACTTTAAATAGTTCGGTATTGTAAGAAACATTTTCATAAGGCGATAAAACATATAACTCGTCGACTAAACATCCATGACAAATTTCAAGATCATTTCTTGAAACTGAAATAACATTTTCATTAAATGAATTTTCATAACATTGTTCATAAAGTTTAGAAACTGAAATCAAATTTCTATAGAAGTTTAGAATGAAATAAAAATTATTCAAAATAAAAAATTTCTCTCCAAATGAAAGACGGATTGTTCCAACTGCCTTGACCGATACCGTAGCCCCATTGCCAACCCTCATTGCCAACTCACTATCAGAAAGCTCTCTCGAAGAACTAAGGAGTTGCATAGAAGAACAAACATAATTTTGTCACCCCTGAATCAATTATCCAGGAGGAGGTATTAACCTGACTAGACAAGCTTCAAGTACAAGTAAATCACATTTACTATTTTTCTTCTTTTCTTTTAGCTTCACCAAATACTTAGGGCAATTTCTCTTCCAATGCCCTTCCACATTGCAGTGAAAGCATTTGCCATTTGGTTTCTTCTCTTTCATTTGGTTGGTAGCAACTTGCCACTTATCATAATGTTCTCTAACATTACGATCAGCAACGAGGGTTAGCTCAGTGATACCAAATTTGATGTTCTTAATAGTTAAATTGATGTCTAGATCAGATTTTTATTTGGGATAGTTTTTCTTAGTTAGAGTGTTGCTAGAAAGCAGTGAAGCAATGAGATTGTTTAAGGCCATTTTTTAAAAAAATTGGTCAGATGAATGTTTATAAGTTTTTGGAATAAAGATTTAAAAAAAAAATTAAATAATTTAGAAAAATATAAGAAAAACCCATATTCTATTTCCTCGATAATTCAACTAGCCATATACAAGTCTGCTGTCATAGGATAAGTCAGCTTGCATACTTAGTTAAACCGAGACTCTTCTCGATTAGTAAGTATGTTTATGAAAAACTTCTTATTTTCACACTCATTAACTACCGAAATAGAAAAGGTTTGGTCAAAGATATAATCAACATATTTAATCTCATATCTTTATGAGTAAGACCCATAATTTCAAATTTCTAGACTTAACATAAGCGTGCCACCGTAGGGTAGGTCAGGCTTGAAATACATTTAGAAATTCTATCCTAAAAGATCTAGCCTTGTTATTAAATTGAATAGACATCATCCGTAGGGGGACGAAATCAAAGCGCCTTGAGGCACCGTTCAACTCTCACGGTACTAAACCAACGGTGGAGACTAACAAATTTATTAATTACCCATTATTAAAGTGAGATTGTATTTTATTATATAAAGATAACCTTTTATCTTTATGAATTAAATTCAATAACCTTTAAATCTTGTCATTTCATGTAGATTTAATCTATGAATTTAATTCTCTCAAGAATCGAATTCTTGTTGATATTTTAAGATAACCATTATCTTTTAGAAATTAATATAATTTTTTTTTAATAATCATATTATTAAAATTTAATATCATATATTAACTTTTAAAATTAATTTCTATACAAAGAATCATATTCTTGTTATTTATGAAATTAAATAGATTAGTCTTAGATTTAATAATCTCATTATTAAATTAATATCATATATTAACTTAACCTAAGATTATTTTTAATTTCATAACTTTAATTAAGAATCAAATTCTTAATATTATAGTTCCAAACCACACATTTAAAAATCTCTTTTTAAATATGTTTAGAATCATAATAATATCATCTTTGTTCATTAACTAAGACCTATACAATAGGAATAATTATGATTAGTCAAATAGTCTTAATCAATAGCTTTCGGATATTCAACTTTTCACAATTATAAAAATTGTTATTCATTAAATTTCTTTTAAACATTTTATGAAGAAATTTTATGAAAACCCATAGCATTTTATGAAAAATTCTATTGGATGAATTATTCACATGTCCTAGTCTAATTTCTTAAACTAGAATAAAA
The DNA here is from genome assembly GCA_900491605.1 of Calamus simplicifolius. Taxonomy (NCBI): domain Eukaryota; kingdom Viridiplantae; phylum Streptophyta; class Magnoliopsida; order Arecales; family Arecaceae; genus Calamus; species Calamus simplicifolius. The sequence goes on from UESW01004149.1 coordinate 963,623, forward strand.
TAATAAATAATGCAATGAGTCACATGTTATGATGCATAGGATGGGTAACTCTAATTTTTATATGGCATGATAAAAATAATTTATTAAATAAATTATTTTATTTTAATGATCGTGGGTCTTGGGTCAGCCCAACATTTTAGGTCAATTTCCGTGGTTGGCCATTTGCGATTTTTTTAATTAAATTTTTGGATTTTTTTCCCACCAACCAATCCGCGTGAGTGCTTCACCGTGAGGACGTCCAACTCCTGTATCGAATACCAACGTTTGGGATTTATCCCCAACTAACAAGGGATTTGTTTTTTAATGCCAACATTTGAGATCTTTAATAAATGTTTGGAATTTATTGGTGTTGGAGATTTATTCTCAACAAACACCCAACGCCAGATCCACCAACGCGTTCTCCACCAACTAAGGAAACCCAACGCATGCCCAAGTCTTAGGATTTTCTCCATTAAATAATCTACCAAATAAGGAAACCCACGTTCTCTTTCTTGTTTGGGATTCCCACGCCCTAAACAAATCTCACCGGGATTTGTTTTCCACAGTTTTGTTATGGGATTCTACCACCCAACGCCTGGGATTCGATGAGCACCACACCCAACGCATGAGATAATCCAACGCCTAGATTGGTTTCATGATTTTATCCACGGCCAATATTTAGAAATTATCCCAAACTGTTTGGGATTTTTCTCCACGTACTCCACCAAACTAATCCCCAGGATATTTTCTAGATTCTTCTTGAGGTGGTTTATCAATCAAATAAAAGATCCCATATGATCAAATCACATATCCTTTTGGCTTCAAAAATTAATTCCCAATGTGTAGCAATAAAAATACTTAGCAGTACTCTTTAGAAAGATCAAACGCATCAAGATACTACCAGTAGCCTTCTTTACGGTGCATCCCTAATATCCCTCCTTTTTTGCGGTGCATCCCTAATATCCCTATAATACTTTTGTTGTGGTGCTTCCCTAATATCCCTACGATACTTTTGTTCGAAAAGAGATCCGACATACTACCAATAGCCTCCCTCTTGGATCCCCTCTAGTTTGAGCACGATAGAAACTAAGTGCATCATTAAATCCCATGCCCATAAATCTTGGGATATCCCATGCTCAACTTTTAAGACACGGTAAAAAATAACATATTAAATATCAAATATTTATGTGCCCATCCAAACATGCAAGCCAAATATCAAATATTATAAAACATGTCAAAAATATCACATATCAACATTATGATAATATTAATATTAGTGCATGACAGCTTTGATACCAGTTGTTGGATTTCAAATATATATATATATATATATATATATATATATATATATATATGTGTGTGTGTGTGTGTGTGTGTGCGCGCGCGCGCGCGGAGCAGAAGCATCACAAAAGTGGCTAAGGTACGTTACAAACCAGAGACGAAACCAGAGCCTTCTTCACCTTTCTCAGGATTAATATCAAATTATGAGAGTGGGCTCACTCTTGTTTTTCTCTGGGCTCACTCTTGTTTTTCTCTGATTCTAACTACTCTGACGCACATAAAATAAGAAAGGAAAGGAGAAGAGAAACTTTTGTTTTTCACATATTCTGAAAGTCCACCTTATGCCCTATTATAGGCTTAGGGTGAATCAGAAAAAAATCTATTTAAATTATTTAAATTAGATATCTTTTATCAGTTACAACTTATTTTGACCATATGAGAATAATTTTCTACACATGTACGTCAACACCTTGATGATATCAAGAAAAAGTTATTTTCTTATTTGCAACTAATTTAGAAATATATATAAATTAAATATAATAATATCTAAATTATCAAATCTTATTTAATAATTTATATTATTAATTCAAATATCTAATAAATTAAATTTATTATTTTATTTTTAATATTTTTAATAATCACTTTATCAAAAATATCAAAAATTAAAATTTTTCTTTCTCCATCAACTCATAATATGCACTACTTACAAGAGCAAAATTCTCTTATGTGATGTTCCATAATAACATTTATGTGCAACAATTCATATCAATTATTATATGAACAATGTATCTAAACATATTTTTATTTTATCCAATAAATAATTTATTGTACCAAAATAAATGTGAGAAAAATAATCAATCAAATTGATTATTTATCTTCATAATAAACTCTTTATTATAAAGTTTCAATAAATATTTTATTTAAATAAAATAAATAATTAATCACATTAATTATTCAATTCAAGAGTATTCGATGCAATTAACCTAAGACGGTATGGGAACCATGGACCTATAATTTCAAACTCCACTAAACTTGAATAAACTCAATTAAAACTCTTTAATTATTTATTCAGTTTATTAATCTTGAAGTTATTTCACTAAAAACTCGAGACTGCACTCTTAAAAATTATAGATTAATTTTACTCGAAAACTTAAGTATATATTATTATATATAATTCAACCCTCCATAATTAGTTTATAATTAGAGCTTGGTGAAATAACCATTGTACCCCTCTAATTATCTCTTATTCCTTAAGTACCATTGATTCACTAGTTAAATAGTTAATTTATTATCAGATCATAAATTGCATGGACTGTTTAGCTACTTAATCAACACTTAAGGAAACTAATTATAAGCTTCTTTTTAAAAGCTATGGATTCCATATCTTTAAATTATATTTTCAGCCCAATATGTTATTGAACCTCTTAAATATAAGTATTGGGTCCAATATCAAATGGGCTTGAACAAACAAATCAAAAGATTCAGTAGCACAATCAAGAAATTTATGATTAAGTCAGGATTAAGGTTGATTTACATATGATCATCTTGTGACATAAATTAACTTCTTTATAACGGTCTTAAATAAAGATTCAAATTATATCGATCTAAATTCTATATAATCTTATTATATATAATACCTTCACTAAGTGTCTCTACACAACAATTTGAATAAGATTATTACATTCATAATGTTCATGGACCGTATTAGTGATCAGCGATAGAAGATCCGTACTTCTATCAATCATGGATATGTTTAAATATATTAGCTATAATTTTAATCCTCTTGTATACATTATACTAAAATTACAACTTCATAATATATTTTAAATTTTCATATAAACATTTATCTTTTATATAAACGAGGCAAGATTAAAGAAAAATGCTTCTTTTATTAATTTAAAAAATTAAAAGTATAAATACATATGATTTTAAGGGCACTGTTCTTAACATTTACTATGTGACATAAATGCCTTCAATGATTAGCCGTATAATCGGCTGTCACATGTGCAAGACAAATGAGATAAGCCTTGTTGGGGGTAGAATCATCATTACATTGATAATCGTGCAAGGGGGCTGAGACCGACCTCGTCCCTTCGCCCGCTATGATATGCCCCCGAGGAATAAGCTAAATTAATATGGTCCGTCAGGCCATGCGCCTTCCTCCGAGCCTCCCATGGTTCGGCCTTCCCCGAGCTTCCCATAGCTCGGTTTCCTTCGAGCCTCCCATGGTTTGGCTTTCCCCGAGCTTCCCATAGCTCGGCTTCCTCCGGGCTTCCAAAGCTCGGCTTCCTCTGAGCCTCCCATGGTTCGGCTTTCCCCGAGCTTCCCATAGCTCGGCTTCCTTTGGGCTTCCATAGCTCGGCTTCCTCCGAACTTCCCATGGTTCGGCTTTCCCCGAGCTTCCCATAGCTCGGCTTCCTCTGGGCTTCCATAGCTCGGCTTCTCCGAGCCTCCCATGGTTCGGCTTTCCCCAAGCTTCCCATAGCTCGGCTTCCTCCGGGCTTCCATAACTCGGCTTCCTCCGAGCCTCCCATGGTTCGGCTTTCCCCGAGCTTCCCATAGCTCGGCTCCCTCCGGGCTTCCATAGCTCGGCTTCCCCGAACCTCCCATGGTTCGGCTTTCCCCGAGATTCCCATAGCTCGGCTCCCTCCGGGCTTCCATAGCTCGGCTTCCCCGAACCTCCCATGGTTCGGCATTCCCCGAGCTTCACATAACTCGGCTCCCTCCGGGCTTCCATAGCTCGGCTTCCCCGAGCCTCCCATGGCTCATTTTTCCTGAACTACCTATAGCTCGACCCCACTGAGCGATCAATGATCCGATACTCACCTCCGCGGAACCTAACGCGGGAGAGCCTAGACCTATCATAACAGCATCTCACGCAAAGAATTATATCGAAGAGTGGTTTAGAACCTAATACAGCAACCTGGGACCTACGCATCTACCAGATCACAGGCCAACAAGGAGCTCTCCTAGTCGTTGATCCCTTAACAAACAAGATACGGATCCCACCGGCCCCACAACGGCCTGATTCGATTCATCTCCATATCCTAACAACCTTCAAACCTTACAGAAGACGCTCAAGATCCAGGTGACTGCCTATAAATATGACACCCCCAAATTCTCTCAGGTATGCGCTCACGGCTCCCGGCTCACTCTCGCACTCTCACTCTCACTCTCCCCCGCTGCTCGTCGGTGCTCCTCTAGAGCTTCCGATCGGTCGCCCCTGAAGAAACTCCCCGGAGAGATCCACCTCCCCATTTTCTGTTGATCACCGATCCCCCACTGACTTGAGCGTCGGAGAGTCTTCCGCGGAGGGCCACCCCCAACGCCTCTCGCGCGAGGACTTCTGTGCAGGTCTACCCAGGAGGAAGCCCAGACCAAGAGATCAACCGCGCCTGAGTCGAAGGATGGATCCCGGCGGCAATAAGCCTCCTATAGTTTTTTAAGTTAATGTAGTTACTTGAGAATACGAAGTAGTAGATAAAAACAAAATATTTCTTTATCTCATGTGACCATAACCATTTTTAATTTAATTTCTTTTCCCTCTCATTTAAGGTCTTATCAAATTTTTTTTAATTTTTTAATATCCAAGTCTGTAAAATTTTAAGCTAGATTGGGAAGCCTGATGGGCCACTTGTCTTGTGATAAGCTTTAAAATGCATGTATAAATACTCTTGAGCTAGACCATTAGGATGGATTGTTTTTATTTTTTCAGATTTGATCTATTATTTGGATTGATTTTTTCTTTTTTCAAATTCTGGCCCACCTTATGAATGTATTTTTAGTACTTATTGGGGGGTAAAATCATCATTGCATCAATATCCGTGCGAGATGGCTAAGGCGACCTCCTCCTTTCGCCCTTCCGGGCTCCCATAGCTCGGCCCTTCCGGGTTTTCATAGCTCGGCTCCTTCCGGGCTTCCCTAGCTCGGCTCCTTCCGGGCTTCCGTAGCTCGGCCCTTCCGGGCTTCCATAACTCGACCCTTCCGGGCTTCCGTAGCTCGTTCCTCCCCGAGTCACCATGGCCTGGCTACGTTAAATGATCCACAATCCAATACCCCCCCACGGAACCTGATGCGGGAGAGCCCAGGTTCACCATAACGACATCCTAGACAAGGAATCATGTCGAAACGTGGCCTAGGACTATCATAACCACCCAGGCCTACTCAGCCAGATCTCAGTCATCAAGAAGCTCTCCTGGCCGTCGATCTCCTAACAAACAGGATACGGATTCCAATGGCCCCACAACGGCCTGATTCTATCCACCTCCGTATCCTAACAACCTCTGAACCTTCCAGAAGACGCTCAAGACACAGGTGACAGCCTATAACTACCACACTGGCAGATTCCCTCAGGTACGCATACGCACGCCCTCTTTTGGACGCACACTCATACGTGCGCTCTCACTCTCCTGCCCTTACGCTGGCAGCTCGTCGGTGCTCTTGCCTTCCAGAGCTTCCGATTAGCCGCCCCCGGAAAGGCCTCCCGGAGAGATCCACCTTTCCATTATCTTGTTGATCGCCGATTTCTTCTCCACTGACTTGAGCGTCGGAGGTCTTTCGCGGAGGGCCACCCCCAACGCCTCTCGTACGAGGACTTTTTGTTCAGATCTGCCTCCTCTCCCTGGAGATCGACTGCGTCCGAGTCGGAGGACGGATCCCGACGGCAACAGTACTCATTGGTTGGCTTTGGATAGGAAGGAGTGAGGAAAGATGAATTTGTTTATGATAATTGTTATCGGCTTAAATCTTGGCACCGGAAGGAAATTGAAGGTAAAACTAGAGACTTAACTGCTTAAAGTTGGATTTTAGTTTTTTTTTAATTTTTATTTCTTTGATAAATTAGGCGGCGTTTTGGTAATCTTAAACAGGATTAGAAAGGTGGGTTCCGCTGACATAACTTCACGTAGACAGCGTGAGTTAGGCTAAGCTGTTTTCGAATCGTGTCGTCTTCCTTGCCCAACCCAATCATGTCACCAAAGAAACTTCGTACCATATGAGATTAGCGAACTGGTTAGCTTGTGGGCCCGACGGACGCACAGTGACATCTGCTGCGATGGCCCAATTCTGTACGCAACCGCGGCAACAGTATTTGGTGCGCTCGGGGGGCTCTGGGGTGTTAATTTGCTTTTTTGTTTTCCCGAAGTTTATCCTATGTCTCCCACGTGACGGTGTCGGAATTTTCCCCAGCTTACTTCCGAAGCTAAAAAGCATCAGAAACTTTCACCAGCGTTTTTAAAAAGCGTCCGATAAATTTCTCTTTATTCCTGATTTATTTGCACTTTTAGAAACATCGAGATATATTTTTTTTAACACTAATAAATAAAAAAAAATCTTTTTTAGTATTATTATATAAAAAAATTATTATAGCCATGAAATTCTTGAGCTAAAACTAGATTGGAATGGCTGGACGAAAAACATTGTTGCAGCCGGGCACTGCAGAGGATAAGAACTTGACAACCCTTCTTTTCATAGAATTCTTCAAAATTGGAATGGCTAGACACAAAAAATCGTTGCAGTCACGCAGAAGATAAGAACGTGATGCCCAACTCTTGCTTCTTTTCATAGAATTCGTGAGCTGTACTGGATTGGAATGCCACAAAAAACATCCTTGCAGTCAGGCAGAGGATAAGAACGTGATGACCTACTCTTGCTCCTTTTGTAGCACCTAGAACCCCAGGGGTAGAATAAGACAAGCAGACCTTTTACAGTACAAGGGCCATTTATTTCCTATATGTATATACTCTCATGGCATCATAATCCCTGGATGACTGTAATTGTCGAATTGGACGGCAAGCTCATCCTTGGATTTGTGAGGTTCTGTACTATTGAGATTAGGTGGGTGGGACGAGGGGTTAGTCTTTCCATCGTTAAACTATGCCATCCAGAACTTTCAGGAGGATATTCATATTATTAGGAATCAGTTATTTCATTTCTTTTAGTCCATGGACTGAGCAAACTGATGATGGATTTTCTATCCACCCTGTCTCGACCCCCAATAGGATCTTTGATGCAGAGAACCACATCCTTATCAGACTGATTATTGCGAAGGAGATTCGGATGATATTATGGGACTTTGGATCTGATAAGGCCCTTGAGCCTAATGGTGTTCCCCTTTTCTTTTGTCACTATTGAGAATTGTGGGACAGAATATTGTGCAGGCTATTCAGCTAGTCTTTCAATCTAAATCTATCTCCTCTGATTGAAATCGGACTCTTATTATCCTGGTGCCTAAACGGCCTAATGCTTCCACTCTGCAGCACTATCAGCCAATCAATCTCTGCACTACCTTATATATGGTTTGCGCGTCTTTTGGTCTCCCGCTTGCTAATGGTGGTTCCTCGTCTCATTTCTTCTAAGCAGGAAGCTTTCCTTAGAGGGTACAGTATCACTGATAATGTCCTGATAGCTCAAGAATTCATGCATGATCTTCAGAGATCCTATGGTCGTTAGTGTCTTATGGTTGTTAAGCTGAATATGGAAAGAGCTTATGATAGACTGAGCTGGGATTTCCTATGTCGAACTCTCCATGAGTTTGGATTTGATGACCTTCTTGTTGACTGGATTATGTCCTGTGTTTACCGGCCGTCTTTCTCTATCATTATTAATGGTGGACAAACTGATTATTTCTACTCCGCTATGGGGCTGAGGCAGGGATGTCCTCTATCCCCTTTCTTGTTCATCCTCTCTACTGATGCATTATCTTGGGCTTTATCATAGGCTTAGTAAGGCTCTTGCCTTGTCCCCTATAGCACGAGCCCCCATAGGCCCTCGCTTTCTCACCTTTTATTTGCTGATGATTGCATTCTACTAGGCAAGGCAATTATTCATAATGCTACCTCCTTTGCTACAATAATTCAATCTTATTGTCGGGCCTCTGAACAGAAGGTTAATCTGAGTAAATCTATGATTTGCTTTCAGCCCGAAGATGACTCCTACAATAAGGAAGACCATCATACAGATTTTGGGTATCTCAGTACAGGCTGATCGGCTATCCTATCTAGAGATACCTATTATGGGGTGACGGCCATGGAGTAGTGATTTCAATGACATTGAGAGGCATGTCTGCGATCGTCTGGATGAGTGTCAGGTTACAGGGTTATCGATGATGGCTAGAATCACCCTTTTACGCTTGGTGCTTACTTCTCTTCTCTCTATATTTTGTCTAATGCTGCTATCCCGTTGACTTGTTTGAGAAAGATTGAGAGATGCTCCCGGGACTTTCTTTGGGCCTCTATGCAGGACGGACATAGTATCCATCTACTGGCTTGGGACATTGTATGTATGCCAATCACTGAGGGGGGGCTTGAGATCCAGTCTCTCACTATTATGAGGGAGGCTTTGACTGCTAGGCATGCTACGCAGTTTTTGCTTGATTCACACTGTATGTGGAGCTCTTTCATGTATACCAAATATGGAGACTGGATCCCTTCCACATATTCTCAACCTACTCATGGATGTTCCTTTTTTTGGAATGAGGTCTGACGGCACGCTCCGTATATCCTGAACAACATCTCGTGGATGATTGGTGATGGATCATCAGTTGATGTTATTTAGGATACATGGATTGCAGACCTCCCCCTATCCCGGTAGCCTACCTTGTTAGCACTGACATTCCTAACAGGATGAGAATCACTGATCTCATCACTATAAACAAATTTAAATATAGCGACGCCCAAATGCATCGCTAATGTGTCGCTAAACACCCTATAGCGACACATTAGCGACGCAATTGCGGTGTCGCTATGAATGTCGTCGCTACGAATGTCATCGCAATCTCAATTTATCGTAATTGCATCGCTTAACAGTGACTCTCTGCGACGCAATAAATGCATCGCAATATATTGTGATGCATTTAATGCGTCGCAATATTGTGACGCAACATACATACGTCACTAATTTTAAAAATATTTTTTAAAAATATTTACGACGAAAAACTTCGTCGCAATTGAGTCACTAATTAATTAATTTATTTTTAAAAAATTTAATTAGCGATACATTAGTGACTTAAATTACGTTGCTAATATTTTTAAATTATTATTATTAAATATTGCGATGCATTTAGTTACATCGCAATATTTAATAATAATATATTTTAGATATATTAGCGACGCAATTTCAGTCGCTAATGCATCGCTAATTAAATTTTTTAAAAATATTACGATGCTAGGTCATTGCGTCGCAATATTTAATAATAATATTTTAAAAATATTAGCGATGCAATTTCAGTCGCTAATGCGTTGCTAATTAATTTTTTTTAAAAAATAAAATATTAAAAATTAAAACGGTTAATATAATTTCGTTACATTTAAATATTGATCGAAACATTCTTCACTCATATTGATCCAAACAATAATCATTCAATTTTCAAAAATAATTAATATATTAAAATTTTGAAGTTTTCATGTACACAATATAAAAAGTAAAAAAAAATACATCAAGAATCCGCGCGATCACGTGGAGGCTGAAAACGCTGCGACATGCGGCTAACCATATCCTGCAACTGACACATCTGATCTCGCACGTCTGCAAGCTCCTGCTGATGGCCTCGCATACGCTGCTCGAACTCGTGATCGAACTCCTTCCGAACCTCCTGCCGAACCTCCTGATGAACGTCCTGCCAAACCTCCTCCGTAATAAATCTCCGAACGTCGTCTAAACGCTCGGCAGGAATATCACCAGAATATCGCGAACTGGAGGCCTGATGGGGAAATATGCAGAAGCTCTAGTGCCCAGACCATAGACCCTGCGGTCTCGTGGCTGGGCACCAACAGCCTCCAAAAAAATACATCGACTCTCCTCTGCTGAGAGTTCGATGGGCGTCTCCCCATCAGTGGAGTCGACCTGCGATGCCTGGGAGCGAAGCTTCTCGACTCGTATCTTTGAATTATAAAATCAACAATAAATGAATCAATAAATTTCTGTAAATAAATTTTAGAAATTAAACAGATACTACATAAAGCTAATTTCTTACCGCAACCTCCTGTATCGCATATTGACCCAGGAACCGTCCCTCCTGATGTGTGTCACCCTGAATAGACGAAACTCACCAGAATCTCCGCCCTCCTGCTCAGACTATAACAATAAAAAATTGTTATTAATGCAAATATTTGTTAATAACTAAATTAGTGATTAAATTATTTATGTTTTCTTACCATACGACGTCTGTGCTCCTGAATCGAAATGGAGCCTGAAGTGTGGCGGGAGAGACCTGTGCCAGGACCGCCCCTCTCAGATCGACGATTTGTGCTGGCTGATGCGGACCTCCTGCGCCAGCCATCGGACTGCCATCGGCAATGATCCGACGGTTGCGATAGATCCAAGACATGATCCCGATCGGCGACGATCGATCTCAGACTGTTGCGATCGCTCCGATCGGCGACGATTCGACGGTTGCGATTGATCCAAGCCCTGATCCCGATCGGCGACGATCGATCTCGGACCGTTGCGATCGATTTGATCGGCGACGACCCGACGGTTGTGATCGATCCAAGCCCTGATCCCGATCAGCATCGATCGATCTCAGACCGTTGCGATCGATCCGATCGACGATGATCCGACGGTTGCGATCGATTCAAGCCATGATCGATCCGATCGGCGACGATCCGACGGTTGCGATCGATCTGATCGGCGATGATCCGATGGTTGCGATCGATCCAAGACGTGATCCTGATCGGCGACAATCGATCTCGGACCGTTGCGATCCATCCGATCAGCGACGATCCGATGGTTGCGATCGATCCAAGCACTGATCCCGATCGGCGACGATAGATCTCGGGCCGTTGCGATCGGTCCGATCGGCGATGATCCGACAGTTTTGATCGATCCAAGCCCTGATCCCGATCGCAACGATTGATCTCGGACCATTACGATCGATCTGATCGGCGATGATCTGACGGTTGCGATCGATCCAAGCACTGATCCTGATCGGCGACGACCGATCTCGTGCCGTTGTGATATGTTAGATCGGCGATGATCCGACGGTTGCGATCGATCCAAGCCCTAATCCCGATCGATCGATCTTGGGCCGTTTGATCGATCGGCACGATCCGACAGTTACGATCGATCCAAGTGATCCCGATCGGTGACGATCGATCTTGGACCGTTTCGATCGATCCGATCGGCGATCCGACGATTGCGATCGATCCAAGCCCAGATCCCGATCGACGATGACCGATCTCCAACCATTGCGATCAATCCGATCGGTGACGATCCAACGGTTGCCATTGATCCAAGCCGTGATCCCGATCGGCGACGATCGATCTTGGACCGTCGTGATCGATCCGATCAGCGACGATCCAACGGTTGCGATCGATCCAAGCCCTAATCCCGATCGGCGACGACCGATCTCGACAGTTGCGATCGGTCCGATCAGTGACGATCCGACGGTTGCGATCGATCCAAGCCGTGAACCTGATCGGCAATGATCCGACGATTGCGATAGATCCAAGCCATGATCCCGATCGGCGACGATCGATCTCGGACCGTTGCGATCGGTTCGATCGGCGATGATCCGACGGTTGCGATCGATCCAAGCCCTAATCCCGATCGATGACGATCGATCTCGGGCCGTTGCGATCGCTCCGATCGGCAACGATCCGACGGTTGCAATCGATCGAAGCCGTGATCCCGATCGGCGACGATCGATCTCGGACCGTTGCGATCGATCCGATCGGCTATGATCCGATGGTTGCGATCGATCCAAGCTATGATCCCGATCGACGACGACCGATCTTGGACCGTTGCGATCGGTCCATTCGGTGACGATCCGACGGTTGCGATCGATCCAAGCCCTGATCCCGATCGGTGACCATCGATCTCGGATTGTCGCGATCGATCCGATCGGCGACGATCCGATGGTTGCGATCGATCCAAGCCGTGATCCCGATCGACGACAACCGATTCGACGCATGTACCAAAATTAATTTTTTTAAAACAATTGCAACGCATTTCATTGCGTGCAATATTTTATTTTTAATTTTTTATATTTTAATTAAATTTTATAAAATTTATTTTTAAAAAAAACATTACGACGCATTATTTGCATCACTAAATTAAAAATTAATTTTTTAATTTTCTAATTTATTGCGTCGCTAATGCATCGCTACTTAACATAATTAATTTTTTTAAAAATATAGCGACGCAATTAATTGCATCGCAATATTTCATTTCATAATTAGCTTTAATTTCAAATTTCAAATTTATTTTTTAAAAAATATTGCGATGCAATACTTGCGTCGCTAAATAAAAAATTATTTTTATTAATTTTCTATTTTATTGCGTCGCTATTTAACATAATCAATTTTTAAAAAAGATTGCGATGCACTGAATTGCATCGCAATATTTTTATTTCATAGTTATATTTTATAAAAATTAATTTAATTTAAAGTAATTACGATGCAATACTTGTGTCGCTAAATTAAAAATTATTTTTTCTATTTTTTTGATTTATTGCGTCGCTATTGCGTCGCTATTTAACATAATTAATTTTTTTTAAAAATATTGCGACGCATTTGGTTGCGTCGTAATATTTTTATTTCATAATTATATTTTATAAAATTTAATTTTAAAAATATTGCGATACATTATTTGCATCGCTAAATTAAAAAATTAATTTTTTTTGATTATCTGGTTTATTGAGTCGCTAATGCGTCGCTAATTGAGTCACAATTTTTTTGTCACGGAGGCGTCACAATTTGGTCGCAATTTAGCGACGCAAGAATGTGTCGCTAAATTTGCGTCGCTATTTTAGTATTTTCTTGTAGTGCATTATTCAGGACTACTCAACCTGGTACTACTCCTTGGTGTTCTGTTTCTTCGGTGAGGAGCTCTATCGTTGCATACTCTCTATTCCTCTTATTCCGTATCACAGCTCAGATACTAGATTATGAAGAAGATCTTGTTTGTCTCGTGCTTCTATCATGGACCTTATGCAGCTTTATAAGCCGCAGCCTCATCAAACAATGGATGCGGCATGAATTTGGCATCTTCTCATTTACCCTAGGGTTCGGGTCTTTATTTGGAAGCTTGTGTGGGACTGCCTTTCTACGTGCTTTCTGCTCTCTGGAAGGGGCATGGCCATCCAGCCTATGTGCCCTATATGTGATTCAGAGGAGGAGACTGTGGACCATGCTTCTTCACATGCATCAGAGCGAGACAGATATGGTAGATTTTGAGCCACCAACCTTGGGACGATGATACTGCTCCTAGTCGCATCTCTTTTCTGGTCTTGATCCGATGGGATATGCGGAGGGGTATATCCATCATCAGGGTGCTACGAGGGCTTATATAGCTCATCAGATCTGGTTATCTCAGAACCAGCTTGTTTTCACTGATGAGACTGCTCCTCCCCATAGGATAGTCAGGACAGTCATCTCTTTATCAGCTGAGTACACTTTTCATCATTTAGTTCTTGATTCTGATAGCCCTGGCCTCTAGGACTCCTCTGCTGCCTTAGCAGCACACCAATGTACGGTCTTTATTTCTTGAGATTCCCCACCTCTAGAGTTTGTTAAAATCAATTTCGATGGGAGTGTTCGAGGCAGATTTGCCAGATCAGCTTTTATGATTCGAAGGTCTAATGGAGCTATGTTGGCGGTAGGGGGATTCGGCCTTCTTGACTCCTCTATTCCTCTTGCCAAGCTGTATGTTGCTTGGGTTGAGATCTCCTATGCCATTCGTAGCCTTGGCGTCCGTAGCTTTTTTATTAAGAGAGATTCTATTACTATTATTCGCTGGCTCCGATAGGACCCCTATGACCATCTGCCAACCAACCCCTTAATTCGTGACATTCAGTCTACTCTTCAGGAGGCTTCCAGCATCCAGATTCGACATATCTATTGGAAAGCTAATTTAGCGGCAGACTGGGTTGCTGCTCGGATAGCCCATCATTTCAGTTTTTGGAGCTGAAAGCAAAGAGACCCGTGTCTTCTTGTTCTTACATAAATTTTGTTTTCAGATATATCGGATTTGACTCGCTTTAGAGCGATGTGATCATCCATTTGTACTAAAAAAAAAGTATATCGAATATAGGAAATAGTTTTAATATAATTTATCAAGTCAGCTTTAATGTATGGAGGAACTTTAAGCATTGCTTTTTATGTTTTAACTGGTAAGTTTTGCCTCTCCTACCGCTGTTCTTATCTTTATGCCGGTGGGAACCAATGACGGCCTGGGTGGGATGCCCATTCGTTGCTGGCTTGCTTGCCTTAAATGCAGAATCTAATTTCTCAACGTAAATTTTTAGAATATAAGAAAATCATGAGGCGCACGTAGAGGCTCAAGAATAATTTAAAATATGTGAATATATTTATATAAAGTCAGTTTCAAATCATACTTGATACAATTCTTTTAATTGGATGAGGTAAGTTTTACCTTGATGAATAAAACCATTAAATTAAAAATTATATATAACTCTTTCATAGTTATATCATGGATAATTTGATCTTATCTGATTTTATATATATCATGTCGTTGCATACAAGAACAAATTTAAAATAGTATATTAGCATTAACTGAGTCTTGCCTAGTTTTTTTTTTTTTTTGGTAAGAACGGGTGATCACACTAGTCTAGTGCGAGTCAACCCAGATACATCAGAAAATAGTATTTGATTTAATACAAGGGGGCATGAATCGTCCTATTTTCAAAACCAAAAACCGGAATGATAAGCGACTGAAGCCGCAACCCAATCTGCCGCCGCATTCGAGTCTTGCCTAGTTTAGAGGAAGTGGAAAATGTGAATGCAATTTTAAGCGGATTCGTATGGTTGGACCTTAATTGGATGCGTTCAAGAATGGTTGATGCATGATTTTTTGTTCTTCCTTATGATCCATGCACAATTGAAGCATATGTTTTATTGAGGTTAGACTTTATGATAAGCAGCTATAGGGGTGGCTTTGAACAATGGAGTACTCGCATTTCTTGCCTTGCCTACTTGTATATATGCTTTTTATATCCAAAACCAATTAAGAGAAAAAGGCAAAAGAAAAAAAAAAAAGAAAGAAAGAAAGGGCTGTTAATACTTGTTCTAGTAACACCATTTTATGTTAATGATATATTATTGGTTTGGCCAATAACATGATTGCATTGAAGGAAAAAGAATTAATAGGTTGAGAGGCCAAGTATGAATTGCCTTATGTATATATAGCTTTTAATAAGATGGAGAATTCATATAGTATGTATGTGAAGAAATACCTAGCCAACAAACATTTTATTATTTAACCAAGGCTAAACATATTTCTGCTAGATCTCAGAGGCAGTTAAATTGTGAATTTATAAAGAAAATATGAGAATATCAAATGAATTAAAGATTTTACAAATAAATAGACAACAATTAACTAGGGCATGTAGAGATTCATTTTTGGAAGCAAAGAGGGAGAAGGATTGAATTCTTGATACATTAAGATACAACTTTAACATACAAATTTATTGCAAGGGCGGAAGCATTTCAAAATATAGGCAAAGATAAGCAACATCATGGGATGAGCAGTAAAGAATTTTATATGGTAGGATAGAATTCAATAAATTTAAATAGCATGCACTATTTTAAAACTACTTAACTTCTTGATTCATGTTAAAGTAAACTTGAATAAAAGACAATTCAAACCAAATATAGAAAAATTTTCATACATTTTTCAAGAAAGTAAATTTTATGTCAGAATCAAAAGTTAAACTTTATTCATTGAATGATACAGACTATATATAGGAAAACAAATAGCTTGAAAAGCAATACAAGTATCAACTAAAATATGGAATAGAGTCAAGCAAATATAATCAAGCAACTAAATATAGTATGAACAGCTGTATACAATCAGAGAATATATAAAAATATATAGTTTTTTAATATCAACTAAATATCATAGTTATCAAAACTGAACTGAACTGGCTGGTTGGACCAATTGAATTGGGACTCGAAGGCCAAGCCAATCTAGTTCTAACATAAAACCAAATGTGTAAGACATCCGGAATAATTCGGTGAATCCGTTTGGTTTATCCGTAAACCGGTCAATCCAGCCTGAATTGGATGGGATCACGGGTTTGTTAATATCGTTTCAAATTCTTTGGCCCTTGCCCCTTTCGACTTTTGAGTTTCGAGTTGCGATCTTCTCTCCTTCACCTTCTTTGGGCATTTGATTTTGGGGATTGAGGTAATATTTTTTACTGGCTTCTATTGTTTTTCATGGTTTTCTAGAGAAGAGAAATGGGTTGCATGATCAAGTGCATCAAGGAAGGAGGCGTGCGATTCAAGATGGAGGGCTGGGGGTTCTTCATCACGGTGCTTAAAAGAAAAAAAGCGTAAATTTCAACCACTTCCGACTTTTGCATTTCTCTTTGAAGTAAAAAAAATCTCATTCTCAAAGAGGGTGGCGAGGTTCCCTGCTCGAGAGTTTATGGTGACCTTTTCTTCATTGAAATGACTGTAAGTTTTATGGAGAAAGAGAAGGAGATGAGTGTGATGCAAAGAAGAGTAGAAGAATAGAGCATTGATGAGAGGAGAATTAAAAAAGAAAAATGGATGGCAATATGGGAACTTTTTGGGAATCAAGATTGGAAAGCAAAGACAAAGAGAAAATGATAGAAATAAAGTAAACTCAGATCGAATTTTTTTAATTTTCTTTTCTTTATTTTGGGGGGGGGGGGGGAAGAGTTAAAGCAGACTAAATGGGTATGTAGATTGAAAGTAAGCGAATTTTAGAGATTAAACAAGAGACCAAAAGTTTTTTTTTTTTCTGAAAAGAAGAAGATTGTGAAAGTTAATATTCATGTGTCCCTTTTATTAAAATTAATTTTTATTAATATAATATATTTTATATTAAAATAATTGAATCGATGGCTCAATCGGTGATCCGATGGTTGAACTAATGGCCCGGTGACTTGAGCTCTTGGCTGGGTCGATGTTTGGGCTAGATCTGATAACTATGCTAAATATAATATGAACAGATTTATACAATCAGAGAATATATCAAATATATAGTTTTCTAATATGCCTCCTCAAGTTAGAGTATGGAGGTCACAAATGCCCAACTTGCACAACAAACTGAAGAAATGATCTCGACCTAGATCTTTGGTGAATATATCTACTAGTTGAGTGGAAGAAGGCATATGAGCAATGACAATTTGGTAAGATTGAATTCGTTTATGTATAAAATGACAATCGATCACAATGTGCCTGTGTGTTCATGAAAAACGGAGTTAGGGGCAATATGGAGAGCAGCTTGGTTGTCACAACGAAGAACCATTGGTTGAGAATGTGAAATCTAAAAATCTTGATGCAATGTTTCCAACCAAGTAAGTTCACTAGCAGTGAAAGCCATGGCACAATATTCTGCTTTAGTAAAAGAACAAGACACAATAGTTTGTTTCTTAGATTTCTAGGAGATAGGGAAATCATTAAGAAAGATATTGTAACCAGTGGTGGAGCATCTGGTCATAAGACACCCTACCCAATAAGCGTCACAATAAGCATTAAGTTGAAAGGAGCTGGAAGAAGGAAGAGTTATGCTTTGACTAGGTAAAGATTTTATGTAGTGGAGCATACTCATGGCTGCATCAAAATGCGGTTGCTTAGGATTCTATATGAACTGAGAAAGAATGCTTATAGCATAACAAATATCGGGTCTAGTGATTGTGAGATAAAGCAAACGTCCAACAAGACATCAATATTGTGAGGGATCATTGAGAGGACAATCAATATCAGAAGAAAGATTATGTTGTTGCTCCATTGGGAAACCACAACACTACAAGAATTTTATATTTTAGCGATACCAAAAATAAGTATCGCTAAATAACAATGAAACAACGACGCACAGCTCGACCAAAAAAAATCAATGATTAATTAGAGACGAATAAAATTAGTGATGCACGCGGTGCTGCAAACTAGTTAGCACACAACAACGAGCGCATCGCTATACAAACTCGCGATGCATAGCAAGGTGCGCAGCCGCATCCCTTGGTTAGCAACGTGCGTAGTGTCACGCGCGCACGTCACTAACTAGCGATACAGTGCATGCGGCCTCACCCGTTGGTTAGCAACGTAGCATTGCTAGTGCGCATTGCTAACTAGAGATGCAGCGCATGCATCACTAGTTAGCAAGGCATGTGGCCGTGCCCCTTGGTTAGTGATGTGCGCAACGCTAGTGCGTATCGCTAGTTAGTGAGTTGCTCGCTTCTTTTTGTTTTTATTGGTGGCTGTGTTTTTCTTGATTGATAGCATCTTTTGCTAGTGCTTGCTTGCCTCCTTGTTGGATCTTTTTGTTAGCCACATGGATGGAGCATCGCCCCCCAGCCACGTCCCAACCCCCCATCCCCCCTAGCCCTCCCCCTCCTTTTTTGCTGGATCTTGTGGCCGCCCCCATTTTTGCCCTGCGGCTACATCACCCTTCCTGGCTGCTGTTGTTCTCTTTTTAATTTTGACATCATCCTCTTTATCCCTTAATTTATTATTTGTTTATAAAAATAATTTTAGGGCTTTATTTTTTTAAAAGATCTGGTGACATTATCTGTGTTATTTATTGATTATATGCAATCTTCTTATATGCAATCTGTGTTATGTGTTATTTGTTGATTATATGAGTTTTTTAATCAATGTATTGTTTTGGGTAAATATGTTGTATAATTTTGAACATTTTTTCTATTGCTATGAGAAATTGTAGTTCATGGAGTTTGAAGTAGTCATTTAGATTGCCCTCTCAATCTCATAAGTGGAATAAAAGCAAATGTAAATGGAGATAGAAAGAGGTAAATTTTACATTCCCTTAATTTTCTTAACAAGCAATCATGACATTTTTTACTCAAATCAATTATCACTGCACTTATGCAATGCAATTCTGCAGTGCAGAATTATGCCTTGGCATGCAATTATGTAGTGCAAAATTGTATAGCAATATGCAGTGCAATTCTACACTGCTATTTAAATTTTTTTTGATAAACCCATTTTATTTTAAAAAAATATTTGATTTACTTAGATTAAATATACATTCTTCAGATCAAGTAAGGCAGTTCCCATTCGATTCACTTGTGGTTGGCATACTTGGTGTAGTAGCACATTTGTCAGGTTAGTATTGACTATACTTCTTATTATGTGCTTCTGTTGATAAAAAGTAAATTATTATGTAATAATTAGATATTAATATCATTATTTGTCACTCAATATTTCAATTTGAATACTATTTTTTATACAGAATAATTTGAAAATGAACGATGATCGCTCATGGATGTATGAAAGGGTTAAGGATAATTTTTTTAATCCTGAATTTCTCAAAGGGTTAGAGGGATTTATTGCATTTGCATGTAGTCAATCGAAGTGGATGGATGAGCTTAGAAATAGATGGCCATGTAATATGACAAAGTGTTAGAGCAAAGCGTATAGGGATGTTAAAATAGTTAAAATCCATCTTTGTAAAATGGGTTTTCTGCCCAGTTACTACAAATGGTACTGCCAAGGAAAAACTAAAGTTATGGGAGAATCAAGCAATCAGAGGGTAGATACAATTTATGAAACAACAAAGAATTAGGACGTGGCAGTGAAAAATTATGACATGGCAGCGAAGAATTATAATTCATATGAGAACTTAAATCTATATGAAAAAATGGTACTGGATGTAGTGGGCCCAGACTTAAATTTAAGCCAATTTTATGAAAAACCAAATTCGAAAAGCCAACATTTTTATGACATACTACGTCTTGCAAATAAACAATTATGGCCTAGGTGTGAAAACAATTTCTAGCTGTCTATAGCATTTCAGTTGTTGAACATTAAGGCTAAACACCACTTATCTAAAGCAGCATTTGATGTAGTTATTGTAAGAAAACCTATGCAGGAATATTTACGCAATCTATTTTACATAATAATTTTTTTAAATAAAATAGCAAAAATAATGATAAATCGATCAAATCGATTTATCTATCTTACTACATCAGGAACTAACACAATAATAGTGCATATAAATGATATCAAAAAGTTAAAAAGCAAAAACATAAAATCATTTTATACTAATGATTTGATCATATCAAATTTCATTAAGGTACTTTACTTTTGTGAACTGCTGGATGGTTGAAGAGAAGAGCTTCTTAAGCCACACATACGTATGGCCTCTATAGGTAGTTCACACCAGGGCTCTTTCCTGTCCAAATCCTTCGGAGTACTAGCTTCTTAGGATCCACGAAGGCTGATCTTCTTCTTCTTTCGTTGGACAGCAAGACAGTCTTGTAGACGAAGAAGAACTAGTAGAGGTAGAAGAGGAATCCTTTCTCAAACTACTCTATACCCAAAACCTATTTTTAATCTAGGTTTTGCACTCACCCAAAAACTTAATCCTCATAATACCACACACTAAGGTAGAAACCCTCAAAAAATCCTCTAGGCTACCGCCTATTATAACCCCTTATATAGAGGCTATCATGAGGGGAAGAGGTTTGGAAGGTGGAAGGATTTATGAAGAGTGGGAAAGGTTTGAAAGGTGAAGGGATTTGGAGAGAGGTTGGGAAGATGGAGGGACTTGAGGAGAGGGCTAAGAAGAAAACCATATTTAGCTTTACGTGTTTCAAATTAGTTTTAGGTTTAAATTTTGAATTTCAATCGATCAATTCTAAATTCTAAATTTAGACTTAAAAAGAATTTCAAATTTAAACACAAGACTAATTTTAGCAAAAAATTTAAATTTGAATTTAAAATTCAAATTTGAATGCAAAAAAGAAAAGAAAGAGTGCATGGTTAAGTCCAATCCAATTGGATCCCAAACCAAAATATATTTGGCTTGACTCAATCATCGATCAGCCTTTAGATCAGAAAGAAAACTCCTATGGTGTGTAACTCCATAGGTTCGAATACTAAGCCGGTAGTACTGGAATATTTTTAGCACCAATCAAAGTTGTCATTTAGTAATCACACCCGATGTCCGGATATATTGAAGATCTAAATCTTCTGGCATATGGTTATCATATAATTCATTCTTTTGACCTCATAATGCTCAGGATGACTTAGGGTTTAACTGCCAACCCTTAATCAGCATATTCATAATGTGTCTCAACCTTACAAGTCCTGTGACTCCTCACAAGAACTACCCTGGCTAAGGTTTTGCTAAGTTGAGACATAGTGAGATATTTACTCCAAACTATTTAGAGGGTCAATCCCATCTTGATCCACCACTGTTCCATAAGTACTTGATTGTACCCAGATACCTTTCATCACTGGATTAAAATTAGGTTGATGCAGGACCGATTCGCATGCAAGTAAATTTTATATGATTAATGATTGCAGTTAATTAGTCTCTCAAAGTAATAGCCTAAGAGGAATTCAGAAAAACTCACAGTAACTCTGCACGCAAAATAGTTCCACAGAAAAGTAAAAAGAAAGACCACCGAGGTTAAGAAGCTCCGATAGAGCTTGCTCTCCTTCAATAAAGTTACTAGTAGATTAGAGGTGTACCTAGCACAAGGGAAAGATCAAAGTGCTGAAGGGGTCGCTCTGCCTGGCGGATGCGTCCTAGATGACCAAGCCCCGAGCCCACGGATCTACGGCCAAGTATTCGCTGACCTGGATGATGATCACCTTGAATCCTGAATTCGTGGCTACTAAGGGATCTGCAAGATCACCATACAATGGCTAATAAGAAAAGAAAAAATTAGAATAAAGGTAAAGAGATGAAGAAGAAGTGGAGAAGGAGGTGAAGGTGGCTGAGGGTCCTTGGGCGTCCTCTGGATGAGGCAAGGCGGTGGCTAGGGCGCTTGGATGGCTGCTTGAAGGGGTGCAAGGTTCGGCTAGGGTTTGGGGCATCCACTGGTGGACGGCAAGAAGGGGCTAGGGTTTAAGGTTGGGCGGCTTGGGTGCAGGCATGCACAGGAGCAAGAACACAATAACACCAAAAAAATATGACTCAAAATAACTGATTGATTGAAAGGTTCGATACTTTTTTTTCATACAAGAGGGTTTCTTTTATAGAATAAGAGACTTGGGGCCCAAGTAAATACAAATATGGAAATAAAAAGAGGCACTCCTTTTTATGAAAGAAAATTTAAAATAATTTCAAAATTAGCGCCCACTTTCTTCCTAAAATATAGATTAAGTGGCGCCTTTGAATTTGAATACATGGAAGAAAATTCAAAATTCAGTAATTTGGGGTGGCCATATTGGGCATCTTTCACTTGCTTCTTTAGGCTGAATTCAGGGTTGAAATTTTTAAAAGAACTGGACGGCAATATGGGCATCCTTCACTGCAGTAATTCAGGGCTGAAAATTCTAATCTGGATGGCATGCATTTGGGCATCCCTTCACTGCTTCTATGTGTAGGCCTTGTCTTCTTCTTCCATACTGGTGTCCCTCTTGTAAGCTAAATAAACTTACTATCGGACTCACATTAAAATATATTGAACTGGACAATAAACTGAACTGGATGAGACTCAAATTAAAATAACTAAACCTAATTTCTTAACTCAAGACTTAAATCAAAACTAATCAGATATCCACAGAGGGTTAAGAATCTCTGCCTGATCCTGGTGCCCGCACCAATTCTCCTGGGGAGGAAAGAGCTCAACTCCATCGAGTATGGGTCGTTCTGGCTCTGGTATCTCTCTAGTAAGTCTGGGTCGAGGTGCTGCAAGTCCTCTTGAGTAATCCATGAATCATCAGATTTGGAGCGACCCTGCCATTGGACTAGGTAGCATTGATAACCATAGTTTTGGGTCGTAATGGCTTGATCATCTAGGATACGCTCGATCCACTCTCCTTGCTTAGGCAAAATTGGTGGTGGACACTCTTGGGTAGGTTCGCTCATGAAAGGAGGATTAGATCCAAAGTACTATTAGGAATCGCTGCCGGTTCCCTATACTCTACTAGGTCTGTAATATTTAAGGTTGAGCTAATGCCCCAATCCGAAGGCAGATCTAGCACATAGGCATTGGGTCCTACCTTCTCTATCACTTTAAAGGGTCTAGCTCATGAGCATGAAGTTTCTTAACGATCCCTGACGGAAATCATTCAGGCCTAAGCCTAACCATGACAAAATCCCCTACACCGAACTCTTTGGCTCTTTCTCGGGAGTTAGCCAGTCTTTTATAAGTTTTATTACTTAGATTTATTTTATGGCTAATGTCCTTATGTAAGTCTCTGATATGTTGTGCAAATGCTTGTACGGACTCTGAGACTCGTGTTTTGAGGGTAAAGGAATTAAATCAAGTGGATGATTAGGCTTGTACCCATGGACTATCTCAAATGGACTCTTGCTCGTAGACCTATTTACTGAGCTGTTGTAGGCAAACTCTGTACGAGATAGCAATAGATCCCACGTCCCTAGGTATTCCCCTACAAGGGACCTAAGAAGGTTTCCTAGACTACGGTTCACCACTTCAGTTTGTCCATCTGTTTGGGGATGAAAGGCTGTAGAAAAATTAAGTTTGATCCCTAACAGATGCCATAGCATTTTTCAAAAGTAGCTGGTAAACCTAACATCCCTATCAGAAACAATGGTCTAGGTAAGCCATAGAGCTTGACCACACTATCTAAGAAAAGTCGGGCTACCCTAGATGCGTCAAAGGTTTGCGAACAAGGGATGAAGTGTGCCATCTTAGAGAACCTATCGACCACTACAAAGATGAAGTCGTGCTTCTTCTGGGTCTTAGGTAATCCTAGAATGAAGTCTATACTGAGGTCTTGCCAAGGATGATCAGGCACTGGCAAAGGAGTATATAGACTGGTGTTCTGCTTCTGTTATTTTGCAATGGCACAAGTTCGACATTGGGCTACTATCAGGGCAACGAGCCTTTTTAATCCTAGCCAGTAAAATTGGTCTTCTATTGCTAGGATAGTCTTATCTCTTTCAAAATGATCAGCTAATCCCCCAGCGTGCATTTTCTAGACTAGGAACTCTCTAAGTGACGTCCTAGGGATACAAAGTCTACTGCTCCTAAAAAGATAACCATCCTGGATGGTATAATCTCCACTGGTACTGGATGGTCCTAGCCAAAGGGTCTTATGAATTTTACCAAAGTCAGGGCATGTCTCATACTCATATTTTATCCGATTGAAACCTATAACTTCAGTGCTAATAATACTCAACAACAAAGACTTACAGCTTAGGGAATCTGCTACCTTAAGGCTACTAGATCCTTTCTTGATTGGGTCCCTAGGTGAAACTGGATGTATTACATACTTGTTTACATTGTGTTTAAAAGAGCAGATGTTGGATCGACCAAACAAGGTGGTATCGTGATCATAAAGCCAAGGTCGACCTAATATAATACTACTAACACCTATAGGAATGACATTGCACCCGATCTTTTCTTCATAATTTTACAATTTGATTAGTATTTGGCATCTAGACTTGATTGGGATAGAGGTGGAATCTACCCATGAGACCTTATAGGGACTATGATGAGGAACTATAGTCAATCCTAATGATTTAACTGTATTGGCAGAAATGACATTGACACATCTTCCGCTATCAACTATTATCTTGAGCACCTTATCCCCTATCTTAACAAAAGTCTGTAGGATGTTAGTCCTACGCAAATCTTCTGGGTCCTTAGTTTGAGTCTGGGTCAAGATACATCTAACCACTCCTAGTAAATCTTCAGACTCAAATATTTCCTTCTCTCCATCATACTCATATATCATATGGGTATCAGCCTCATAGACTCTCCCTCAGGCTCAACTAGGGGCTCAGACTCAGTCTCAGGTAACTCATCTATATGAAGGGATTTGATTGGGCACTGGCTGATCATACGCCATGGTTTATTGCAATTAAAGCATTTGATCTGGGGGTTAGAATTTCTCAGGACCTCTACAGATTTGCTATGGGGTCGACTCAACTCGGTTTGGCTTGTACTAGGTCGGCTAGTGTTGGGTCGACTCGGGTAAGTCCGGTGGAGGTCTGAGTACTGGGTAGGTCTAAAACGATTAGGATAGGCCTGACTAGATCCTGGATATGGGCTAGAGCTCTTGGTAGCCTCTGATCTACGATAGGGTGGCCCTCTCTGAAAATGTTCATAATCCCTAGCAACTTGGTAAGCTTCTTCTAAATCGTATACCCTTCTCAGGTAGAGTTCTTTTGAATATCTACTCTTAGATATACCTAAACTTGAATAGAGTGACTTTCTCAGACTGAACGATATTATACCTCATGGTATACTCTTGAAATGTAGCAATTTATTTATTCATAATTTTGCTACCCTGAATTAATCCCAACCACTGGTCCAATAGGCTCTGGTATACGATGTGGGGACATAATTGGACCGAAGTCTAGCCTTCATGGCACGTCAGGTGACTATGGGGTGGTCCCTACCCTCTAGTGCTTGCTTTCGCTCTATAGTGGCCTAGTATAACCTAGCCTGTCATACTAACTTGAGCTTGGCAAATCTAAACTTACGCTCCTCAGACATGTCATACTATTCAAAGTAATAGTCCATCTCTTCCTCCCAATCTCGGTAGTCCTTAGGGTCCATAAAGCCATCGAAAGTATGTGCTTCAAGTCTGACACTTCGTCTCCCTTGATAGAAAGGGTTATATCCCACGGCCACTTGATGGATTAAATTGATTGATAAATCCTTGCAAGGTTGAGTTGGAATTCGAAATGGTTTCGAAGTTCTAATTCATATAGTCAATTTTTTATGAGATCAAGTAAACAAAGATCAATTACAGGGTTGACACATTCCATACCACTGATTGATCTGGGATATGTGATGAAAGGATTTGATCATACGGTAACCGTTCATGGACAGGTGTTGATGGTCACGTCAACAAAACCTTTAGCAGTTGGGTGGTCATGATGCTTTGCTAGAGGCCTCTCATGATCTATAATCATTTGTTGAATTAGACAAAGAGATATCCAATCATTCCTAGGGTCTATGATTAGGACATAATTATTGCCAACATGTTAAAGGGCCTAATGGGTCACACGCATTAAGAGAATATTGGATGAATTAAAATGAGAATTAAATTAGATTTAATTCAGATAAGATGATCAATTAAATAATTAGATGAGACCCAATTTAAAGAAAATATAATTATAATGGATATGATCCATTATAATAGAAGGAATGTTAAGGAGAAATTATTTGTACATATGATGAACAAATAATTGGATACCGATATGTAACTTGATCCATGTGATGGATGGCTCTAATTATTCAGGTATGGATGTCCAATCTTAACCATGTGAAGATGGAATCATACCCATGGGATGATGCATGATGAATCTCTACGATTTGATGATGAACACGTACAAATTAGGGCATGTAGTTATGGGATAACCAACTCCTAATTTCAAAGGCTGAGATTGTGACACTTGGATTAATCCTGCCATGAAGATGGGAGTTTCTTACCATGAAGATGGAAGGAGTTTCTTACCATGAAGATGGGAGTTTCTTACCATGAAGGTGGGAGGAGTTTCTTACCATGAAGATGGGAGTTTCTTACCATAATGATGGGAGTTTTTTACCATGAAGAGAGGTCTCTTCCTCTTTGGAACGTCTCATTTTTAACCTATAAATATAGTTCCTTCCTACCACGAAAGAAGAGCATGAGAAGAAAAGATTAGACTTTTCTTCAAAGATATCTTCTGTAAGGGGATTCAAGAGGCGCTAGCACCCCTCTCTCTCCCGTGGTGTCATCTTCATACCTTGGAGGTCTTCATCCCTTCTTCTCTGTGGATCACCATTAGAGGCCAGACACATGGATGGCTAGTGGCAGGGATTAACCGACTTCATCCTCATCTACATCGATAAAGGACTCAGGTATGAATAAAATTAGATTTTATTTGAGATATAATAAATTTGTTCCTAAGGATCCTGGGCATCTAAAAATTTTATATTATATCTTTCGCAATGTTTATATGAATTTGATTCATATCTTGTATACATAATTCCCATCAGTGGTATCAAAGCCCCCTTAGGCTACAGATTCATTAATCTGATAGGATACTTGAGTCAATATGATTGATAATATGATTATTTATTATGCTTAAAATCATGATGAGTTTTCATATTGATAATAAATCTAAAATATAATAAAATGTTTATTATTTGATGATAAATAATATTATTTAGATTTATGCATATTCATTATCATGTTCAAATAGAGTACTTTGAAATATAGAGGAAAAGGTTTATTATATGATAATAAACAATAATTAATCATATATGTGTCATGTTAAAATAGTAATTATTATTTATGCATGATAGATACTATATGCTGAAATCCTAGAAATCATGTTTAGGATTTAATTTTAGCATGATGATTAATATGATTAAGATCTGATATTCTTATGATAATGAACATTGAAAACTTTAGGGTTGTTAGAGATATTAGGATTTACATGGGATGTGAAACCGACATGTCATAACATGTAATTAAATGATAAGAAAATTTAAAATTTGAATTAAGAACTCTTATCATAACACCCTAGCTAGATCACTATCTATAGTCATCATAAAATTTAATAGATGATAAAGATTTAGGAAACTTAGACTTAACCATGTCATTGTTTGATCCTATGATCCCATAATTGATCTAATCAAATGGCCTTAACTACATTGGTGTCTAGAAAGGTTTGATCATGGTTTTTAATTGCTCCGTTCGCTACCTGGGAAAAGCCATTCAATAGGATCGAAGGGTATGCTAAATAGGACCCCATTGATCAGCTGATCTGGCCATTATTAGGAAAAGCTCTTAATTGATTAAATCAATTAAGGTTGATCAGGATGGTAGCAATTGATTTAGTCACATGATTAGGATTCCTAAATTAGATAGTGATCAGGATCTTAATTTGATTAGGAGTCCAATCATAGATTGGATCTTATGAAATTAAGGTTAATTGAGATTAATCTAAAATCTACATATAGGATATGTAACCTAGCATAGTACAAATGTTGTAGATGTAGATGAGACCTATATGCGCTAAATCCCTCCACGAATATTAAGTCATAGCCTTCCATTGTTCACATGATACAAAATCATTAGGTCATGAGATTTGTCGTGCCAAAGCCGAGGTCGAGTGTACCTATGAGGAGTTGATTGTGGAACAATGGGTTGACTTAACTAGATTAGCTGGCATAATTGGCCAAAGTCAGGGTCAGTCTAATCTAGAGACAAACTTTAGGGTGATCACATATGGATGTAATTGACAAGGCAATGTCTCCTAAATGATCTAGGAGTCACATTAGATGTGATTGATACTAATCTAACAATTTGGCTTACCGAGATTTGTTGTGCCAAAGCCAAGGTCAAGGTATTCAAATGAGGATCCTAGCCCACTAAGAAAATTGAATGCCAATTTCTCGAGATTAATAGAGAGAGCTATTAACCTTGATAAAATAGTGGAGAAACCAACTTAATTAAAAATCTAGAATTACCATATTAAGTTGGTGATTAGTATTCATAGTAATTGACTCGTTCTAATTTTATGTAGGTTATCAGAGAAACCATGAGTGTAAACATCAACCTAAGGAATATTTTAGAATCCAACAAATTGACTGGACTCAACTCCCCTGATTGGCTAAGAAATTAAGGATCATTCTTCGATCTGAGAAATTCTTTTTGTCCTAGATGAGGTTGCACCGAAGGTCCCACTAGCGGATGCTCCGACTGAGGTCATGTGGCATACAACCGGTATAAAGATGCTGAAGACATGGCCACATGTTTGATGTTGGCCTCAATGTCACCTGATCTTCAGAAACAGCATGAGCACATGAATGCTCAGGAGATTTTGATGCACTTGCAAGAGTTGTTTGGTGCACAGTCTCGATATGAGAGGTTTCAAACTTCTAAAGAGCTATTTCAGTGCAAAATGACTAAGGATTCATCAGTGGGTGCCCACATACTGAAAATGATCAATTTGATTGAAAAGTTGGCATGATTGGGTTTTGTGATGGATCATGAACTAAGTGTTGACTTGGTTCTGCAGTCATTACCTCCCAGCTATTCACAGTTTGTTCTTCATTTCAACATGAACAAGCTAGAGACATCTCTACCTGAGCTCGCGAATATGCTGATGAATGTCGAGCCCAACATTTAGAAAGAAAAGGGGCAGGTTATGGTCGTGGAGTCTTCTGGCGCTCGTAAGAAGCGGCCAAAGAAGAATAAGGTCCAAAAGGCCAAGGCGACTAAACCAAATAAGGGCATCAAGAAAAACAAAGTAGCCAAGGGGAAATGTCACTTCTGTGGGAAGGAAGGGCACTAGAAGCGAAACTGCAAAGCTTATCTGGCTAGCCTGAAAGAAAAGAAACATACATATGCTTCTACTTCAGGTATATTTATGATTGAGATATTTTCTTCTATTACTTCTTATTCCACTTGGGTATTGAATACCGGTTGTGGATCTCATATTTGTATTAATATGCAGATGATAAGAAGCAGTAGAAAGCTGAAAAAAGATGAAGTGATCCTGCGCATGAAAATGAAGCAAAGGTTGCTGCTTTAGCTATAGGATCTTGTTCTTTGTCTGTTGGCCCAGATGGCAACCCAAGAGGGGGGGGGTGAATTGGGTTCTTTAAAAATTTAAACCTTTTGAAAACTATTAGCTTTAAGTTAAATGAAATTAAATGCAATGCAAATATAAAGCACAAACAAGGAGATAGAGATAGAGATAAGGAAGCACGGCAAACACAATGATTTTATAGTGGTTCGGTGTATCCAACACCTACGTCCACTCCCAAGATTCACTTGGGTCCACACTATAATCGACTAGATTACAGCCGAGTTGTTTTACAAGATCACAACTCAAAACTTGTTGTTTTCCCCCGGGATCACAACGAACCCAGCCGTTTTCTGGGCTCACCAGCACAAAACCCTAAACTCAAGCTAATCTAGCTTGACCCGAGGTATACAACCTCCACTAGTTCAATCCCCCAGATTGAACTAGCACAAACAAAAAGTATTTTTCAATAATACAAAGCTCCTCAAATGAGCAAGATATTCAAATGAATAAACAAATAAGTTTAGAAAAGCCTGTTTGAAGTAGATTGGAGTTGAGCTTTTCTTCTTTTCTTCTTT
The DNA here is from genome assembly GCA_900491605.1 of Calamus simplicifolius. Taxonomy (NCBI): domain Eukaryota; kingdom Viridiplantae; phylum Streptophyta; class Magnoliopsida; order Arecales; family Arecaceae; genus Calamus; species Calamus simplicifolius. The sequence goes on from UESW01004149.1 coordinate 993,862, forward strand.
TCCTCTTCTCTTTGGAGATGTTGAATCAGGCCTCAGCTTTGATTCGTTGCAAATGTTGCAGATGAGAAGTTGGAAAATCTTCAAAACAGAGTTTCTTCTTCCCCTTTGAGAATCCTTCGATTTTTTCAAGATTGAATGCCTTGGATTCTCTTTGAGCTTTTTGGAGTGGAAGGATTTGAATTTGATGCTTTTCTCTTGAGATTCAGGCTCAAGCTTCTCGGATTTTTGATTTGAAATTTTTCTATTTTCCATCCTCTTTTTCAAACGGGAGTTTTCCCCTTTTTATAGATTTCTTTTAATCCATTTTGGGAAGAAAACTAGCCGTTGGAATGTACCTGGAAACAAAATATATCCGTTAGAAATTAGGTAAAAAGGAAATATTACCGTTAGAGCTGATCTGGCAATTTAAAATTCGTCCCAGACAGGTTGGAGTCGGCTCCAACTTTTCAGGTGTCGGCTCCAAGTCGTTTTTCCAAAAATAGAAAGTTCTGAGTTCGTCGAGGAGTCGGCTCCGAAAAAGTTAGGTGTCGGCTCGCCATCGTCAGGTGTCGGCTCCCAAATACTGTAGGTGTCGGCTCCAAGATGCTCAAAAAATCAACGTTCTGTCCCCGCATCGGAGTCGGCTCCAGACACTGTAAGTGTCGACTCCGAAACTCTGGGTGTCGGCTCCGAAACTCTAGGTGTCGGCTCCGACCGTATCAAAAATCAGAAGAAAATTTGAATGGCCATGGGGTCGGCTCCAGGAATTCTAGGTGTCGACTCCAGGTTCTGAAACTTTGAAATTATGTTTTGCAATTGATTCAAAACACGTTTCTTAATTTATTTAAATTGATCAAATATTTTTAAGTCCTGAAACACTTGTCAAATCCATTAGTAATCAAATAAATATACTCAATTCCTTTATTAATCATCAAAATCAATAATTGGGTCAACAATCTCCCCCTTTTTGATGATTATAAAAACATTGAGTATATGCATAGTATTCTTAAATTAAAATTTTCAAGAGAGTGATCCTCACAAGTAAGCTCCCCCTGAATAAGGTAGCTCCCCCTATGAAGTTCAAATTATCAATTGTTCGTTTGATACTTAGAATTTAGTCATTTCAATTTTCACACTTAATGGAATTAATGTGTATCAATTCACTTGATACCAATTAAAGCATAACCAATCAATGCAATCAAATAAGCTTTAATTGAATTCCAATCAATTACTAATCAATGCATATACGACATAACTTTCTCCCCTTTTTTGTAATCAACAAAAAGATAAAGAAAAGTTAAGTCAAAAGATAAATTGATAGATCAAAAGATAATTTCATTTCATCAAAAGTCAAGTGTTACAAAATGAAACTGAAAAAGTCATCAAAGTCAAGTATTACATTAAAAAGAAACTATGTCACTTTCATTACATCAAAAACAACTTTCATTACATCAAAATTGAAACTTCATTACATCAAATATATTAGTTCTAATTATCCTTGTTAAATGATCTACAATCTTCTGCATTCCTTCAGTCTGAGCTTGACGTAGTCTTTTAATCTTTCATCAACAAAAGTACAAGCAGTCAATTTTATCTTGTAAGCTCGGCATTGCACTTTGAATAGGTTTCAGAATCTCCACAGATATCTTTAAGTTCTTCAAAAATGTTCTTCAAGTCACTACTTAAAGATCCAGCAGAAGAGCTAAGAGTTGATTCAATTTTGGCAATCCGATCATCTAAGGAATAAAGAGTTTCTTTAAGATTCATAAATTTGTTATCAAACTCAGTCTTCAATTCATCCTTCTGAGCAGCAAGTAAGATTTTTGAGTTGCTCCAATTGAAGGTCTGAAAATCCGACTGATGAAGTGGATGAAATCACAGGTACTGGGGCAGGAGCTGGAACAGGACTACTAGGATGCGGAGAGGGAACCCTCATAGACGGACCAGCCTCACAAGGTGCAGAATGTCTAGGCTCAGGGGCTCTCTCATCCAAGTTGCCTTTCCTTTCCCACTGACCATTCAACCTTACAAATCCCATCCGATGCAAAGTGGCCAAACTGTAGTAATCGGTGTGTCTGGCTCTTGGATGGTTCATTCTCTAGAATCACTACTCCTTGGCTCCTGAATACCATATAGAATCATGCCATAAGGTAGGATGATCTTCTCTTCCCTCCGGCCTCGGCCATATAAAATATCATCATGCAGCTAGGTTAATAGGCTGACCGGTCAATACACTATCCATCACAACAATGTCCCGCTCGGAGACATACTCAAAACGACCGGTCTTTGGGAAAAAATCCTGCTGCAAATGTTATGTAACAATCTTAATTCCAAGGGCAACTGTTAGCCCTAATTTCCTCAAATTCTTAACCTCTTCCTAACATCCTTGATAAGGCCGCTGATCTCTCACTGTGCATATCGGCAGCTAATCCGGTAATGGGATGCTCAGGAGATTTCCTAATTTTTGAAATGTAAGATGAATCCGTTTACCTCTAACAGAGCTTACTAAACCACCATCTCCTCTCGATAAATTGAAATAAAATTCTTTTACTAAAGCTGGGTAAGTGGGAACATCAAGAGACAACTTATCCCATCCGAGCTCCTTAAGTTGATTACCAATTGAAAAACCTCGGATTGAAAGAATTCGAAGTCAACTTTCCTACCCATTGTGATTACCCTCCCTGCTAGGGTATCTACCTGAGGATGAAGTGGTGTTAGGATTGTCTGAATCGGTGGAGGAATCCTCGCTTGGAGACGGCTCGCGGACGGGTCGCCTCACGGAATGCTTCCCGGTCACCACAGTCGCTCCAATCACCGAACCTCTCCTCTTAGGTGCCATTGGATCCTTAGGAAAGCTTGGGAGGAGTGGAATTAGAGATGGGGAGGCTTTGAGAGAGTTTGGAGGGATTTGGTTGAGGATTCAAAGTTTAGGAAATGACGAGGTGTCGACTCTGCCCTAATAAATCGATTTTGGATTCCCAGGTGTCGACTCCCGCAAAGTCGGGTGTCGACTCCAAATCGCTAACACAGTCAGCGCTCGAACTGGAGTCGGCTCCACTTATACGGGTGTCGGCTCCAAGGTCAGGGACCGAGAGCGACACAGACAAAGGTGTCGACTCCTCATTCTGAGGTGTCGACTCCAATGACAGTTTCAGAGAAAAATAATTGAGATTCAAACAACTGAAACTTGCCAAAAAAATTTTATAAAATTTGGAGTATTAAGAATCAAGATGCTCAGATGACTAGATAATTTGTCCTTAAAATTATGAAAGGAATATCAAGAAATTAATAGAAATCTAGATAGTCATTCCTTAGTGTTTCAAAATCAATCCAAAGGGTCACATATCCCTAATTCACCTCTAAGATAACAAAATCTCTCTTCACTCAAGGGTTTTGTAAATATATCAGCTAATTGTTCTTCAGTATTAACATATTCAAGACAAATTTCATTATTAGCTACATGTTCTCTTATAAAGTGATATCTAATTTCAATGTGTTTTGTTCTTGAATGTTGAATTGGATTTTTAGTTAGATTTATTGCACTTGTGTTATCACATCTAATTGGAGTTTTATCAAGTGTTATGCCATAATCTTCAAGTTGTCTCTTAATCCAAAGGATTTGAGCACAGCAACTTCCAGCTGCAACATATTCTGCTTCAGCAGTAGATAATGCAACCGAATTTTGCTTTTTGCTAAACCAAGAGATTAAGTTACTCCTAAGAATTGACATGCTCCACTTGTGCTTTTTCTATCTAATTTACATCCAGCATAGTCAGAGTCAGAATATGCAATCAAGTTTAATGTTGAGTCTCTAGAATACCATAAACCTACATTTTTAGTTCCACTTAAATATCTTAAGATTCTTTTTACAGCAATTAAGTGAGATTCTTTAGGTTCAGATTGAAATCTAGCGCATAAACATACAGCAAACATATATCTGGTCTACTAGCTGTTAAGTAAAGAAGAGATCCGATCATACCTCTGTAATATTTTTGATCTACTTTCTTACCATCTTCATCTTTGTCCAATTTGCATGAAGGACTCATAGGAGTTCCAAGTGGTTTGATTGACTCCATTCCAAACTTCTTGAGCAAGTTCTTTTGTGTATTTGGCTTGATTGATGAAAATTCCTTCTTTGCTTTGCTTGATTTGAAGTCCTAGGAAGAAGTTGAGTTCTCCCATCATGCTCATTTCAAACTCACCCTGCATCAACTTAGCAAATTCTTGACATAACAAATTGTTAGTAGCACCGAATACAATATCATCAACATATATTTGTACTACTAATAAATCCTTGTCTTTTCTTTTCAAAAATAGTGTTTTATCAACATTTCCTCTTTAAAATCATTTTCAATTAGAAATTTACTTAATCTTTCATACCAAGCTCTAGGTGCTTGTTTTAAACCATATAGTGCTTTGTGCAATTTAAAAACATGATTTGGAAATTCATGATCTTCAAAACCAGGTGGTTGTTCAACAAAAACTTCCTCATTTATAAATCCATTTAAAAATGCACTTTTAACATCCATTTGAAATAAATTGATATGCAAATGACATGCAAATGCAAGTAATAATCTAATTGCTTCTAGTCTAGCTACAGGTGCAAAAGTTTCATCAAAATCAATTCCTTCTTCTTGATTATATCCTTTTGCAACTAATCTAGCTTTTTCTAATTACTATGCCATTTTCATCTAATTTATTTCTAAATACCCATTTTGATCCTATAACAGAATGATCTTTAGGTCTATCTACAAGAGTCCAAACATTATTTCTAGTAAATTGATTTAATTCTTCTTGCATAGCTAACATCCAATTATTATCTTTTTCTGCTTCTTCAATAGTTTTAGGTTCAATTTGAGATACAAATGCAAGATGATTATTGATGTTTCTCATTGATGATCTAGTTCTTACTCCTTGAGATGGATCACCTATAATTAATTCTTTTGGATGACCATAGGCATATCTCCAATCTCTAGGAAGATCTACATCATTATGATTTGCATCAACAATCAACACTAGGAGAATCATTATCTTTAGCTTCTTGTTCATGATCTGAAGATACATCTATATTCATTTTTCAATATCTCTTTCTAGAATGTTTGTATCTTCCTCATCATCAATCTTTTCAGAACTCGATGCTAAAGATTCATCAAAAATTACATGAATAGATTCTTCTACAATTAAGTTTCTCTTGTTAAACACTCTATAGGCTTTACTAGATGTTGAATATCCTAAGAAAATGCCTTCATCAGATTTTGCATCAAATTTTCCTAGATTATCTTTACCATTATTATGAATGAAACATTTACAACCAAATGCATGAAAGTAACTTATGTTTGGTTTTCTATTATTCCATAGTTCATAAGGAGTTTTCTTAATGATTGGCCTAATTAAAGCTCTATTAAGAATGTAACATGCCGTGTTTATAGCTTCCGCCCAAAAGTATTTTGGTAAGTTGCTTTCACATAGCATGGTACGGGCCATGTCTTCTAAGGTTCTATTTTTTCTTTCAACTACTCCATTTTGTTGTGGTGTTCTAGGTGCTGAAAAATTATGATGAATGCCATTTTCTATGCAAAAGTTTTCAAATAAATGATTTTCAAATTCAGTGCCATGATCACTTCTTAGAGACACTATGGTGTTTTTTTCTCATTTGTGACCTTCTTGAAGAATTTCAAAAACAATGGAAAGGTCTCATCTTTATGAGCTAAAAATAATACCCAAGTGTATCTAGAGTAATCATCTACAATCACAAGACCATATTTCTTTCCTCCTAGACTTGTGGTTCTAGTAGGTCCAAAAAGATCCATGTGAAGTAGTTCAAGTGGCCTAGAAGTGGAAACAATATTTTTAGTTTTGAAAGAATTTCTAGTTTGTTTTCCAAATTGACATGCATCGCAAATTTTGTTATTTTCAAAATCTAGTTGTGGAAGTCCTTTTACTAAATCCATTCTAATTAATTTTGAAATAAGGTGTGTGCTTGCATGACCTAATCTACGATGCCATAACCAACCAATCTCATTCATATTAGCATTATTAGCAACTAAGCAATGATTACTAGTAGACAAATTGTCTAAATCAATCAAGTATACATTGCCATTTCTATTTCCAATAAAAATAATGCTATTATCAATGGGATTAGAAACAGTGCAGATTGATGCTTCAAATGATACTTTAAAACCTTTATCACATAATTGACTAATACTTATTAGATTATGTTTTAAACCATTAACATATAAGACATTTTCAATATATGTGGAGGGAGTTATTTGAATTTTACCAAACCCCATGATTTGGCCTTTGCCATTGTCACCAAATGTAACAACTCCTCCTCTTTTGCTCTCAAGGGTGATGAATTGATCCTTGTCACCCGTCATGTGTCTTGAGCAGCCACTATCGAGATACCACTTTCGCTTTGATCTTTTGGCCGCAAGACACTCCTGCAAAAATAATTAAGTCTTATATTTAGGTACCCAAGCCTTCTTGGGTCCTTCATGGTTAGTAGCATAAAAGATCGTTCCTTTGGGAACCCATATTTTCTTGCCTTTACTATTTAATTTTTTGTTACTGTTTCTTGCATCACATTCATAGGATTTATGCCTTTCTTGTTACAATAATGACATGTAACATTATCTCTATTTTGTTCTTTTCTAAAAAAGTTTTTGATAAATTTTTGTTTTAAGTTAGGTCTATATCCTAAACCAGCTTTATCATATATAGCTCTTTGATTGCTTAACAATAAATTAAGTTTTTCAGAACTATAAGTAAATTTATCAACAATACTTTTATATTTATCAACTTCCTTCTTTAATTTATCATTTTCATTAGAAATTGATTCCTTTTCTTTTGTCAAATTATCATTTTCAGATTTTAGTATTTTAATCTCATTAGTAAGATTGTCTTTTTCTTTGATAAAAATTGAGCTATCATTTTTCAAAGACTTGTATTTCTTTTTCAAAATTTTAAAGTCATCTACTAGTTCATTGAAAGCTTCAAATAATTCATCGAAAGCAAAATCATCACAAGGGTTTTCAGAACTTACCTCATCATCCTCGTTTGCCATAAAGCAAATGTTGGCAACCTCTTTTTGTTCTTCCTCCGAAGAGGATTCATCGCTGTCGCTCCAAGTTGCAACATAGGCTTTCTTCTTCTTCTTGAAAGTCTTCTTCAGTTGAGGACAATCGTATCTAAAGTGCCCCGGTTTCTTACACTCATAGCAAATCAAGGGGTCTTTCTCTTTGTCCTTGTCCTTGTCCTTTTCTTTTTCTCCTTCCATCTTAAATCCAGATTTCTTCTTTGGAAGGGTCTCTTTCTTCTCATGAATTTTTTGAATTTTCTTGCTAGAAGAGCTGTCTCATCATCATCATCATCACTGCAGCTTTCCTCACTTTCTGCAGCCTTAAGAGCTATAGTTTTCTTTTTCTTGACTTCCTCCTCTTGATGTTGTTTCATGGTTAGCTCATGAGTCATCAAGGATCCAAGTAGCTCCTCCAAGGGTAAAGTGTTGAGGTCCTTGGCTTCTTGGATTGCTGTCACCTTTGCTTCCCAAGTCCTTGGAAGTGACCTAAGAATTTTGCGAACAAGTTCAGAATTAGCATAGTTTTCCCAAGACTTTTCAAACCATTTACAATATCGGTGAATCTAGTATACATGCATGCTATAGTTTCAGTTTGCTCCATGCTAAATAATTCATATTTATGAACAAGAATGTTTATTTTAGATTCTTTTACTTGGTTAGTACCCTCATGGGTAACCTCTAATCTATCCCAAATCTCTTTTGCGGAATTACATGTAGAAATGCGATTAAATTCGTTAGCATCTAATGAACAATATAAAACATTCATGGCCTTAGCATTGAGCTGTGCCATTTTCCTATCATTATCATTCCAATCCCTTTCGGGCTTAGGAACAATAGTGCCATCAACAATGTGTGTGGGTGTACTAGGTCCATTAATTATAACACCCCACAATTCATAATCAGAAGCTTGAATGAATATCCTCATTCTTGCTTTCCAATATGAATAGTTGGAACCATTAAATAAGGGAGGTCTATTTGTAGAATGACCTTCGGCAAATGAAGATCCAACTTGAGCTGCCATTTGGATCTTTAGCTCTTGATCGTGTGATCAAATAAACAATGAGCACTTGCTCTGATACCAATTGTTGGCCCAGATGGCAACCCAAGAGGGGGGGTGAATTGGGTTCTTTAAAAATTTAAACCTTTTGAAAACTATTAGCTTTAAGTTAAATGAAATTAAATGCAATGCAAATATAAAGCACAAACAAGGAGATAGAGATAGAGATAATGGAAGCACGGCAAACACAATGATTTTATAGTGGTTCGGTGTATCCAACACCTACGTCCACTCCCAAGATTCACTTGGGTCCACACTATAATCGACTAGATTACAGCCGAGTTGTTTTACAAGATCACAACTCAAAACTTGTTGTTTTCCCCGGGATCACAACGAACCCAGCCGGTTTTCCGGGCTCACCAGCACAAAACCCTAAACTCAAGCTTATCTAGCTTGACCCGAGGTATACAACCTCCACTAGTTCAATCCCCCAGATTGAACTAGCACAAATGAAAAGTATTTTTCAATAATACAAAGCTCCTCAAATGAGCAAATATTCAAAATGAATAAATAAGTTTAGAAAAGCTGTTTGAAGTAGATTGGAGTTGAGCTTTTCTTCTTCTTTTCCTCTTCTCTTTGGAGATGTTGAATCAGGCCTCAGCTTTGATTCTTGCAAATGTTGCGGATGAGAAGTTGGAAAATCTTCAAAACAGAGTTTCTTCTTCCCCTTTGAGAATCCTTCGATTTTTTCAAGATTGAATGCCTTGGATTCTTCTTTGAGCTTTTGGAGTGGAAGGATTTGAATTTGAGTGCTTTTCTCTTGAGATTCAGGCTCAGGCTTTCTCGGATTTTTGATTTGAAATTTTTCTATTTTCTGTCCTCTTTTTCAAACGGGTGTTTTTCCCTTTTTATAGATTTCTTTTAATCCGTTTTGGGAAGAAAACTAGCCGTTGGAATGTACCTGGAAACAAAATATATCCGTTAGAAATTAGGTAAAAAGGAAATATTACCGTTAGAGCTGATCTGGCAATTTAAATATTCGTCCCAGACAGGTTGGAGTCGGCTCCAACTTTTCAGGTGTCGGCTCCAAGTCGTTTTTCCAAAAATAGAAAGTTCTGAGTTCGTCGAGGAGTCGGCTCCGAAAAAGTTAGGTGTCGGCTCGCCATCGTCAGGTGTCGGCTCCCGAATACTGTAGGTGTCGGCTCCAAGATGCTCAAAAAATCAACGTTCTGTCCCCGCATCGGAGTCGGCTCCAGACACTGTAAGTGTCGACTCCGAAACTCTGGGTGTCGGCTCCGAAACTCTAGGTGTCGGCTCCGGACCGTATCAAAAATCAGAAGAAAATTTGAATGGCCATGGGGTCGGCTCCAGGAATTCTAGGTGTCGACTCCAGGTTCTGAAACTTTGAAATTGATGTTTTGCAATTGATTCAAAACACGTTTCTTAATTTATTTAAATTGATCAAATATTTTTGAGTCCTGAAATACTTGTCAAATCCATTAGTAATCAAATAAATATACTCAATTCCTTTATTAATCATCAAAATCAATGGTTGGGTCAACATTGTCTTTGCCCACTGGGCTTGTAATGGAGCTTAATAATTGTTACTATGTTCCAAACATAACAAAAGAACATTATTTCTGTTTCATGTCTTGTAAATGATGGATATACATTTGAAATTGGAAATAAAGAAATTTCAATTTTTAAAAATGAAATGTTCTTTGGTTATGCTGAAATGTTCAACGGGATTTATGTTTTGAATTTACAATGCCCTATTCTCAATGTAGAAACTATGAAATTAAAATCAAATAATTCTAAAAACTCATTCCTATGGCACTGTCATTTAGGCCATAAGGATGGCTACTTGGGCTCATTCGATTGGGAATCGTTTGAGGAATGTGAGTCATGCTTATGTGGCAAAATGACTAAGTCATCCTTTACTAAAAAGGATGAGCGAGCAACTGAATGTTTAGGACTAGTACATTCGGATGTATGTGGTCCTATCAATATTCAGGCAATAGAAGGTTTTTCTTACTTCATCACATTTATAGATGACCATAGCAGGTATGGTTATGTATATCTGATGAAGCACAAATCTGAAGCCTTTGAAAAGTTCAAAGAATTCAGATCCGAGGTAGAAAAATAAAGTGGCAAAAGTATTAAGATACTTCAATCAGATCAAGGTGGGAAATACTTAAACTATGAGTTCTTAGAATATTTGAAGGAGAAAGAGATTCTCTCTTAGTGGACTCCTCCTGGTACGCCACAACAAATGGTGTATCAGAAAGGAGAAATCACACATTATTAGATATGGTACGATCAATGATGAGCCTTATAAATCTTTCCAAAATGTTTTGGGATTATGCCCTACACACAGCCGAATACACTCTAAACCGAGTTTCGTCTAAGTCAGTCAGTTCCACTCCCTATGAGATATGGTGTGAAAAAAATCAACCCTTAGTCATCTAAGGATTTGGGGTTGCTACGCTTATGTAAAGCGTAATGAGTCAGACAAGCTGGGAGCTAGATCTGACAAGTATAATTTTGTGGGGTATCCTAAAGAAACAAAAGGATACTACTTCTATCACCCACTCGAGCAAAGGTGTTTGTCTCAAGGCATGCCATATTTCTAGAGAATGAGATTTTTCTGAGAAATGGTAGTGGGAGAAATATTGAGATTAGTGAAACTCAAGAACCATAAATTGACATAGACCGATTAGATGACATGAAGCAAATGTCAAATGCAGTGGGAGTTGAGCAGGAGACTCAACTCACATTCAGGCAACATTTACGTGAACCTCTATCAGAAATGATGGAGCCACAGGAAGCTCCAAGTACACATCAGCTACGTAGGTCTAGTAGAATACATCATATTACTGAGAGATATGAATTTCTTATAGAAGATGATGAGCCTACTAACTACGATGAAGCAATTTGTGATATTGACTCCAAGAGATGGCTTGAAGCCATGAAGTCTGAAATGGACTCCATGTATAACAACCAAGTATGGACTTTGGTTGATCCACCTGAAGGGATAAAACCCATTGGGTGCAAATGGGTCTTCAAGAAGAAGACAGGCATGGATGGTAATGTGATTACCTATAAGGCGAGGCTAGTTGCAAAAGGTTACAAGCAAAGGCAAGATGTTGACTTTGATGAAACCTTTTCTTCCGTAGCCATGCTTAAGTCCATAAGGATTTTGCTTGCGATTGCAGCCTATTACGATTATGAGATATGACAAATGGTTGTCAAGACTGCCTTTCTAAATGGTGATTTAGTGGAGGATGTGTATATGACACAACCTAAGGGTTTTGAGTCCATTGATTCTAAAAAGGTATGCAAGCTGCAAAGCTCCATTTATGGACTTAAGCAATCCTCTAGAAGTTGGAACATCTGTTTTGATGAAACAATCAAAAAGTTTAATTTTATCAAAATGAGGATGATCCATGTGTGTACAAGAAGGTTAGTGGGAGTGTTATTATTTTCCTGATATTATATGTAGATGACATTATTGATAGGAAACAATGTATCCTTGCTGCAAGAAGTGAAGGAATGGTTGTCCAGCAAGTTCTCCATGAAAGATTTGGAAGAAGCAGCCTACATACTGGGTATTAAGATCTATAGAGATATATTTAGAAGGTTGCTTGGATTGTCTCAATCAATGTACATAGATAAAGTGCTAAAATGGTTTAGCATGGAGGAATCCAAGAAGGGATTCCTGCTGGTATCACATGGAATACATCTCTCCAAGGACATGAGTCCTAAGACCCAAATGGAGAGAGAGCACATAAATAGGATTCTATATGCCTCAGCAATCGGATCCATCATGTATGTGATGCTATGTACGAGACCCGATGTTTCTTATGCATTGAGTATCACTAGTAGATACCAGGCAAACCCTGGAGAGAAACATTGGATGGCCGTCAAGAAAATCCTTAAGTACTTACGAAGGACTAAGGATATGTTCTTGGTTTATGAAGGACCCAAACTCATAGTTCAGGGTTATATGGATTATAGTTTTTAGCCTGATAAAGATGATTATAAATCTCAATCAGGCTAGGTCTTTACACTTAATGATGGTGCAGTCAGTTGGAAAAGTTCCAAGCAGGAGACGACTGCCGACTCTACAACCGAAGCTGAGTACATCGCAACATCAGATGCAGCCAAAGAAGCGGTTTGGATCAAAAAGTTCATCACTGAACTTAGTGTGGTTCCAAGCATTGCTAATCCAGTACACTTGTATTGTGACAACAATGGAGCTATTACGCAAGCTAAGGAGCCAAGGTCTCATCAGAGGTCCAAACATGTACTCAGAATATACCATGTAATTAGAGAGATTATTGGTAGAAATGATGTAAAAATAGAATGAGTCCCCACTGAGGATAATGTAGCTGATCTGCTTACTAAATCCTGACCACAGTAGAAGCATGATAATCATGTTAAGTCACTCGGTATTAAATACATGGGTGAATGGCTCTAGTGCAAGTGGGAGATTGTTAGTGTATGCCCTAGATCCAATTGGATTGAATGTTGTATACATTCTATGAATACAAATCAAATAAAATGGTTTCTTTATCTATCCAGATATCTTTTATTTGATATATTTATCTATGAGATAAAGTCCAAAAGAATGTGAACCGTGCATATGGAATTTGTAATAGAGATTACAAATTGTAAGATTCAAATTGCACATTATGGTTCGATTCTTTAAACTTTCCTAGTCGATGTGTAGATGGGACTGGACACCATCAAACACCGTGAGACTAGCACACATTGCATATCCTCACCCTTGGGGTGAGTAGCTAATTTCACAAGCTGAAGTATGAAGATACTTGGATAGGTGTGTAGATGCTCGTTATTGTAACGATGCATTGGATGACCCGTACAGAGACCCTATATGGATACTCTATATAGTGTCAATGGTTGATCTCTAATGATGGTGGTGTGAGTGATCCTTTGACTTAAGATCTTCATTGCATCTCATATGTGAAATGTCATTCTTTGATGGCATCCAAACGTCGCTCTAGCCACGGATTGCAAATATGGTGTCGGTTGGGTATGACATGAAGCACATGAAGATGGTGTTTGATCAAGATAGGATTTGTCTTTCTTGATAGAAAGGGTTATATCCCACGGCCACTTGATGGATTAAATTGATTGATAAATCCTTACAAGGTTGAGTTGGAATTTGAAATGATTTCGAAGTTTTAATTCATATAGTTAATTTTTTCTGAGATCAAGTAAACAAATATCAATTACAGGGTTGACACATTCCATACCATTGATTGATCTGGGATATGTGACGAAAAGGATTTGATCATACGGTAACCATTCATGGACAGGTATTGATGGTCACGTCAACAAAACCTTTAGCAGTTGGGTGGTCATGATGCTTTGCTAGAGGCCTCTCATGATCTATAATCATGTTGTTGAATTAGACAAAGAGTTGTCCAATCATTCCTAGGGTCTATGATTAGGACATGATTATTGCCAACATGTTAAAGGGCCTAATGGGTTACACGCATTAAGGAGAATATTGGATGAATTAAAATGAGAATTAAATTAGATTTAATTCAGATAAGATGATCAATTAAATAATTGGGTGAGACCCAATTTAAAGAATATATAATTATAATGGATATGATCTATTATAATAGAAGGAATGTTAAGGGGAAATTATTTGTACATATGATGAACAAATAATTGGATACCGATATGTGACTTGATCCATGTGATGGATGGCTCTGATTATTCAGGTATGGATGTCCAATCTTAGCCATGTGAAGATGGAATCATGCCTATGGGATGAGGCATGATGAATCTCTATGATTTGATGATGAACACGTACAAATTAGGGCATGTAGTTATGGGATAACCAACTCCTAATTTCAAACGCTGAGATTGTGACACTTGGATTAATCTTACCATGAAGATGGGAGTTTCTTATCATGAAGATGGGAGGAGTTTCTTACCATGAAGATAGGAGTTTCTTACCATGAAGGTGGGAGGAGTTTCTTACCATGAAGATGGGAGTTTCTTACCATAATGATGGGAGTTTCTTACCATGAAGAGAGGTCTCTTCCTCTTTGGAACATCTCATTTTCAACCTATAAATATAGTTCCTTCCTACTAAGAAAGAAGAGCATGAGAAGAAAAGATTAGACTTATCTTCAAAGATATCTTCTGTGGCGCTAGCACCCTTCTCTCTCCCATGGTGTCATTTTCATACCTTGAAGGTCTTCATCCCTTCTTCTCTGCGTTCACCATTAGAGGCCGGACACGTGGATGGCTAGTGGCAGGGATTAACCGGCTTCATCCTCATCTACATCGATAAAGGACTCAGGTATGAATAAAATTAAATTTTATTTAAGATATAATGAATTTGTTCCTAAGGATCTTGGGCATCTGAGAATTTTATATTATATCTTCCGCAATGTTTATATGAATTTGATTCATATCTTGTATACATAATTCCCATCACTAGGCCCATCCCCAAAGTGAGGATCATGATGTGGAGGTCCCCTAGGGTTTGGCCTTATGTAGAGGTCAGGCTATTGGGCTCTCCTAGGATGAGGTGGGGTCTCATGATCAGACTCAGTATGGGCCTCACAGGCTTCTTCTAGGATGCATAACCTAGTTTTGACTTGATCGAACTTGGACTCTAATCTACCCTTAGATTGCTTGATGTCTTGATTTATTCGAGCTAGTTATTCAGTGACGATCCTTAAGTGATCCTCAATGTTTTGATTAGCCATGGGTTCAGCCTGTAATGGAGGTGGTGACGGTCGAAAAGATGCTTCTGATCTAGTGCACATGCAAGCACAATCAAGCACACAAGACTCAGACTGACTCGGACTATGGTATACTAGACCTAGTCATCTAGAGTAAAGGATTTGGCTTAATTCAAGCCAATCTAACAATAACTCTTTAATTGGCCAGTTGGGACAGGTAGGAGGGAGGAGGCTCATCCCGCAAATTGCATATGCCTAATTAGAATAACCCCAATACTCTGCTTAAGTTGTTTGACATTTGACCTCCCTTCTAGACACCAATTTCAAAGCACATGCCAGATTGATTTGTACTAGTCTCCTCTAGTACACTAGACCGACTGTTGGTGTCCCTAGCCCTTTAGGGCAAATGTCAATTAAGTTATTACTCAATTTTAGATTAGAGGCTTGGGATCGAAATTCACGGATGGTTATTTTAGGCCAAGGAAGGGGTCTCAATCTCTCCCTTATCTGACATCAATGAGAGCCCTTAAAAGTAATTTAATGCAGATGAATGACATGCAAAACACAAATCCTAATCCAGAAATCTATAAATAGCAATAAATCTCAGAAATTTTTTCTTCATAGATTGAATTAAATCTTTAAAAATTAATGAAAAATACCTTCAATTATATTGAATCTAGAAAAATAAATTTTGTAATTTTTTGATGTGTATGCAGGCAAAAATAATTTGATTAACAAAATCTCAAGAATTTTCATATTTTCTATGAGTAATCAGGCATGTAATTAATTCACAGATTGAATTAAATTCTTAAAAAATAATAAAAATACTTTAAATTATAATGAGTCAAGAAAAATAAATTTTATAATTTTCTAATGTGTATGCAACCAAAAACAATTCAATTAATAGATAATATACTGATAATAATATGAATTAAAAATCAAGCCCTGACCATTCTCTGATACCAAACTGATGCAGGATCGATTCATATGCAAGTAAATTTTATATGATTAATGATTGTAGTTGATTAGTCTTCCAAAGTAATAGCTTAAGAGGGATTCAGAAAAACTCATAATAACTCCGCACGCGAAATAGTTCCACAGAAAAGTAAAGAAAAAGACCGCTGAGGTTAAGAAGCCCCGGTAGAGCTTGCTCTCCTTCAATAAAGTTACTAGTAGATTAGAGAGGGTATACCTAGCATAAGAAAAAGATCAAAGTACTGAAAAGGATGCTCTGCCTGGCAGATGCGCCCTAGATGACCAAGCTCCAAGCCCACGGATCTGCGGCCAAGTATCCGCTGACTTGGATGACGATCATCTTGAATTCTGGATTCGTGGCTACTGAGAGATCTGTAAGATCACCATACAAGGGCTAATAAGAAAAGAAAAAATTAGAATAAAGGTAAAGAGATGAAGAAGAAGTGGAGAAGAAGGTGGGGGCGGCCGAGAGTCCTTGGGCATCCCCTGGATGGGGCAAGGCAGCGGCTAGGGCTCTTGGGCGGCTGCTTGGACGGGTGAAAGGGGCGGCTAGGGTTTGGGGCATCCACTGGTGGATGGCAAGAAGATGGCTAGGGTTTAAGGTTGGGTGACTTGGATGCAGGCATGCATAGGAGCAAGAACACCAAGAAAAATATAACTCAAAATAACTGATTGATTGAAAGGTTCGATACTTTTTTTTCAATACAAGAGGGTCTCTTTTATAGGATAAGAGACTTAGGGCCCAAGTAAATACAAATATGGAAATAAAAAGAGGTGCCCCTTTTTATGAAAGAAAATTTAAAATAATTTTAAAATTGGTGCCCACTTTCTTCCTAAAATGTGGATTAAGTCGTGCCCTTTGAATTTGAATACATGAAAAAAAATTAAAATTTAGTACTTTGAGGTGGCCATATTGGGCGTCCTTCACTTGCTTCTTTGGGCTGAATTCAGAGTTGAAATTTTTAAAAAACTGGATGGCAATATGGGCATCCTTCACTACTGCAATTTAGGGCTAAAAATTTTAATCTTGGCAGCATGCATTTGGGCATTCCTTCGCTGCTTCTATGTGTAGGCCTTGTCTTCTTCTTCCATACTGGTATCTCCTCTTGTAAGCTAAATAAACTTACTACAGGACTCACATTAAAATAAATTGATCTGGATAATAAACTGAACTGGATGAAACTCAAATTAAAATAACTAAACCTAATTTTCCAACTCAAGACTTGAATCAAAACTAATCAGATATCCACAAAGGATTAAGAATCCTCTGTCTAATCCTGGTGCCCGCACCACAGGTAGTCCCACACTAAAGCATAGTGAGTTTCTTGCAAGCTACCACGGTGATCTCAAGTTTGAGGGACACTTATATCTATATGTCTTCGCAAGTAACAATGGAATTCTGTAGGTGGGTCACGTTTAATAAAATATCATATATTTCATAGTATGCCATACCAGTGTCTCCACACTCCTTGATTAAGAGGACAACCAATCTATATGACATACATCAACCTATACTTTACGCTATCATTCTATAACATTGTATTCTTTGGTTGCAAACAAGTTTAAGAACTACTCGATATATCCTCTCTATATTGAATGCAAGGTAGTTCTAAGGACTCTATCACACAAGAGCTTTTTATAAAAAAAATTAAATGTGATGAATTACCAAAAAATATTTTTATTTATTATAAAGTTTATATACAATTACAATGAGCATAATCATCTACAACCTAGATGATTGGCTTTGGAACACATTTTCCAACGGTTGTTGGGTTAATGAAGGAGGTACTGCTACCTAATAATGTTGTCAATGATACATTTTATAAAACAAAAAAGTATTGCATGGGCTTGGTTTACCTATTGAGAAGATTGACTGCTGCAAGTATAATTGCATGCTTTATTGGGGTGTAAATGCAGATTTGATGATTTATAAATTTTTGATGAACCCCGATTCATGGAAAGGAGAAGTTCAAATAGAACGAGACCTTTGGCTTCCAAAAAATGTATTACTTTTCGCTGATACCATAGTTGCAAAGATTGTAGCAATCAGATGCCACAGCTGTAGATATGAGATTGCATGTAGAACATAAAGAAAAAGAGGGTGTTATGAATTATCAGAATCTATAGCATGGAAGCATTTTAATAATATGCATCCTAATTTTTTATTTAAAAAAAGAAATGTGAGACTTGCTCTCTACGCAGATGGATTTCAACCTTTTAGACAATCTGGACAGCAATACTTTTGTTGGCCAATAATTGTAACTGTGCTTAATTTATCCCTCCAGCTATGCATAAAAGACTCTTCCATGTTGTTGACAGTGTTAGTACCTGGGCTATCAAGTCCCAAAGAGAAGATAGACGTGTTCTTGCAACCCCTAATTTTGGAGCTGAAATTGTTGTGGGCAGAAGGGGTTCTCACCTATGATTTTCAATGAAGCAGAATTTTATTATAAAAGTAGCCCTTATGTGGACAATAAGTGATTTTTTTGGCATATGTCATGATGCTTTCTAGGTGGAGTACTGTTGGCCATTTAGCTTACCCTTATTGCATGAAGAACTCAAATACTTTTACGTTGTTAAGAAGTGATAAGCAATCATGGTTTGATAATCATAAAAAGTTTTTGCCGTCTAGGTACCCTTATAAAAATAACATGATGACATTTCTTAAGAAAATGGTAATTAAAAAAGCTGCACCACCTATTATGAGCGGGGAAGAAATATTGGATTCTATTGAGCACTTGGGTTGATGAATGTTTGGAAAGATGGGGCAGATGCAGTAAATGGTTAGATATGTAGAGAGCATGGGTAGAAGAAAAGAAGTATTTTTGGGAGTTTCCATACTGGAGTACAAATCCACTAAATATAATCTTGATGTGATGATGCATATTGAAAATAATTTCTTTGAGAACATATTTAATATGATGGTGAATGTACCAGGAAAAACAAAAGACACTGTTAAATCAAAAGAGGAACTTAATCAATACTGTCAGCGTCCTAAACTTGCATGATCAGCTATTGATGGTAAATATCCTAAGGCTTGTTACATGCTTGATAGGAATTCGAAAGTAGTGCTGTATGAATGGTTGAAAGGATTAAAATTTTCTAACCAATATGCTTCAAACATGAGTAAATGTGTGGACATGCATAAACTGAGGGTTTTTGGCATGAAAACCTTGATTGCCATATTTTATGCAGCGGTTAGTGCCCATAGCATTTCATGAATTATTGTCTGACAATGTGTGGAAAGCATTAATAGAGATTGGTTTATTTTTAAAAGAGCTAACAGCTAGAGTTGTTAGAACTAATGATATGACAAGACTTAAAGAAGAAATTTTTGTTATTTTATGCAAATTGGAATGAATTTTTCCTTTAAGTTTTCTTAATTGCATGGAACATCTACCTATGCATTTGGCTTACGAAGCTAGAATTGCTGGACCTGTTCAATATCGTTGGATGTACCCATTCGAGAGGTAACTAACTACATACACCTCTTTGATTTTATTATATTGAGTATATTGAGTATCTTATTTTATTTTAAAATGTCAACATGTAGGTACCTAAAGAAATTAAAAAATATGTTCGAAATAAGGCAAGAGTTGAAAGGTCAATTTGCAGTGCATATTTGGTGGAGTCATCGAATTTTCTTTCGCACTACTTCGAGAAACATGTCCAAACTAAGAATCAAACTGTGCTACTTAATTTAGATGGTTATGGATAGCCATTTAAAGCGAATGATGGAAGCATCTCCATTTTCAAGACTATTGGTAGGCCATTTGGCCAAGAAAATAGGAGATATCTACTTAGCGAAGAGTTTAAAGCTGCTCATAATTATATTCTAATGAACTACTTGAACCTTCCATAGAGTAAGACAATATTTCATTCCAAGACTTTATGGTTAATTTATTTCTTTAAATTATTTTTAACTCACTTGGAATAAATTGTTATTTATAGAAGTTGTTTTGTGATATGTAGAGACAACGTGATCCTTACATCAGCGATGCTGAAATTGGTTTAAAACTTGAAACAGAGTTTGTGTATTGATTCAACGATCATGTAAGTACTAAATTTACACATAGATTATAGGTTAACTAGTACATACCGTATATATACTTATTATGCCATATCAATTTTTTAGCTTAATTTTGATAACATTTTCATTAAATCCCTCGCACATTGACCACTGTCTAGAGTGAATACATATATCGGATATTTTGTGAATGGGTACAAGTTTCAGGTTGATTCATTGGGTTCCTCAAGAGCAACTCAAAATTGGGGGGTATGTGTGCAAGGTCAAATGGTTGGTGAAGATCAAAAAGATTATTAGGAAAGCTAAAGGAGGTTGTTGAAGTTGAGTACCCTAGTTGGTCTATTTAACACACAGTGTTGTTTAACTATGAATGGTTTGATCCAACTCCAAATGTAGGAACAAAATGCATCAAGATTATAATTTTATCGAAGTAAACCATAGAAGAAAGTTGAATAAATAAGAACCATTTATTTTTTATCATCTCAAGCTCAACAAGTGTGTACTCCACATATCCAAGCCTCCAAAATGATAAGTTAGATTGATGGGTTGTTAGTAAAATAAAGCCATGGTCAACCATTTATATGCTTGCAAGCTCATCTATGCTTGAATCCCCAGCATTTTAGGAAGATGTAACGGCCATACATGCAATTGAAGAAGATTCCCTGGAACTGGATCTAGTCCGTAATGATTCAACTGATGCTTTACTTAAAATTGAGGATGTCAATGAGGAGTCCAACGATAAAGAAGATGAATTTCAATCACAATCCAAGATAGAATCAGACGAAGAACCCGACTTTGAGGATAGAAATGATAGTGACTGAGTATTTGTACATGTGATTATATTTACAAACAAAAATTCATCTTGTATGCTTTTTTTATTATTTTAGATGATTCATTATAATTGTTTTATTTGTATAGTGCTATGAGGGGTCATGATCGATCCATAGCTAAGAGACATTAGCTGGCACAGGCAGTGGCGACTCCACTTTTGATGCTGCATGAGAGTTTCTCCGCACAAAAGCAACATCTGCATGAGATGTCTTCTGATGAGATGTCAGGATCATCTGCTGGGCCATGTTAAGTGAGAGTACTTCCTCTAGCGAGAGGAAGAGACTTCTATTGGTTGATGGCGAGTAAGTGTATTTTTCTCTTCATATTAATTTCTTTAATTCATATAACTGTTATGTGATTAAATTTTATTTACGTTTTACTATATTCGAATAAATTTATGGAGAGACATATTGCTTCAAGACCCATCACAAATATATTTAAGAGGCATGCAGACCCGGAGGGATACTGTTGGGACCGCGTGAGTCAGGAGGTCAGGGAGTTCTATTAGACAAAGTTTCATGTATGTAACTTATATTATATAGATGCAATTTAAAACTTGTGCATTTAATATATTAGCTAGCTACGTTTATTATTATAAATACATTTGAATTATTTTGATTTCTATTTTAGTTCTAATATGAAATTATATATAAAAAGTAAGTATATACTATTTGCATGGTGCTTAATTGAATTTATAATGTCATATTATGAACAATTATATTTACAATGTATTTATTATGCTAATTTATCTTTATAATATGCATATTAACTATTATTCTATTTGAAGAAGGAATTTGAGTGGGATCTAGCCATGACTCCTCTTGTTAAAAGGGCTTGTTGGAATGCACTCGCTGGCAGCCAATACTTTGATAATTTATGTCACTAGTAGAGAGGGTCGAAATACCCCATTCATATCTCTTATATAGTATAGGCTAGTTGGCAGCAAAAGTGGGCAAATCCAAAGTGGCATAGGAAGTCGACCACAGCCAGCTCAAACCGTCAATCCGAGAAGGGTGGTCCAGGCACTGGTTTTTCTTGTCACACAGCGGGATCCATTTCTATTGAGGAACATCAACATTGTTTTGTAAGTATATAAATTTATTTATTTTGCATACATATTAATGATAAAATTTTTTAAATAATCATAACTACAAATTTGAAACTTTATTTCTAAAGGCTGAAGGAAGGCGTTAATCCAAGTGAGTGGCAGTTGTTTAAGGCGACCCATACAAGAAAAGATGGGTCTTGGATCGACACTCGCTCCCAGCGTATTGGAGTAAGTAAATCATTAAAAATATTATGTATTAATTATAAATATATTTGCTCTAATATGAGTTACATATTATTGTATATGTATTCCTTGCAGGCTTATGTGGATGAGCTAATGTATCAGGCCACAAAACCATTAGAGAATGGAGGGTCCACATCTGACCTTTCACTGCAAAAGAGCCACTGCATCTTTTTAGATGTTGTTGGCTAGTCGGATGATCATAGAGTCTACGTTCTGGGCGCCAAAGCTTCTGCATTCTTTACCTGACGCGGTTCCTTTTCTTACAATCAGAGTGACACTGGTGAATATGAGGACATTGAGTGTTCCATCAAGGAATATGTTAGATATGAGATGATGACATAGATCGCAGACATCCGATAGGAACAACGAGACAAGTGCGTTCGTTATGAATAGGAGTTGCAGGAGATGTGACAGTTATGAAATTACCGTAGTTTACACGATTTTCTGCTCCACCTCCAAATGACCCTCCAACTGATCAATATTGATATTTCTAGATTTCTTTATATTTAACGAGTACTATATTTATGTGCTAATATTTTGTATTATAAACAAGAGTTATATGGCACTATTTTATATACTTTAATTTTATTTTCAATGCAAGATATTTATATATTTTATTTGTGAATGTGTTTTTAGTTATAATTTTATATTATCTAACCAGGTTTTTAATGTATATGATATAAACAAAATTAAAAAAATAAAAATTTTAAAATAAATAAAACAACAATTAGCGATGTCAGGTGGCGTCACTAATTAATGATGCCCGATCGGTGTCACTAATTCATCGCTAATTAATAATTCACGAATATTGGTGTCGCTAAATTCCTTAGTGACTAACGATTTAGTGACCATTTTTTGGCATCACTAATATAAATTAGCGATGTATTTTTCCTTGTTAGCGATACTAAAATGGCGTCACTAATTTATCAGGATTCTTGTAGTGCAAGGACTAGCACCAAGCATACTTGCATCAGTTAAAATGTTCAGAGCATGAACAAGACCATTTGCTATACGTGTCACTTTAATACCAAGAAAGTATTTCAAAAGACCAAGATCCTTAACAAAGAAAGTGGCAGATAGATAAAGTTTCAAGGCAGTAATACGAGCAAGATCATTACCAGTAATAATGATATCATCCACGTAAATCAGAATAACCACAAAACTGCCACCCTTTAAAGAAGTAAAGAAAGAACTATCAGCATGAAATTGTAAAAAACCAATAAATTTGAGAGAAGTTGTGAACTTTTCGAACCAATTTTGTGATGCTTGTTTGAGACCATAAATTGACTTATGAAAAAGACAAACTCATGTATCATCTTTTTGAGAATAGCCTTGTGGGCATTTCATGTATATCTTCTCATGTAAGTCTCCTTGCAAAAAGGCATTATTGACATCAAGTTGATGAAGGTTTCAATGATTAATAGATGCAATGGTTAGCATAACTCTTACGTAACTAATTTAACAATCGGGGCAAATGTCTCATGATAATCAATACCTTCGATTTAAGTGAAGCCTTTTGGTCTTATAACGTTCAATAGTGTCATTAGGTCGGTATTTGATTTTGTATACCCACTTAGAATCAATTGCTCACTTTTTAGCTGGTAGAGGAATAAGAATCCAAGTTTGGTTTTTTTCAAGAGCAGCAATTTCAGCTTTCATGGCTTCCCTCCATTGTTCATGCTTAACAGCTTGAGAAAAGGTAGTACGTTTTTCATGGGATGTAATGGCTGTAAGATAGCTAAATATTTGGAAGAAAAGAAGAATATGAAACAAAGTTAGAAAGTGAATGAGAAGTACCTGAGTTAGCTGAATGAATACGGACTTGCGTAGAATCAAGTGACAAGGCATAGTGCAAACATAATCCTGAAATTGAAGTAGAACATGATGAGTATGAAGCGATCGGGATAAAGGTGGGCTTGAAGGAGTAGGTTGGTTTCAAGAATGTGATCTGAATTAGTATCTGATGATTCAGGACTTGAGAATTAGACAGGAAGTGACAACACGGCAGGATTTCTTGCAAAGACAAGGTGGGAGGATTACATGATGATGGCTCAAGAGTAGTAGGTGATGGCTCAAGTGGAGAAATGATATAATCAGAATCAGTACAAGCAGGAGGAACTGAAATAGAAGGATTTGGTTTTTGTGCAAGTGAGTAAGGGCAAACATTTTCATAGAAAATGATATCCCTTGAGGTAAATATTTGATGGGTAGTAAGATCAAAGACTCTATACCCCTTTTGACCATGAGGATAACCTACAAAATGCATTTGGTTGTACAAGAATCAAACTTGGTTTGAGATGAGGAGTGGTTATAAGCATAACAGAGACATTCAAAAACCTTTAGGTGATGGTAGGATGGTGATTTGCCAAATAATACTTCATAAGAAGTGTGATGAGAAAGTAAAGGTGTAGGAGTTATATTGGTTAAGAAGACTGTTGTAAGGATACACTCACCTCAGAAATTGATCGGTAATTGGGCTTGGAATTGTAAGGCATGAACAGCTTCAAGCAAATGAAGATATTTGTATTTGACTACACCATTTTGCTATGGTGTATCAGGACAAAAGGTTTGGTGCAAGATTCCTTGTGAATAAAAAAATTTCTTACAAAGAACCCGATGTGAATTCTTTTTCATTATCACGCGAACTTCTCGAGCATTAGTATCAATTGTGTTTTCACCATTTTACAAAAATTTACTAAATAATTGTATGCCTGTGATTTGTATTTCATCTAATAAACCCAAGTGCACCTACTACAATCATCAACAATTGTTAAGAAATAATAACAACAAGAATGAGGGGTTGAATATGGACCCCAAATGTCATAATGAATAGAAGAAAAGATTTGATTACTTCTCTTTTGACTAATAGAAAAGGACAATCTAGTTTGTTTGGAACGATAAAAAAATGTCACAATTATGTTTATTAATAAAAAAGAACATGACAAACTAGAGATTTTTGATAGACAACTAATAGAGACATGACCTAACCGCTTGTGCCATATTTCCAAGGAATCACTCGACACTTGTGATGCCATAGCCTTTTTCTGAGAGTCAATAATAGATCCCATTACTTAAATTACCCGTTCCTATCAGCCTCCTCATCGCAAGGTCTTGCAAAATACAAAAAGTGAGAAAAAAATATGACAGCACATTAAAGCTGTTTAGTTAGTTTACTGATAGACAAAAGATTGCAAGTAAATTGAGGCACACAAAGAACTTTATTAAGAGTAATGTCTTTGGATGATTGAATTTTTCCTACATGTGTGAGTTGTATGGATGTGCCATCAGGAATTTGTACAAATATAGAATGAGAAATTTTATTAACTAGTGCAGATGCAAAAGGTGTCATGTGGCCAATTGCACCACTATCAATGAACCAATGTGAACTAGAAGATGTGGTCTTACTAGCAAAATTAGCAAAGTGAGGAGTTAGATCACTACCAAGAAGAACCATGAGTTGGTTGTATTGTTAAATTGTCAAGCCATGAACTGAAGACTAATTGATAGAAGATGTTGTGGACTATGGTTCATGTGAAGCATTTGCCACAAATGGATGTTCACAATTCTATGTGATGATTCAACCTTCAAGCAAGACTTGTTTGTTCTAGTTGGGAGGATATCTCACAAGTTTGAAATACTTTTCTCTTGTACATCTCGTTTTATCATAATATCAACAATGACTCTTGGTACATGAATCAATTTTGCTATGAGTTATCTTAATTTCTAGGGCTATTGCCTTAATAACTGGTACTCGAGAAGATGTGACAGCAAGTTGCTTTTCTTCTTAGTGACCATAGCATAAATCTTACTCAATGAAGGCAAAGGCTCTATATTTAAAATTTGAGATCTCACAGTAGAAAAGCTATTATTGAGACCCATAAGGAATTGATGTACCTTTTCTATCTCTCGACTTGTAATAAGGTTCCTGCTTGCTCCATATGTACAACCACAAGTGTATTTTGGGACTAGAACATATACTTGTAACGCATCCCATAAAGCTTTGAGCTTTGTGTAATAGGCTGCAACTGATGTTGTTTCCTGGTTGAGGGTGGCTAAATCCCGTTTGAGCTTATGAACTCATGGTGCATTACCTTGTGAAAACCTTTCTTCAAGTTTCATCCAAATTTTGTGAGCACTATCTGCATAGACTACACTATCATGTAAATCTTTGGCCAACGTGTTAAAGATCCAAAATATAACTATGGAATTGCACTTCGTCCATATTTGATATTCAGTAGCATCTGAGCTTGGCTTAGGGGGTAACCAATCGACAAAACCCATCTTATTCTTGGCATGAAGAGCATTTTGCATCGCTCTCCTCCATATGTGATAATTGTATTTATTTAAAAATTTGACACAAAAATTCTTCCAGGATCATCACTTGGATGAAGATAATATAGAGATTTTGAGTCAACAAGTTTGTTGCCTCCCTCAAAATCCCACCTTTAACCTTTGAAGAAACATAACATGTATCATCAGCATGGCTGAATAGAAATTGGCGAAGCTTTGCCTTTAGAATGAACCAGGCTATGATATCATGAAGAAATTTTATGTCAAAATCAAAAGATGAATTTTATTCATTGAATGATATCGACTATATATAAGAATACAAATGACTTGGAAAGCAATACAAGGATCGACTAAAATATGGAATACAATCAAGCAACTAAATATAGTATGATCAATCGTATACAATCAGAAAATATATGAAAATATATAGTTTCCTAATATCAACTAAATATAGTATGAACAGCTGAATATAATCAAAGAATATACAAAAATATATAGTTTCCTAATAACCTAAAAAGATTTGAGCAGTATACAAGCCACCCTTAAATCTAAATATTAATTTTCTAACACATAAAATATATATTAAACCTGCAATCTCTTTATCAGCCCATCTTCTTTTATTTTTCTCTTCTTTTCACTTATGTGCAACTTGGATTGTGCATGTGGATATTAAACAAGCAATGGGTCAAAATGACAATCAAATCAATTAGATAAATAATTAACTTAGAAGGGATTTGAAACTACAATATCTTGCAAACTTGAATTTGTTATCATATTATTTAATCCTTTAATTGGAAAAGCTTAAGAAAATAGGTTTATATAAATATATGTGTGTGTATATGTGTGTGTATGAGAGAATGCATGTGTGCGCATACACACACATGTATATGTAAATGTATGTATATGTATATATTAAACTTTGATAAAGAATATGCCCTTAACTTATGCTAGGGATATGGCCTTACAATCTCTAATTGAAAATCCTATCTTAACTTTGCTCTTTTAGATTCTAGACAAGCACTTATTGCTAGGATTTGGTTGCAAAGCAAAAGACTGAATTTTAAAATTTTTAAATCTTGAAACCCTAGTCAACCGAAACCCTAGACTCAGTTCCCTTAATTATATCAACTAACAAGGCAATATATTAGGATCTAAAAAAATACCTGTAATGCTAATATCCTTTATTCCACTAGGCACACAAATATATACCCTCCAAAGGTGATCCACACAGGAACTGGATTAAGGAAGCACTCCTACTTCTTATTTGCTTGATTTGAAACACCTTTTGAAAGCCTTTCCTACAACCTTTCTTTCTTGATAGGACCTTTACCCTCCTGAAGGATATTTCAAAGATATTTTTCAAAACTTCTCTTACTATCTTATTTTCCTTTCTAATTCTCTTCCTTAGCCCTTGTCTTAAAATGGTGGACTTGTCTTAAAATAATAGACTTGTCCTAACAAGAGAATGAAGAGAGATGTCGGGATAATTTTGATGGATGTTTTGCTATAATCACCAAAGCCTTTAAATAGTTAGAGAGGGAGAGCTAAAAGCATCCTTTCCTTAGCACTTAATATGATATTTAACATATCAGATGAGACCGTTCAAGTAGGAGTCTAGGCAGAAAGGTGCTTTGTGAAACGTACAATATTTCACAATATATTTGTACCAAGAGTTGCTTATTGCAACTCTTCAAAAAAAAACCAGCAAAGTGATTAATAATTAGAAACACTCTTGTTTATTCCATGCGTTATATAAATCAAGAGTTGCAACTTTTCATGCGCCCTCATGGAATCTACAACCAAAAATCATCCATTTGACTGATCAAAACTAATTCAAATGGACATAGAGGAGAGAGGATAAGAAATAAGCTTTATCAACAAAAAGGTGTTTCAATTGCATAAGGACTCTTGGTTCTTCTGTACCCCTTAAGTTGTGCGCATGCTAACATGGCACCAAGAGTCCCAAGCCCTTAGGAATTTTAGTTCTAGGCATGGATAAGGCCTATAAAATCAAGATAAATATTAATACTGCTGCCCCACTTAAGGTTCAATCCAATTTAGGTTGTACTCTAATTAGTTAGCCCAAATAACAAGCATTTAAACCTAAATCAATTAGGTTAGGAGTAAGGCTAGCCAACATATGCGAGTATGTTAATTAACTAGCCAATTAAGACCCTATCACCCTAATAAAAATATAATTATTTTTTTTGACCAATTCCTTAGCGTGTGTGACCCTTTAGGTTCCATATTTAGCTAGCAGTAGGTCTAGGTTCATGTTGATTTATTTCGATTAGAAATCAACTAATCGTATTAGGTCAAATCGAGCTAATCCTAGTTGCCAATTTGAACCATTTTTCATATTGACTCATAATTCAATCAATTTAATTCATGAAAACTTACAAAATATGACTGATGTTTAGCAACATGTCATGCCTACCCAGAAGATGAGGAATTTGGTAGAATTTATCAAATACCCTTCAGTGGCAAGTCACTGTGTAATTCATTCCTTTAATCTCCCTTTATCCCGAATAAGCAACGGTATGAAAAATTATCAAACCCTAACACTTTATTTATTTGAATCTCAAATTACTAATGAAGACTCGATCGATGAAAGATTAGAAACCATTTCTAATATCATCATGCTTTGATCAAATACTTTCTAAGTTATCATTTGATAAGATTACGTAAGATAAATACTCCTCTTATTAGGAATGATTGATTCCTTATTGACCTACTCACAATCTTCATACACAATTCACCATATCCATAACAACTCGTACATGACTAAGTCATGAATGAGTATGAGCCAAAAATGAATTCATGAGTACAGAATTCCATGGTGATCTCATATCTAAGGATCATTTTTAGAACTCTCACTAAAAGAATCATCTTTTGACAAGCAAGTAAGACTTCCATAAGATATTCTCATTACGAATCAATTCAGTGGATTCATACCTTAATTAGTACCCGCATCCTTATATTAGTATTCTTACACAAGTGGTCATGAGATCAACCACTCTCTCCATCGAGCATACATAGAATGTGCCTGTCTTTTTAAAATATCGATCCCCTATTCGATAATCCTTTGACTAGGTATATTTTAGATTAGGATTTATAAGATCTTAGGTCTCACTATTATAAACTTCATTATATCCATAAATTCATTGCACTAATATATGAAATTTATTATAATTTTAAAATAAAAAGGTATAAACATAACATATGATGAATCAAAATACCTTTTATCAATCTAATATTATTAATGAGTCATAAAAATTTTATAAAAAAGCCCCTGATATATAAGAAATATGATTGGCTTTTAGAGAACTATTTTTTCACTTATATTATAAATACAAATTTTCTTGCATTACAAAGTATTTATACGCAATCTAAATTTAATTAAAAATATGATGTAGTTTAGATTATATTCCTAACAAAGAAAAACTTTACCTTCTTATACTTTCTCTTAGAAACTTTACGTTTATTTTTAAAAGAACAACGTGTATATATATATATATTTAAAAATAAATTTAGACATATATAAGTTAAAAAATTTGTGCTAATATTACAAATCTAATTGGATTGGCCAATATATTTTAATTACTTCAAAATTAATCAATTTCAGGATTCAAATTTTTAAAAATGCATCATTTAAATATTAATGTTAAATTCATTATTTGCCAAGTAAAAGATATGACCACAAAGATAAATCATGATCCACACCTTTATTATATGCTATTAAAATACCATGAATCCTTTATGCATATGCTTGACAAGCAAACTAAAAATAATGTGAAACTCTAAAAGTTAATTATTCTATTTTAAGTATTTTGGTTAATTATTATATAAGCATATCAACAATTTTGATTATAATGAAATTTGAATAAAGCTCGTTATCTAATAAAATTTAGTTCTTGTAAACTAATTCAATATAGATATTTTCATATGATGGTGATAATAAACTATAAATTGCATAAATTGCATAGTTCTCCATCTTTAAGCGTGTTCCACTTGGTATCTAGCTAATCTCCTTTCACACTGCTCTTTAATGTAGCAATTTAGTTGGCCAACGAGGGCACGTGTCATATTCGGATGATCGCAGCTGTTGAGATCCATATTTTAGTTTGAAACATATTTTTCAACAAAATAATTTAAGTGGCTGGCATGCTATGTGGGCGGAGATCCCGGAAAATAACGCTTTTCTATATGATTTTGTATTTATTCGGACACTTAATGCAATTTCATCAGCCTTCCCTTATCTTGAAGCATATTTATATTAAATATTACTTATTTTTATTTTTTTCACATGAATATATTATTTTTTATAAAAAAAATGATGAATTGTTGGTGTATCAGCAATCCTGAATGGTAACGTAGATTACCTACAAGATAAATTACTGCTTGATATATTATCAGTAATGTTGATTTTTGTGTTTGATACAATAGTAATATTGATTATTATGTTTAATATGACAAACAGATTATCAGTCATATAACATCAAATTTCTAAAATACTTTTAAATTAAATTTGTTAAAAATTTATATATTATTATATATTTGATTTTAAAAAATTATATTTATAAATAATAATATTTAAAAAAATTATATTTATAAATGATAATATTTAAAAAAATTATATTTATAAATAAGGATGGCAACGGTCTGGGCCGTCTATATCGGTCCTGACTTCGTTAGAAAAGGGTTCCCATCCCATCAAGCCGTTATATTTAACGGAACCGTTAAGCCGTTATATTTAACGGAATCGTTAAACCGTTATAGTTAACGAGACAGGACGGGGACGGGGATACTGGTCGGGTAACCGGTATCCACTGCATACCCGTTTGCTTATTCACATAAAAAAATAAAATTATTTTATTAAATTTATAAATTATTAATAATTAAAAATAATTTTTTAGAATAAGATAGAAACTAATCGAGAACAATCAAACGATGATATTGATACATATAACAAAGTCGACTTCTGGGATAAAGAGCAAGAGAACGAAAAGTGGGAAAGAAAATAACTAACAAGGGAAAATTCAGAAAATGAAGATTTCCAACGCAACAACCACCGTATAAAAAAAAAGAATACATTCAAATTTTAAAGCAAAAATAAAGAGATATTTAAAGAGATATCTTTCTTTAAAAATAAAGAAAAGAGATGAGCATACCAAACAAAGAAAAAAGGTATTGGAGGGGTATTGGAGGGTGTCGATGGGCAGTGGAGGGCATCGATGGGGCAGCTATTGGCAAAGAAAGATAGATGATGGACTGATGGAGTTAGGTTCTCGGTTATCATTTGGTTCAGAACTTTAGATCAAATCGTCTGCATAAAAAATGGAAGAGCAAGAGACGGTTGCGTAAAAGAAGGAAGAGCAAGAGTTAGGATTATATATATTATATTTTTTTTAATTTATAATTTTTAATATATTAATATATATATATTTAAATTTAAATATATTATATTAAAGTTAACTGGATGAGGATAGGTAAACGGGCGAAGAATACCATCCTCAGGCCATTTAGCCGTTAACGAAAAATCTCTGTTACCTATTAAGCCGTTTAGACCGGGGATTTCCATTACCTGTTAAGCCGTTTAGACTGGGGATTTCCTCCGTTAAAAATGGTATCGGCCGAGTAAATGGCCAAACGAAAAAATTGCCATCTTTATTTTTAAATAATATTCAAAGCAATCAGTGAGGATGCACTGAAGGCTACCATCGAAAGAAATTTGACGACGGAGATATGTGGGTCGACTCGACTTGGAAAAGGATGTGGCATGGAACGGTGGACTCGACTCGGTGGAAAAGAATGTGGTTTGGGACCTTGGAGTGGAAAAGGATATGACTTGGGACCTTCAATTTGAAAGTTTTGTAGCGAGATTGGTAGTGAGGATGCGAGCAGATAGCGATCAAAAAAATTAATTTTATCAAAAATTAGTTAATCAGATCATCATATATCTCTGATAATATGAATAACCACCTCTTTATAAATAATCTGGATTACTATCAAATAATAGATTACCATAATATGTACCAAATATGTTTATCTTATAAATTTTATTTAAATTATCAATAATTCAAATAGATTATCTGCAACAAATATCCTCTTAATTATTATTATTATTATTCCTTTTGATATTTTTTATGGTGATAGAAACCCCATCCTTCGGTGAACTGGCAGGCAGCCAAGGAGGACTTTGTCAACTGATGGCGGCGACACGGTACGTTTGCCAGAGAAAAGGCTGAGGATGGCTTCGAATTCTGGTCTGGGGCCCGCACGTGAGAGAGGGGCGGACGATTTAACCAAGTTAGGAAGGAGATGACCGGAAACCAAAGCTAGCCCAACCCCAAAATTGTCAGAGCCAAAAAAAAAAAAACAATAAAATAATAATAAAAAAAAGAACAAGGCTCCTTGGGTTTTTTTTTTTTTTCAATGTTTTGTCCTCCAGGAGGTTTCGCCAATCGCCAAAGAACGTCGAATCGCTCTACAATCCAATTCCTTCCTCCCCTGCTCCAATCTCACATTTCCCTCAAGAAAAATCCCTCCTTTCCCGTCTTCTCTTGCGTTCCCGCGCTTCTCTGCCGATCCCTCTTTCGGCCGGAACCGATCCCTCTTTCGGCCGGAACCGATTCCCTTCCGGCCGCCTTCAGCATGGCTCTGGCCGCCTTCGATGACTTTCTGTTCTAGAATAACAGATTCATCGATCCCCGGATGGTTCTTTCGTCGTTTTGGGTCCTGGGTTTTTGAGAAATTTCTCAAGTTTTCTTCTTGGGGTCCGATTCTTGATCATGGGCCACCTGCAGGCCTCCGTTCCGCAGCCGAACGGCGCGGTCGGGGACGGCAACGCCCAGCCGTCGCCGGCGCAACCTTCGAACCCCACGCCGCTGCTGATCAGTGCCGAGATCTGGCGGCTGGCCGAGCAGGCCACCCAGGAGGTGATGCAGTCAATCCAGCCCACGGTGGTCTCGGAACAGCGGAGGAGGGCCGTGGTGGAGTATGTCCAGAAACTGATCGGACGGTGTCTGCCCACCGAGGTGATTCTTTTGTTATTTCTCTTTTCAAAGGTTCTTGCTTCTTTCGATTCGGGGTGTCTAATTATGTCTTATTTCTTGTTTTATATAGTAGTTTTTACTATCTCGAGTCGTTTTCTTTTCGATTGAGTATATATATATTCCATTCAAGATTTCCTTTTCTTCCTCGGCGCAGTTAATTCTGTGATTTATGTGGGGTGAGATTGGTGATTTCCATGTCATTTTGCTTTTAGAATGCTTGCATTTTACTAAGTATTCGCTGCCTGTTTTCTTCGACTTCATTGTGGTCACTTTAATCATGGAATTCTCTTTGACTCGAAACATTGGAAGTTGCATGATTTTTGATTCGTTCATGGCGTTCTTGGTCTTATTAGGGTTGTGCTTTAATGGGATTTCCACTGAGTTTATTGAATGTTTCTTTGTGTCTGTTGATGTTTCTTGCCTGCAACTCTGAATTGTTGAAACCTTCGTAGTGATTTCGGTGAAATAGCATGGCATTGTTGTCCCATGTGAATCATATTTGTTGAGATTTCCATCAAGTTTAATGCATGTTTTCTAGCATATCTTCATGTTTCTTTCCTTTTGGTAAAAAAAAAAAATGTTTATGACACATTCTATATAATTGCCATTGCATTTGAGCATATGAAAGTGTGCTAATAGAAAACTTCAACATTTCTGCTCCAGCATGGAAGGGCCCTGTCTATCTATTGTGGTCTATGTGGTGTTTTCTTTTATAAAATCAACTGATCACATGCTGCAGTATCTTGTTATTTGGTTTACGTATTTTAAACAGTCCATGCGACCATTTTATTGTAAAGCACTTAGTTTATTCAGCTTTTTTCTTGAAAAAGGAAAGATGCTCCAATTCCATACTTTTTTTTTAAAGCTTGAAAACACCAGCATTTTCATTGGAAGAACTGTGATAAAAATAACATTGTATATATGTTAGATATATATAAACTAAACATTGCCACTGCTCGGGGGCAAATGCCAAAACAATCGATTTCAAGAAATAGCAAAATATATTTTATTTTAATTATCGAACAATTCATGTTTGAATTGCAGTTGGATGTTTTATGTTTAAAATGAAGTTCTGGCGTAAAAAATTATCACTTTTTGATAATTCTTTGGCTAAGGAGAGAAGTCTTTTTTTTTTCTTTTCTTGGCAGTGAATGAATTAATCTTTATGAATTCATGACACATGAATCCTAAGAATCCTACATGATGAACATTATTGTTATCACCATATTGGATTGAAAAGCAAGAAAACTATGCCTTTTCACTTGCAGCTGCTTTAGCTTTGTTCACATTGAACACAATACAGCGGTAGATCTAAGATTGTTTGTGCAATTCCCTTTTTTCTCTCTTTCTAGCAAAAAGGTTTGAGTATAGTGTATGGATAAGTATCTTGACAACATGCAGGTTATTTTGGGTCTGATTTGTTTCACCCAATCAAAGCAAATCTGGAAAGTCTACATTTTCTTTGATACACAACAACCCTCAAAATTGGCTAATCGGAATTCTCTTTTTTTTCCCCCTCCTCAAAATGTAATGTGCAGGTTAAAGTTCTAAGAGTAGTGCTTGATTCTTATGTTCTTGCTTGATTGGGGCTTTTGACATCTTTGTCATTACTTTTCTTGTTTGTGGATCTTGATGTATAGACTATCAATATAAGAGCATGCTCTGGCCAGCCTCAAGTCAGAACAATTTGCCTCATCTTCTAGGAAAACCAATTTGCCTCGTCTTCTAGCAAAACCAATTTGTCATTTTACTTCATACAAAACTACTTTGAGCATAACTGTTAAAAAACTGAGAGTAGTAGTCATATGAACTTTATAAATTAGAGAAAAAAGATGATTAGAGAGGTTGTAAGGATCATGAATAACCTCTTGTAACAACTGGTTGTAGTATAAGCATTCTTTTTACCATTGCTTGGCTACTAGATGAAGTAGTGAAAATGAAGATCTTGGGATTAGTACATTACTAAAAGCAAAACAGCTAGCTAATAATGTAAGATGTAGATCTCTGGCCCCATAATCTGGACGGATACTTGATATATTGTTTCATTATTTGAAATTATTGTTTTAAATAAAACCAACTTGATTTTTCTTGATTCAAGCAAAAAGTTTGGTAAAAAATTGGCATATACTTGGTGTCCTCCTTGTACAACTATTGTAGGCCAAATAAGCTTGATATTGAAATTTAAATAACATGCTCAAGGCTAATGACATGTGGGCCTAATAGATTTTCTAAATCTTATGCTTGCCTCTTTCATTAAGTCATGAAGCTTTCGAGTTCTATGGACTATTGTATGCATCTTCCATCTTCAATCTGGATGGATTTGATAATTCAGTTTTACTTGAAATCTGAAGACAAGTTTTTGTTCATCATGTGCACCAAGAGGATTGTTGAGTCCACTCATCTTATTCCTGTATGATACATTGATCTTACTGAAGATCTTACTGAATTCTCATTGGGGCAAAAAGAAACAAAAGATGAGACACTTTACATCCCTTTCTCTTTTCTGGGGATATTGTCTACTCCCACATTCATTAGCAAAATATGACTGTAAGTCATCAATACTGACTATAGTTAGCAAGAGAGGGACTCAAAGTTATAGGATGGCATTAGTTGTTTGTAGTGCATTGAATTTATGACAAAGCCATTTTGAAGAAGTAGCCTACAATGCATGAGTCTGTTAAACAGGGAAATAGAATGATATATCTACATGATAGAGAAGTACTGCAAATGCTGCAGTTGTGAGTCTTCCTTTACATGCACACATATGCAATATACACATACTCAACTCAACTCAACTCATCTAAGCCTGATTTTGATATGGGTTTGGTCACATTCTTGGATACTACTGTGGATATCTGGACATCCTAATTAGAGGATAAGTCCTATATCCCCTCAATCCCAAATCCCTCGATCTTTAACAGGTCCAAAATCTTTCTTCTCC
This sequence comes from Calamus simplicifolius, assembly GCA_900491605.1. Taxonomy (NCBI): domain Eukaryota; kingdom Viridiplantae; phylum Streptophyta; class Magnoliopsida; order Arecales; family Arecaceae; genus Calamus; species Calamus simplicifolius. Next base: position 1,030,057 of record UESW01004149.1, read on the forward strand.
TCCTTTCCTGGTGATCTTATCTCTCCCTTCACCTCTCAACCTCCATAGTAGTGGATTTAGCTCAATCCACTTAGCCTCAGAAATTGGCAAAGTCTAAGAGCCACAAATATCACCCTCTTCACCTCTCCAAGGACAATTGCCTGCCTCCCCTCTAGCACACCGTCATGGTTTCTGGCACCCCATTTACACCCCAATCCATCCGTCTTTGGTCTTGCTTCTCCTTCTTAGCCTCTATAGTCATAAGGTCCATGTGCTCCCCTTTCTTTCATGCAATCATGCTCTAACTGCACCTCACCTCAAGGGCATAAGGAAATAGGGGTATAAGGGTGTCTTCTTTTTCTTCCCCGTGGAACATAATGTTAGTACTGTTTTATTAATAGAACTCTTTAAACCATGAGGGCATTTAGGCATGGAGAAAACCAATACTATAATCTATTAATGATTTTATATTGTTATTTAATAGTATGTTCTCAAGGAAGATTTTATTCTCAAAACAAGGGCATGGAGAAGATTCAGTTTGTGGCCCAATCCTTCCCATTATTGAGTGTCCTTTTGTTTTGCATCATTTCCCCCCCTTTCCACTCTGTCTGTGTTATGCAGAGAATACCCATACACACGTATCACATTACAATTTGCTATGTCATAGGAGATGATTTCTTTCAAGTGCAGATAATACTATGTTTTATTAATTACATTTGACTAAGAGTATTTTAAGAAAGGAAAGAAAATATAGAAACTTTTGTTGTTTATTCACAACTTGTAAAGAAATAAGAACCTTTCTTGTCGATGTTATTAATATCTTATTTGCAAAAGTTGAGCATAATTAGATGTATGCCAACTTTAATTAGTTGTTAACAGACTTCATTTAGAAAATGGAGGCACTAGAGGCTTTGTGAATTGTCATACAACTTCTATTCTTTATCTAGGATTTGGTGTTTTCATTAGGATTAGGAACATGTAGTTCAATAACAACAATAAATAAAGATATCAAATGATAAATCTTAAATGACTTATGCTGGTGACCACTTTTTAAAGCCTGTGAATAATCACTAGTTTTACTAGCATTAGTTCTTTTTTGACATGTTTCTGACCACTCTTTACACGTGAATTCATGAGTAATATTTTGTAGTTATACAATTTAATCAGTTTCTTATAAGTTAGCACTAACATAAAGGAAGCAATTGGCAGTCATATATAAGATGAAGCAACTTAACAGATATTGCCTTTTAACATCGTTTATTCTACAAAACTATAGACCTAATTCAAGTTTTAAAGGGCTATAAAACTCTTAGTTATTGAGAAGTTCCTAAAACTCTTTGTATGCCCATTTACTCTTCCACTTTTATATACTCAACTCAACTCAACTCATCTAAGCCTTTTCCCAACTACATGCGGTCGGCTAGAGTCAAATCTGCTTCCTCCACTCTTCCACTTTTATATCATTAACAATATTCTTTGCTTTTATAATGCAATATCACTATCTTCTTTTGTGTGGTGAGATGTCATGCATTGCTGATCAAGGCCTTGAGAAAGCTAACTGTGTGATGCCAGTGGCCAAATGAAGTTCTCTACTCTATTTCTTAAATTTTTTTCTAAAGTTTGAGTCTTAGCCTTGATATTCTTTCCTAAATCTTTTTTATTAAGTTTGAGTCTTAGTTTTGTTTTCTTTCTTTTCACCCTGAAACTCACATCTACTTCATCTCTTCTTCTAATCATTGATTTTGTTTGACATAATGTGAAAATTGTAGCTGGAGCAGTGAACATGATGTCTCTACCTACATTTTGTAGACTTGATGGGGGGTGGACCACAACTGATCTGAGTTAACTTGATCTGACGTAATTTAACCTGATAGAACATGATTCAATTACAAACATTTTGATCAAATTGATTCACCAACCCAACCCAACACGGCTAGATGAATCTATGGAGCCAAAAAGGTAGCTTCTTAATAGGTTTGAAACAAGCAGTTGCAATTACTGAAACTGTAGATCACTATGATTAATGGAACTGAAACAGATGTTGTCAGTGAAACTATACTTCACCAAATTGTATTTTGATACTTCTGAGGCTAATTAAAATGAACAGCCCCTGTTATGCATTTCTTTTATTTATGAAATTATCAATCCATACATGAACAACATAAATTATGTAAATTTTTCCTTAGTATTTAAGGGCATAAATGGCATATTTCAGTGTTGGACTCGTGGAAAGTAACTCTGGAATATTTGAAATAATTTTTATTTATGAAACTCCAGTCTTCTACTGCCTTTTGCTTCAATACAAAGCTTAACTGATTTGAATGCTTCTGATGTTTGATATCTGATGTTTGATGCTCTTATCATATTGTTTTAAAATTCACTTTTGACTTGTGTCATGCAAACTCTTGCCAGATATTTCCATTTGGATCAGTTCCGCTGAAGACATATCTTCCCGATGGAGATATTGACCTGACTGCACTTGGCATGCTGAATTCTGAAGATGCTTTGGCCAATGAAGTGCATTCTGTTCTTAAAGTTGAAGAACAAAATAAGGATGCTGAGTTTGAAGTGAGGGATGTGCAATACATTCATGCTGAGGTGTTTTGTTTTAATAAATTTCACTTAATTTTGTTGTTTAAATGGTTTATAAGTTTTTCTTCTGTCTACTTGTGTGCTTTTACGTATCTTTGCTAACTTTTGTATACACTGCCAAATCTTTGTTGCTATAATCAATAAGAGTTCAAGGTAAATCCTAAAGCATTTAGAGTTTGTCCACATTGTCTGGCTGATCTTCTAGATAACTTAGAAGCTTGTGACATCCCGTCTACATAACCTCTTTGTAATAGATTGACAGTATTTTTATAATTTTTGGTTTAAACAAGAGGCTCCATGTTTATTGTCGGTCTTTTTTAATTAGATTCAGCTATATAAGTATGAGGTCAGGGGTTGCTTCTACTTGATTGGCTACTTAAGCACCATTTGGCATAAAATTTGGATTTATGAAAGATGGCTATATAGATATATATAAACCACTTCTCTTCTTAAGCTTTTATTTTTTCTTATGTTCTCTTGTATGTCATGGACTTCAATTATGGCTACATAACCTCTTGTATGTCATAAATTTTCTTAAGAGCTTGTTTTTTTAGGCTTAATAGTTACTCGGGAATCTACATTTTTTTAGATAAGTGTTACCCAAGCAACACATGATTGAAAAAATAATTCACCCATATTCTTTATACATTAAAAAAATGGCTTCAATCTATGTTATCTATATTCTTTTGCATTATAACTTTTGTAGGTAAGTTACTGAAATTTATCTTTCTTTCCTATAATATCCTTTATACTTCTAGGTGTACTGTGCATTCTGATCATATGCTACTTCTTTATGATTGATGCCTAATTTGCCCATCCTAAACTATACTTTTGATCATACTTTCCATACTGATCATATATATAATTTGGTTTTTTAAATTAAAATAAAGTTTGATAGTTACTGTTTACTAATTAAATTATAGTACTATATCTTTTTATAAAACATGAATTTTATCCTTGACCTTGGTGAAAATCAGTTAAGAACCATGGTTGATACCGAGTAGCATCTCCCTATGCACTTCTTGGAGGCATTGTCAGAGAGCAGTCAGAGGCTAGGTGGGGGGTGTAGATTGTCTTCTTAGCTCCATTATTCATCAAATGTGAACATAAGGGCTGAGATAAGAAAAGGCAATGATGTAAAAAAAAAATTGATGAGGGTGGAAATCGAGTAGCGGGTGATGCTTGAAACCATGAATGGGGGTAGAGACCATCTTTCATTCTTCATTTTATGCGATTAGAGTCCATGATGAAAGAAAAAAGGCAAGGTTGGGAGAAGGAAAGAGAAGAAATTAATGATGTTAAAAAATGATAAAAATAAAATGAGAAAAAAAACTCTTAGATTTATTGATATTCACAAGTGAGAATCATAAGAGGGAATAAGGATATTTATGGAACAAAGAAAAATGGCATGTTACCTGACTGATGAGGAACCAACTTACCCATTCTGGTGGCTAAGTTTTCCTCCCCTTATGGGTAAATGATACCCATGGAAATTTGACTAACCCATCTAATTTCTTTGACCATAGAAAAGAATATAGATAGTTGGTCAACAGGAAAGTTGGTAACTTTCCCATGGAACTTACTCACTGAAGGATGGAGCCTAATTGTCATAGTATAGTGAGGGTGTTTTTCTTCCTCCTTTTTAATTGGTAGTAAGTAGGAGGCTGCTTGCTTCTAATGAATTAATAATTTGTTAAAGTTTTTTTTAAGATGAGCTTAGCATCATTAGCTTGTCATGCTGCTAAAGATTTATTGTCATACCATGGTTAAATATCTGACTCTATATGAGGCCTGTCATCCAGTAGGAAAATGCTGTTAATTTCTACCAGATAAGATTGGTTCCCATGCCTTGAGTTATTGGCACTGTATCCTAGTGATTTTATGCTTCATAAGCTTGTGGTTCTAGATGCTTCAGCTCCCCAACTTAAGTTTATCGCTACTGCGACAGGTTCCATTTTTTGTTTGATGTGGCTTCAACCTCTGTGTTAATCCTCTGGCAATTTCTTATTCATCTCTTTTTTGTAGCCTTCTTGTATATAGTTGGATATTATTATGTTGAGTATGGGAAAATTTGCCATTCATGTATTGCAAACCAGCTAGGCACAAGAATGAGAGATGTTCTAATGGATAATGACTTGTAGCTACTGTCAGGAGGGATTGTTTACTCATGCACATTGCAATCTAAGGTCTATAGGATTTAAAGCAATAAAGATTTTATTGATAACTTGCAAATACTTTGGTGATATCTGGCTGGAAGAGCAAGTCTACAAAATGTATCCTTTCCATATTGTAGTGTTACATTGGTTGAAAATATAGTGTTGGGTCATTAAGAGAAAAGTTGCACTTATGTTGTATGGACTAAGCAGCATGCCATTTTTAGGAGTCCATACCAAAGCATGTCTTTACCTGATTGCTAAAAACTGTCTGTAATGATATATGCATGTAAATATGTATTGCCATCTGCATATATGCAATAAGGTCATGTATTAAATAACACGTCAAATTTAAGTATATCACAGCATATTGTCTAAACAAGTCTAAATACGTATATTGATGATATGTTTCTTGTGATGGCAGGTTAAACTTGTGAAATGCATTGTTCAGAATATTGTAGTAGATATCTCATTCAATCAAATTGGCGGACTCTGTACGTTATGCTTTCTTGAGCAGGTATGAAGGCTAGATCCTGCCCATACAACTTCATTGATTAACTTGCTCTTTATGTTCCTCAGGATGCATGGCGCTTCTTTAAATGTATCATAGGGATTCTATACTGTCACATCCCGTTCTCCGTTACAATGTTTTCTAGCTGTTGGTTGTATGGTTTTTGGTAGAAAATTTTACACATTCTTATATCTGCTGCTTTAGGTTGACAACCAAATTGGAAAAGATCATCTCTTCAAGCGTAGTGTAATATTGATCAAAGCTTGGTGTTATTATGAAAGCCGCATCCTTGGTGCTCATCATGGTTTAATTTCTACATATGCATTGGAAACTTTAGTGTTGTACATCTTCCATCTTTTCCATAAATCTTTGGATGGCCCTTTAGCGGTAAGTTCTCTGTGGAACACTAGCATCACGGTGCTAGAATTCTGAATTTGTTGGTCTGTTACATAATTTATCTATATGTGGAAAAACAGTTGCTTTGGTCACATGAAAATGGCTACCCTTTTGTAGGTCTTGTATAGGTTTTTGGATTATTACAGCAATTTTGACTGGGATAACTACTGCATCAGTTTACATGGTCCAATTCCTATTTCTTCTCTTCCAGAATTAGCGGGTAAGTGGCTTTTCATGGACCTTCTCTTTTCTTAACTGAACTATGTTTCTAGAGTTGGCAACCTATTGTTTCTGCTGTCACAGCCGAGCCACCAGAAACTCATGGGAGTGATTTACTGCTTAGCAAGGAATTTCTCAAAAAATGTCTAGATATGTACTCAATTCCCTCAAGGGGATTAGAGAACAGCTCTAGAACATTTTCTCAGAAGCATCTAAATATAGTTGATCCACTGAAAGAGAACAACAATCTTGGCCGGAGCGTCAGTAAAGGTTGGCCATATTTTCCCTCCAGCTTCTCAGAATCCTGATTGAAGGATGATTCCTTCTATTGATTAATACATTTTTTGAAAGTTTGTTTCTGCTTTTTTTTGTTTGTGTTCTCATGTCTGGTCGTTATTACAAATAGGTAGCTTTTATCGCATACGTAGTGCATTTACATATGGCGCTCGAAAGCTTGGGAGGATACTTCTACTACCTGCTGAAAATATTGCAGATGAAGTCAAAATGTTCTTCACAAACACACTGGAGAGACATGGAAGTGGTGAAAGGCCTGATGTGCAAGATGTATTTCCCAGCCATTCAGACAATACCATTATTGATTGTGATGGACTTGGCACCACCATGTCATCAGACTTAATGGTTGAAAATGGTAACAAAAAAAAGTTAATTTCAGGCTCACCAACCACTAATTCCTATGGAACACTGTATGAGAAAATTGATAGCATCAAGATTTCGGCCTTAGAGGAGCGTGGAACCAGAATACAGTTAAGTAGGCGTCCCTTCAATCAGCATCTGGACACAAATTGGCTGCAGAAGTGTCCCAACATAGAATCCAATGGCCCCATGGAAGGTGATGTTCTTTCAGGTACTCGTTTGGCTGGTGATGCCAGGGATCTTGCTACCAGCAGAGCCTCTGATTGGATAACTGCCAATGAAACTCATAAGGCTTCACCATCAAGTAGTGAAACAGGTTCCTTACCATCTGGAAAAGCTTATCATGCACCCCATCTATTCTTTGGTCCAGAAAATGGTGCTCAGGGCGAGGAAATTGATCAAATGAATTCACCAAAACTTGGTGCAAGAAACAAAGCTTTTACAGCCAGAGCTCCGGTTTGTGATGAGGAATTTATAGGGTCAGACATATATGATACTGAGTCATCAAAAAGTGGCAGATACAATGACATTTCTGTATCTGCTGGTTCGGTTGATATGCCTGTGAAATCAAGTTGTGATACTTATTTATCAGAAGATTCACATGTTGCAGACCACTTGATGTCAAGAAACCAGAGAAATGGAAATAATAGAAGTCCAAAGTTGAATGACTTATCAGATCTCACTGGAGATTATGACATGCATAGAAGAAATCTTCTACATGTTCGGGAATACCAAGACTTCTGTATGGGTCCTTTTATTCCTCTTCAACAGCTGTCCCCTTCGTATTATCATAACAAAAATACATGGAATACCTTCCGTCAGAGGAATATGTATACGCATATGGGCGCAAATGGGGCAATCCCTGGGCCACCTTTTTCTCCTCCTGGTTGTTACCTGATAAATTCACCCATGATGTCTAGTGCTTATGGCATGGAAGATCTCCCAAAGCCAAGGGGAACAGGGACATACTTTCCCAACACGGTATGTTTTGTAAATTACTTGGTCTTCTCCATTGAATCATGTTGCCTCTTCTTCTTCACATCTTTGCCTCTGGAACAGCCTAGGTTTTCATTCGTCTCAACATCTTTTCTTATCATCATCATCTTCTCCTTCTTCTCCTTCATCTTTGTTGTCTTCAACAACCTTCGGTCCAACACTTTTGGCTGGAGCAACCTTCAGTTGCTGATTTGTACATTCAGGTTTTTCATTCATCTTAATATCTATTTTGTTCCTTGAATTTTGTAGAGCTTCCATTCATACAAAGAAAGACAGTCATCCAAAGGAAGGAATCCAGCACCTGCAAATCACCAGCCAAGATCCCGCAACAATGGCCAGGTGGAAACATCCATCGACATGAACATATCAGAGGATGGCAGTCAGGAACCACAATCACAATTACAATCACAATCACAGGCACAAGTTCCTATCTTTGGTGGAAATGGACGAGGAAAGCCAGCTACCTTGGATGTGTTCCACTCTCCACATCCTGCCACAAGGGGTAGTTCCCATGCCAATGGCTTTGTATATCCACCAGAAGGAAAAATTGCATTCGGATCCTTTGATGTGTCCTTGCCGGACCGAGGCAGCAGAGCAGAATCTTTAAGTACTCAGATTGAGGGACCTAGATCAGTGAGCCCTGTTTCAACAGAGCAGAAACCCAGAATGAACGTAAATCGTGAGAGGTAACATATCTTTTCTACTGAAGTTTTATCAATAAAAGAAGCAGAAACAAAGAATACATTTTTTGGTAGTTTTGCAAATACTAGCATCAGACATGAATGTTGAGGTGCCCAGATATTTTGTCTAACTTGAGGCATTGACCCCAGCATAACAAGATGCCCAATGTTCATGAGGCTCTCCAATGACAAATAACTATGGTGGAAGGAGAGAAGATATTAGTTATGAGAGATGAATAGACATCAAATTCTTCTTGTTTGCTTATAAAAAATAGTATGTGTAAGTAAAAATTATGGTATTGACGTTGACTCTAATGTAACAAGACGCCCCATGTTCATTAGACTCTCCAATACAAATAACCATAGTGGAAGGAGAGGATATTAGTTATGAAAGATGATTAGGCATTAAATTTTACTTTTTTGCATAAAAACTAGTATATATAAGATAAAAATCATGGAATAGACAATTAGTGATAAATAGTTTGAAAATTAACAGACAACAATTTTTCAATATATTAGTTACAGGATTTTTGACAAAAAAAAATATTGGACAAGTCCATTATCAATACATACAAAGAGGCACCTTCGAAAATTCTCTTTTTTACTCTTGAACTGTACAGATATCTGTACAGATCTCTATATTTTTATATACATTACTGAATACAAAAGAGGGCATTTGACATATTACCTACTTCCGAGATCTCCTTTGTGCCAGAATCATCTGATGTTGAAAATTTCAATCTTTTGTGTAATTTCATCTAGGTTTCTTTTATAGTTCAAACTAAGGAGTTGCCATTGCATGCTGCAAAGAAAGAAAGGACCATGTGGACTTAGAGAGACAAGGAAAGGGACTCTCTTTTTAGTTGTCAGGGTTGGGAGTAGTGCAGTGGTGAGCAAAAGAGAATGAAAGTTGGTGCTTGTTCCCTTTTATGAAGTCCTCAAGAATTTTCTTTCTTATGGTTACACATCCATTCGGACTATCCAAGTGCACCAAGGGTGCACACGTGTCAGAGAGAGATCATGCAAAATCAATTGTTTAAGCTTTCATCACAAAAGCTGGGCCCCTGGTGGATGTGGAATCCAAGAATATGGTAGGGGTTTAATATTAGTATAGACTGAGAAATTGGACTACCACATATTGGAACAGCTAACATTTTTGAAATTGTGTTTACCTGATGCTTCTAAATGAACAAATGGATTACTCCATGCATACGTGAACTACATGCATGGTATATGTAGAAATTAGCATTCCATTACCTGATAGTTTCTTCTTACCATATTATCACGATTGCTAGTATTAGTTGTTCCTTTTAAGAAGTTTTGTTAATGTAGGGTTTATTGTATTCTTATGTACGTAAATGGATAGAATGTTGCTCACATGATATCGATTCTTTGAATTATTATTTTTGTATAAATTTCATGTTATAAAATATAAAAGAGAACCATGAACCCGGAGTTGTCCCATGTTCGCACTCTTGCTTCAATGGTTTTGGATTCGATTCTTGAGTGGTGTGCATCTAGATTTAGGATCTGCATCTCTTACTCTAGAAAGATGAAAAAGTCTTACTAAAGAAGAAGAGATAAAAGAATGTTGAAAAAGTTATTTTAAAAAATTATTAAATAAAAATAATTTAGTTAATTTAAGAGTAAAAGAATGTGATAACCTAGGAGTAACAAATGCACATAAATTTTTTCGTAGATTTAGCATGCTTAAGTTAAAATGGCTTCGAGCAAAATGAAAAATGTAAAAGCATTAGAGTCAGATGCGATCCCTATTAAGGTTTGAAAAAGCTTAGAAAATATTGGAGTCATGTGGTTAATCAATTTATTTAACAAGATTGTAGCAACTAAAAGAATGCCGGATGATTGAAGAAAAAGCATATTAATACCCATATACAAAAATAAAGGAGATATTCAAAATTGTGCAAATTATAAAGGGATTAAACTGATGAGTTATACAATGAAATTATGGGAGAGAGTAATAGAAAATTGAATAAGAGCTGAAACTTTGATGTCAAATAATCAATTTGGATTTATGCCTAGAAGATCAAGCATAGAAGCTATTTATTTATTAAGAAAATTGATGGGGAGGTATAGAGAAAAGAAAAAGACCTTCATATGGTCTTTATTGATTTAGAGAAAGCATATGATAGAGTACCTAGAGAAATAATATGATAGGTTTAGAGAAAAAAGGAGTTACCAAAAGGTACATAGAATTGATAAAAGATATGTATGATAGAGCAATAACTATTGTTAAAACAACAATAGGAAAAACTAGTGAGTTTTCAATTATTATAGGTTTACATCAAGGATCTGTCTTAAGTTCATATATTTTTGTATTAGTTATGGGTGAATTAATCAAACATATTCAAAATGATATCCCATGGTGTATGTTATTTACAGATGATATAGTATTGATTGATGAAACTAAATCAAGAGTAAATACTAGGCTAGAGATTTGGAGAGACTTTAGAATCTAAAGGTTTTAAGATTAGTAGAACTAAAACTGAATACATGAAATGTGGTTTTAGTGTGAGTAGAAATACAAATGAAGAAACAGTGAAGATTGCAAGCCAAGAGATACCAATGAGTGAAAAATTTAGGTATTTAGGATCAATTATCTAGCAAGAAGGTGAATTAAATGAAGATGTGAATTATAGAGTTAAAGCAGGATGGATTAAGTGGAGGAGTGCTTCGGGAGTATTGTATGATCGGCGTTAAATTTGAAATAAAAATTCTATAAAACTGTTATTAGGCTAGCTATGCTATATGGAATAGAGTGTTGGGCAATACTGAAACATGTGAATAAATTAAGTGTAACAAAAATGCGTATGTTAAGATGGATATATGGTAAAACTTTAAAAGATAGAATTAGAAATAAATATATAAGAAAAATGATAGGAGTAGTCCTAATTGAAGATAAAATAAGAGTATCGATTATGGTGGTTTGGACATATACAATGAAGACCTTTAGATGCTTCAGTTAGAAAGAGTGATCTTTTAATAATCTATGGTAAGGATAAAGGTAGAGGTTGACCTAAACTAACATGGATAGAAATAATTAAAAAAGATATAACTATTTGTAATTCATGTAGCCGACCCCATGTAGTTGGGAAAAGGCTTAGATGAGTTGAGTTGAGTATCTCTTACTCTAGAAAGAAGAAGAAGAAAGAACAAGTAGAGGCAGAAGAAGAAGAAGAAAGGCAGCCACTCGAGCTAGATATGTTGAGGTTACAATAGCATGCTAACTTGGTAGTCAAATGCAATGGCTTTTGAATTTTTTATGCAACAATACTTAAAATTTGTGATTCTTGTTGCACATTCAAAATTTCATGAATTAAATGTGCAGGCCAACTCAACCGTATCAGCTGAAAGATGAAATCGACTTCCCACCTCTAACCAGCTGAGTGTAGTAGTGGAGTGTGTTTTTTTCCATACATACATGAGATAAAAATATAATAGGAAGAAGTGAAAGAATGCTAACCAGCTGGAGCAGACCTGCTTGAGCAGCATCGCAGAGGTGTACAAAGGAGTATTTTCTCTGATTGTTGTTATGAATTAGCATTTTGTACATTCTAATAACTTTTCTGTTTTCTTAACCCTTAAGCCCGCTCCATCAGGTGGGTATGAATAGGTTGCCAAATTTTTACCCCTTTCTATCCCAGGCTTTCTTCCTTAGTAGGTGGTGAAAACACTAATGTTTGATATCAGTTTGTTGTAATAGATAATCTTCTTGGGGAAAATCTGAGTGATGAGTTCCCACATTGTTTTTTCATGCTGGTAGATGGCGTTCTTGTAATAGTTTTGAGATCAGGTGCCCTTGGTCATGCTCAACGCGAGTCTTCCATCCAAAGATTCGGAGCTTCTGATAACCTTGTTGTTGTTGGCCATGAGAAATTGTGAGGCAGACTGCAGCTTGCTCATGAGAAATCGTATCTAGGGTATTTTACAAAGGAAGGCTTGCGGTTTTATCCTTGCTTTTGAATTCTCATGTATTTGGCGTGGAGGAGCTAGCTGCTTATTCCAAATGGTTTAAGCAGACAAGAATATCTATATATATAAAATGTGTGCGCATATATAGAGATCACTCAAGGGAAGTAGGTATTCAATTCTTTTCCTCACGTTGATGGTCTTTTAAGAGGGGTTGGTGCTTTGTTCTTTTGCCCTTTTTTTTGTGTAGTGTTTTTTAAAGAAATGCTGACTTTTTGGCAAGATAAATTCATCTCTCTTTTTAATGCAAAAATTTGTTCAAATAAGTTGGCTCTTTTGTGAAGTGTGCTTGTCTCCTACTTTATAAGAGTATTTATTAGTAGTCTTTGAATAATTATTTTTTAGGTAGAGCAATCTTTTTTTTTTTTTTTTTTTTCTATTCAATGGGAAAAAATTTTATTATGATTTTCAGATCATTTATTCTCTCTTATTTAAAGTAGAATTTTTTCAAATAAGCTGACTGGTAGAGCAAGTTGTCTTTTCTTACTCAATGAAAAAAACTCTTTTGAGCAATTTTTAGAGCTCACAGATTTGGCTTTGTCGATTGTTTTGAATGGGTTCATGCCGATCCAAATTGGATTTTGTAGGAGGTTATTAAGGTATATCTCTTAGGAATTATCGATTGGCTGCAACACTTTGGTTTGATCATCAATAGTTGGGCTATAAGAGAAGACCACATGGTGATGTTTCATGATCCATGCGATAATTGAGATTTTTGAATACTAATGCCCACTTTTTGTAGGCTTTAAAATTCTCCTATAATTAATAGCTCTAGAAGGATGGCCAAAGTCTTTCATAGCCTTACGTTACGAGGAAAAGGCAAGCTTCATCTGTCCCACTCCTTTGCTTTCTCACTGTAACTATGGGCGTGCATCTCTCTAATCTCCAACATCTTCACATCACTTTGAGGTAGCAGTAAGACGTGATCTTAGAGTTGCCCAAAGGAGAGCTATCTCTTGCTTGAACTATGAAGATTTCTAATGGTCAAAGGCTTTCAATGACTAGTTGATCCATTTGATGGAGGCATCCTCACCATCAGGTTTGAGATGAATAGCAATGGTGTTCCATGGCCATTCCTGGCCCCTATCAGAAGAAGATACTAGAAAGAGAAGTGGTAGAGGACATTGAGGTTAGTAAGTTACTTCCTCTGCATCTTCTTCCTCTTCTTCTCCACTCATTTCTTTCTCCCTTTCTCTCTCTCTTCTATTCTTCTTTTCACCCTTTCTTAGCTTCTTTGATTTTTCTCTTTAAATTAGTTGAAGCTATATGTATGTGTATGTATGACTATTTGATCCTTTTTTGACATATAACCAGCTTCAACTAAGTATAAATTTATAGTTGTTTGGTCTTTTTGACATATAATGACCTTAGATTATCTTCTAATATAATGAATTAATTGAAATTTTACGTCTCCTTGTGTTTGCTACCTATTTTTTTTAATAGTAAATGCTTATCAATAATCGACATGGGGCCTTCAAAACTATGCACACTTGACTGCATGAGGTTATTAGATCATGTATATACAATCTATCCCTCGATTAGTGCTTTATCCTTACTAAATATTAAATCATATATCCAAGGCAAGCACTTTGGCGGCTTTATCCTTCTGCTTTAATATGACAATGTAACATTGTCTTAATTACCTCTGAGTCTTTTAATTTTGTTCTCAGTAGGAAACTTTTTGGTGAGATAATAATTCAAAGTAATATCCCTCAAAGCATTGAGAATGGAATGCCTAATAATAACATTGTAAGTGAGGGAGCCTTCATCACGAAGAAATCTAACATCATCGTAGCTTGGTAGGACTCTTCCTCAGGTATCGTTGAGAAGGTGATGACCTTTCAATTGGGATTGATTTTTGAAAAACTCAATTAATGAATCATTGAAAGGCTTCAAGCCATCATCACTGACCTTTATCTTTTGTAGGCTTCAAAATAAAGAACACTAGCCAAATTTTCATTGTTGAATAGAATTCTCTTTAATTGATAGTTGGCAATCGCTTTAAAGACTATCAATACATTATCATGGAGGGCTTAGAGGCCCTTTTGGTCATAATTAGAGAAGGATGTCATCTTAGGACTCAAATAGACAATAATTTTGACGAAAGATGATGCTAAAAAGATTTTTTTCGACGCTAATAAGTATCGAAAAAATACATCCCGATGCTTTAAAAAGTGCCGAGAAACAAGGAGTAGAGACATATTTTCTCGACGCTATTGGGTAGCATTGGGAAGTTGAAAATTTTTCACCGCCAATTTTTCCCACCATAGCATGTCTCCTCGGAGCGCTCCATTCCATCACCGCTCACGATGAGCGCATTCACCACCTAGCCGGTGCCTCTTTAGTGTCTCAACCAGCCGATGACAGAACATTGAAGATCAAGTCCAAGACCTCCATAACTGATAGATCGTATACCCAAGCTCCTCTGGAATGGCCTATGAGATTGTTATTGAGGAAGAGGAGGATCTCTCTAATCTCAGCAGGTATCCAAAGCTAGCAAGAAGGGACATGAGAACTTATTGTTAGCTAGGGTGATCACAGTAGCAGGCAATCCCTAGATCGATGCTTATGGGGATCTGGCCTTCAAATAGGTTGTTGTTGAGCAAGATTGCATCTAGGTCCTTGTCAAAGACATCATCTGGGATTTCTCCTGAGAATTTGTTGAACCTAAGATCCAGATATGAGGACACGTCTTCAGGGGGATCTAAGCAGAAGATCTCGAAATCAGATCTCAAGTGCTTGTGGGGCCATAATTTTGAGAGCTCCAGAGCATAGAAAATCGAGTGCCTTGCCGTCCGTCCTCGTACGGAGGAGGAGGAGGAGGAGGTTACCATAGAAAGGCACGCGATGCGATGCGATGCGAGGCGAGGAAGGATGATGTTAGATGGGGGCATGAGCATTTTTGTTCGACATCAAACTTCCCGAGTTACCTTATCGTTGGTTCTATTGCGAACGTCAGCTTTCTCCCCTTCTTGGGGAAGTGCGTCTGGGAGTCTTGTGCTTGTCCTATCGGACACGATTGGTGTGATAAGAGGCGTATCAGCCATTTCTACAAGCACTTGAGATCTGATTTTCTATAGGAGCATACAGCAGGGCCAACCCAAGAAGTTAGAACTCCTTATAGGTCCTCTGTTATGACTGATTTCTAGGCTTGGAGAGCCGTGTTCTCACCACTAGGGCTGGGAACTAAGGTGCTTGGCAGTAGGGCTTGGGTGGTGGTGGTGGTGTTGATGATGCCCCTTCCATTTATCCAGAGGTTATCGTTGAAGCTTCCGACACTTAAAAATGTTGTTAATCCCGTTTAAAAATACTCAAAAATACTTCATCCTATCCCGCAGCGTCAGAAAGAAGTTCAATAAAAGAATTTCAGCACCCTAGCATGAACTTTTTTTTACTCAATCCTATCAAGAAAAGATATCCTCCGGTTATTCTGTGAAAGATATTATATTAGAGTGTAACTTACCTACAGCAGTAGCATGAATCAATGGAAACTCAGGGTGTTTGCATCCATTGGTTCGATCATAATAATAAACTTGCTTTCTTAAACCCAAAAAAACAAGGTCCAACAAGGAGACGGTTTTGATTACATCTGGAAGGGGCGATCCGCTGCATAGTTGACAATGACTTGGCAATCCGTATCATTTCCGTGTGGATGCTATCTACATGCAAGTACATTCCGTGGCATCCCATGGCACTAGTACCATAATTATAAAAGGAAACAAGTAGATGTATTAATAAATACGAACAAGATATTGAAATATGGATTAAGTAATGCTTGCAACGGATGATGTTGCATTATTGGTAGTAAAAAATTATAATCTGAATATAATAATATCAATAATGCAGAGAAGCTTAATTATGATCGATGTAGTTACGAATTAATCTTATTAGAATTGAATAATATATATATATAGTTGGCATCCCTCACCATGCTTTCTCGACCAAATGAGCATGCTGTGGTTGGCTTTATGGTGTCATGTATGTGCTAGTTTCGCCAACCACCCCTGCTGCCCTGGTGGCAATTAAGGGCACTCCTCCTTGATTACGTTGTCAAGGGTTGGTACGTATATCCTTTTCCTCTACGTGGGCCAGTACTGGCCATGGTATATCCAATATAATTCAAAGGAAAGTAACATCGATAAGATCTTGAAAGACTTGTATTTGCATAGACTGAGCAGTGCTAGCGTTAGATAGTATTCCATTATTGGTACTGGTATTAATAATATGATAATAATGGAAATAATAATAATAAAATATATTATTTATTGTTTTGAGCGCATATATATATATATATATAGAAGAAACTAGTTTTTTTTTTTCACTCAATATTTAGTCAAAAGCGTTATTTTAGAAGTGTCGCAACTTTGCTCAAGCTCATACGTGTTTCATAACTTTTATCCGATAATATATTTCTTGCTGTCAACCGCATTTGCGTTTGTTGAGAGAGAGAGAGAGAGATTAATTTATCTAATTCGACGTAGCTGATCTTGTTATTATGTAATCCAGCTGAGCCTACTTCCCATGTTATACATAACCACTTGCCTCTTGTATATGTCACCCATAACTACTTCCCATGTAGTTCAATATTGTCAACAGCCCTCTCTTGTCTCTTTCTAACACACACAGAGAGAGAGAGAGAGAGAGAGAGAGAGAGAGAGAGAGAGAGAGAGAGAGAGAGAGTTTTTTTTTTTTCCTCCAATTATACTTCCTGCTCCCTAACGAAGTTTCGCAGCGCTTTCCCATTTATCCCGAAAGAGAAAGATGGAAGGAGAAAAATCATCATCAAGTTCAACGAAATTTATTTTTATGCTCGATGACATAGGCATCCATGCGCACAGGCATATATATATATACTCAGACACACACGCATACAAACACGTACGTACATGCATACATCAAAGTGTCTTGTTCTGAACGTCACGTTTTTATCAATAAAGGGTGGGGAGCTATTATTGTATTCTTACGTCATAATATGATAAAATCATAATAAGAATGTTCACATAGTTTGCAGATCATATTAGAACTACTGCATCAATAAATGGAACATGCACCGTTAAATAGTTAAAATATAGAGATGTATAAAAAATCTCACCAGAAGAACTTAGAGACCTTTTTTCCTAAAAATGACTCTGTTAGTGCATGCAGTCCGAATCTAGTTCAAAGATTTCAGCTGCTTAGATCCGGGACCATGCTAGTTCGATGATCCAAGGCCTTCATTAGTTCAAAGATTCCACCGGGCCACTTTGCATCAGAAAGATATTGCTGTGGTCCAATGGTATATATATGGCTCCCACCCTAGTTTTTTCAGTCTTCAGTACTCTTGCATGGTCCCATTATTTTCAGTGCTAAAAACACTAGTTATTTTTTTTTAAAAAAATCATCACTACTTTTGGCTGATAATTAATGATATATATATCTAGATTTTCTAGTGCATCCTGTATGGCTAACTCTATCTGTGTACATTATGATATACATTTGGTTCTAAGTCTGAATAAAAAAGAGCTAATTAAGATATGTTAAGAGGTCTGGTGTAAATTTGCAGCCTTATTTCAGGGATATGAATTCATTGAGGTCTGAAAGTATTTAGAAAATTAGAAAGAATGGCTGTGAAACGGATGAGACGGAGAAAAAAAAGGATCAGTCAAGCTAATTAATTTCAACTGGCCTAAGACTTAATTGCATTGGTTGAGTAAAGAGGGCTAATAAAAATCATGACAACGAAATGGCATGACAAATGTGACTCCCAATCTGATTGGTCCCAGATGGCTCTATTATTGCTGCTATGTGGGACCCATCCGCCACCTTATACAACATTTTTCTTGCACTAAATGATTGCAAGCGACAAGGCCAGGCAAAGTGCATGCGAAAGGATCCATCTTTTATGCCACACCAACACCAACACCAAAGGGGAAGAAGTGCATCGCATTTGTATCATATTTTTTAAACGACAGAAGGTCAAACACTTCAAACAAAAATTGAATATTAGAAGAATGCAGAATCGACCAGGGGAAGATCGAGCATAGATTTCCTGCAACTTTCCGAGGTAAAATCTATGCTTGTTTGAGCCAACACCATAATTAAGCACTAAAATCAGAAGTGACCCACACGCGATGCTGAAAAGCAAAGGTTACTCCCGAAAATGATTCTTTAATTTGAGGCTGAGAGAGAGGCTAGCTGTCAGATACTATAAAGCTCAATTAAGGTTAATTAATTACATGTATTTGCTTTAACCAGGATAGACGGTTGCGAGAGCCATAGTTGTTAAATCCAATCCGGATATTGATCCAAGGGCTTAGATTATTGGGTTAATGATTGAATCATCGATTAATTATTTTAATATAAAAATATATTATATTAATAATAATAATTAATTTTTAATAAAAAAAAATTTAAGATTAACACGATAATAAAACCATAACTCATTCGATTTGATCTTGATCATTCACGAGTGAACCAAATGGATTGATCGAATTATTTTAAATTATTTATATATTTAATTTTATATTAGAATTGAATCAACTTAATTTTTAAATTTTAATTCAATCGATCAGTTTAATTCGATTTTAACAACTATGGCCAGAGCCTTTAGAACCATTTGTATAAGCACGTGCCGCAGCTTAAGTCAACCCTCATCCCCCAATTTTATATCAAGCCATAGCTTGTCGGTGGATGCATGGGACCCGCATATAGGAATGATGCTTTGAGAGCAGAAGAATTTATCAAGTGGGGGACCTTTTTCTTTTTTCTTTTTTTTTTTTTTTTAAAAAAAGGGATCTCTACTCTCTAGCTAATGGTTGTGATAGAACAAGGATTAGGTTTTCATTCGGAGACTCTAATTCCAGTAAAGAAGGAGAGGACAGCTCATTGATAACCATTTTTATCATTAGTAGTTAAATTGCTATGCTTTTTCACTTCAGCCATATCCCTCTAGCAAGTAGAGAGTCCGTGTTATAAAATTAAGCAATCTAAAGGACTAATGCCCTATTTACATTAGCCGTTGAAGTGTTATTGGTAATTGTTAACCAACAGCTATATTAGCTAGTAGCTATTAGGTCAAAAACTAATCCAAATAGGTCTCAATAGAGAGAGAAAAAAAATCTTAAGATTAACAAATAGGTATATTAAATTTTGGCAAGTAAATATTTCTACTTTTATTGTTTAATTTTGCCATCTTAGGATTGTAAAATCATACACATATATACTGACAGTTTTTATTTCTGCCAAACATATAAATATTTAAATAATTTAATATATTAATGTAATTAATACGAAGATAACTTTTTTTTTTTTATATAGGCGGGCAATCACACTAGTCTCGTGCGAGTCATCCTACTTCCAAATCCAAAACCCTCCATGATGGGCCACAGCCGCCGCAGCCCAATATGCCGCAGAGTTAGCTTCGCGATAGATGTGACGGATGTGGACGCTGTGAACACCCCTGAGAGTAGCATGAATATCTATGAGGTGAGGGTTGCTGGGGACATGATCACTAACTCGGAGCGAAGCCACTGAATAATAGAGAGAGAATCCCCTTCAATAAGCAGGCATGGCACAAGAAGCTGCCTAACAGCATAAGAGATACCAGTCCATGTGCATAAAGCTCGATCATGAAACAGAAGAATCAATAATAAAAAAAAATCATCAAATTATAGTAATTTATGGTGCAACAATAAAATCTCATCATGAAATAAAGTTATATTTGAATAGATTCAATGTACCAAACTATGTGGATACAAAGTTTGAATAATCTTTAGGTCAATTTAATAGATGATCAAATCATGTTGCGATAATTTGAATTACTTTCTTGACCACCGCATTTTATTTTTCAGGAGAAAAAAGACTCAACATTGCTGCACTGTGTCAGGAAGGAGCTTGATTAATCTCTAATCATTTTAAATAGATCAAACCATGCATGTAACAATTTGAATATATACTTCTTTGGATTAATTTGCTCCTGACTATATTTTTTATTTATGAAAAAAAAAGGAAGAGAGAATTGTACGTCCATATTATAATTAATTTATCAGGCTCAAATGCTAAAAATGCATTACCAAAATCTTGAGCATAGGATCATTACCAAAATAATTTACTGCATAGTTGTGTCTACGAACTAATTTCCAGGACAAATTAATCAAGTAAGAAATTAAATAGTTGAAGAAGTAAAATAAAATGCAAGCTTTTGAGTTGATGGTAAGCAAATCAAAACACAATTATCAATATTACTCAACTATATAACGTAAAATACTCCCGTCCCATCACCACGGTCGCTGTCGTTGAATTGCGTGGCTGGTAGACGTCCCTTGACACCGTTCACAAACATCGTGCGGTCACGGCCTTTTGAGGCAAGAATATTAATGCACTTGTGGAATATTGCACGCATCTAGACCCGCCCCTGAAGCAGCCAAAATATAAATATATTATATATATACTTCATAAGCTTCAGTTAAAAAAAAAATAAAATGGCACCATATATAATATTTACAAGATAAGTAATAAGCCCAAGTCAAAGGCAGATAGTATTATTATAAACAAACAAAATGATGCACGTAATTGAAAAAGGAAAAGGGTTACAGCATGTCCAAAGGCTGTTAAGGTCAATGCCAAAATTAATATTGGTAACTTTCATGTCCGGGTCCTTTGGCGGATTAGGTTTAACGTTTAGGTTTTATGGGCTAGCAACGTAATTAACATTTACTTTTCTTTTTTTTTAACGTAGTTATTTTATTAAATAAATATAGTGTTCGAGAAAAATGTGCTGGCTCATTTATTATTCATGAAACTGATGGAGTTATGCCGGCTAGTGGCTTTAGCTCTAAACCAATGTTTTAAAATCGGATCGGATCGATCGGTTGAACCGGTCCAATCGGGAATCGGTCATCAATCCGGTTCGATTTTATTATTAAACCTGACTTGTAGATCAAAACCGTAAAACCCATTGAATCGTCGGGTTTTAAAATCGGTCTAACCCAGTTTTTAGTCTTTTAGTTTTAATAAATAAAATTAGGGTTCGATTTTTTGGGCTTTTCAATTTTAAGAGAGTAGTTGGGCGGTGGATTTAGAACTGTACAGCACCATCAGAGCTCCAACTCATGAGGCATCAGATCAAACAATACGAAAAATTGAAAGTTAAAATTTAATCTTTTCTTCTCTCTTTTCAGTAGCCATCCTTGTGATTTTGCTATTGACCAAAGGTAAAATTTTTTTATTCTGAACCTTTCTCTCCTCAACGGTTGAGGGTTCCTATTTCATTTTCCTTTTCCACTCTAATTGCTAGCTTTTTTTTTTTTTCTTTATTGCGGAAAGACGAACAAGAACAAGTGAACAATAGAAAGCGAAAAGTGCTTTTGTTTTGCCCTTTCGATGGACTCATGAAAGAGGTGGCATGCTCCACTCTGTGATTCTCATGAGTCATGATTCACGAAGACACGAACAACAACAAGTTTATTTCGAAAAAACGGAACCTACTCCTCTATATTTTTAAGTTTATTTTGGAACAATGGAAGCTAAACAGGTTCCGCTGTTCCTTTGTTTTTGTAAGTTTATTTTGGAACAACGGAACCTGTTCCTCTGTTTTTTTTCCGTTGTTTCTTTATTTTTTTAAGTTTATTTTGAAACAACCTGTTTCCCTGTACATATGTTATCAACCATACAAACTAAATTTTTTATAGTTTAATATTTATATTTTATTATTTTTATATTATTAAATAAAAAATTAATTATGATATCATCCATTTCGAGGTCGAACTGGTTGACTCATGACCCAAATTTGAAACTGGTTCGTTGTCTGATCCGATTTTTAAAACATTGTCCTAAACTCTTCAGTTTCCTTGGCTAAGCTTTATGTAGCTTGGGCTGGCACTTCGGATCCTTCATACTTATTGTCTCTTCATTGAGGTGGCTGAGCTTTATATAGCTTGGGCTGGCACTTCGGATCCTTCATGCTTATTGTCTCTTCATTGAGGAGGACTCTAATGGGTTCGAAAGGATTATGGTGATCATATTTCAAGCAATCTTATACTTCATGATATTTGGTCTATCATTTGGGAGGCTCATACTGTTCAGATTCGGCATGTTTAGCGGGAAGCAAATGCTGTGACGGATTGGATGGTGGCCTCAGTGGCCTATTACTTTGGCTTTTGGATGTGAAGATAGGAAGACCTCTGCCGATAGTTTTAAAGCAAATTCTGTTTTCTAATGTATATGATGGGGCCAGTTGACCCCATGAAAAATAAAATTTTTTGGACGGCCCCAAAGGCCGTCGGCCTCCAGCGCCGGCCTCCAGCGTCGGCCTTCAGCGTCGGCCTCAGTGGCCTATCACTTTGGCTTCGGCCTCCGGCACCGGCCTTTGGCTCCGGCCTCCAACGCCGGCCTTTGGCTCCGGCCTCCAGCGTCGACCATTGGCGACGGCCTTTGGCTCCGGCCTTGGGCTACAACCTCCAAGGCCGGCACTTCCAAGACCGGCACCTCCAAGGCCGGCACCTCGAAGACCATCGGCCCCAAAGGCCGACACCTCCAAGGCCGGCACCTCCAAGACCGGCACCTCCAAGGCCGGAACCTCGAAGACCGGCACCACCAAGGCCGGCACCTCCAAGGCCGGCACCTTGAAGACCGTTGGCCCCAAAGGCCGACACCCCCAAGACCGGCACCACCAAGGCCGGCACTTCCAAGACCGGCACCACCAAGGCCGGCACCTCAAGGCCGGCACCTCGAAGACCGATGGCTCCAAGACAGTCGGTCCCAAAGGCCGACACCTCCAAGACCGTCACCTCCAAGCCAGGCGGCCCGGCATCCTCCCAGGCGGCCCCCTATGTCTCCAAGCTAGGTGGCCCGGCACCTCCCAGGCGGCCCCGGCATCTTCCTAGCCGGCCCTCTATGTCTCCAAGTTAGGCGGTCCCAGCATCTTCCTAGGCGGCCCCTACGTCTCCAAGCTAGGCGGCCCCGGCACCTCCCAGCTGGCCACGGCGTGTCCAAGTTAGGCGGTCCCAGCATCTTCCCAGGCGGCCCCTACTTCTCCAAACTAGCTGGCCCCGGCACTTCCCCCGGCCCCGGCGCTAGGCGGCCCGGCACCTCCCAGGCGGCCCCGGCACCTTCCTAGCCGGCCCCTATGTCTCCAAGCTAGGCGGCCCGGCACCTCCCAGGCGGCCCCGACATCTTCCTAGTCGGCCCTCTACGTCTCCAAGTTAGGCGGCCCCAGCATCTTCCCAGGCGGCCCCTACGTCTCCAAGCTAGGCGGCCCCGGCACCTCCCAGCCGGCCACAGCGTGTCCAAGTTAGGCGGCCCCAGCATCTTTCCAGGCGGCCCCTACTTCTTCAAGCTAGCCGGCCCCGGCGTGTCCAAGCTAGGCGGCCCGACACCTCCCAGGTGGCCCCAGCACCTTCCTAGCCGGCCCCCTATGTCTCCAAGCTAGGCGGCCCGACACCTCCCAAGCGGCCCCGGCACCTTCCTAGCCGGCCCCCTACGTGTCCAAGCTAGGCGCCCGGCACCTCCCAGGCGGCCCCGACACCTTCCTAGCCGGCCCCCTATGTCTCCAAGCTAGACGGCCCGGCACCTCCCAGGCGGCCCCGGCACCTTCCTAGCCGGCCCCTACGTCTCCAAGATAGGCGGCCCCGGCATCTTCCTAGGCGGCCCCGGCATCTTCCTAGCGGCCCTCTACGTCTCCAAGCTAGGCGGCCCCGGCACTTCCCAGCCGGCCATGGCGTGTCCAAGTTAGGTGGCCCCAGCATCTTCCCAAGCGGCCCCTCCTCCAAGCAAGTCGGCCCCGACGCCTTCTCCACATCCCAGTCCTGCCGAGTCGGCCAAGGCCATCCCCGGCCGGCCTGACTCGGCCCCGGCGTCTCCAGTCCCGCCGAGTCGGCCAAGGCCATCCCCGGCCAGCCCGACTCGGCCCCGGCGTCTCCAGTCTCGCCGAGTCGGCCAAGGCCATCCTAGGCCGGCCCGACTCGGCCCCGGCGTCCCCTGTTCTATCGAGTCGGCCAAGGTCATCCCTGGCCGGCCTGACTCAGCCCCGGCGTCTCCAAGTCCGCCGATTTGGCCCCGCCCCGGCACTGCCTTGCTAGCGGGACGAGCCCCAGCCATCTCGGGTCGACCCAGCTCGGCCCTGATGAGACGGGATTCTCCAGTTCCCGCCAGATCAGCCCCAGCGGTTCAAGAAACCGCCTCTCTGACGCGCGCCGCCCGACAATGCTAGACGCGCGCCGCCCAACAGCCCCGCTACTGATGGGACGTAACCCACCAACCAGCCCAGATTCACGCAAGGGCTCTGCAAATCTTCTGACTCGATCATGCAATCCCACGTGATCATACCAGGGTCAACCCCTATAAAAAGGTAAATCCACTCACCAAATAGGTACGCATGATAACCCCAAAAATCATCATCTTAACTCTCAGAAAGGGATTCCTCCACTCGGAGATCGTCTTTTCCACAAAAAACAGGGCTCACCTTCTTCAGCTGTGACCTCAGTCACTAATTTGGCCATCGGAGGGTCCCACCGAAGACCCCTCCGGTCCCGGGACTTCTTTGCAGGCACCCGGCGAAGCGAGGATTCGAGAAGTACCTTCATTCCCGACGTCCAGGAGAGATGATCGAGCGTCATCAGTATATATAGTTATAATAAAATTTAAAAATATGAGTGATCACACTAGTTTCATACGAGTCAATTCTGATGCATCAGTTATAATAGAGTTATAATATATATATATATATATATATATATATATATATATATATATAGTGCAAGAAAAATAAATAAATAAATAAATTTTTGTATTATAATGATATAATCGGGTAGTTAACCGACTGTCAATAAGAGTAGATGGGAAGGTCTGATCCTCAAGGAACCGGGCATCAATGAAGCCCAAATTAGTGCTTGGGTTGGCCAAAAAAAAAACAAAGGAGTACGCTTGCCCTTAACGAGCCGCGCATCGAGTAACGCCGTCGCAGCTCGATGTCACCTTTGACTCCCTCGACCCCTTCAAAATGGCGACAAAACCGTAACGGGCGTGGCCCCCAATGCTGAGTGCCGTCTCCCACTCTCTTATCAACGCCACGTCGCCGCCACCTCTACCCCCTCCCCTCTGCCCAAAGTCCAACCTCTTTTTTTCCCTCACGCCCTCGGCCTCACCTCCCTCAAGCTCAAGCTCTTCATCGCCGCCTCCTCCTCCTCCTCCTCCGGTCCTCTCCTACTCTTTAGCGCATACCGCAAATGGTTTCATCAAAGCGTGGCTGCAGATTCTTCAAGTTCAGAGTTGGCACTCTCGAAACGCCTTCGTTCCTTACCCTCTCTAATTAAACTTTGGATGTCATCATAAAAAGCCAAAAGAAGAAAAATCCCCCACACCACAACCACTACCCCAAATTCCCCTTGAAAATTCTCCTCCAGGGAGAGAGAGAGAGAGATAAGAGGAGGAAAAGATCCACAAACCCTTTGTCGATCAGTCCGTCCATCGATCCAATTCAATTCAATTCCTCTCCACGCTCTTGTGGCTTACATCAATGATTGGAAACTTCTTCGACTTCTCCTCACGTGCGGCGGACATCGAGATGGCTTGGATCATGCTAAGGATCGACTACTCGAGGCTATTCTGGCTCCTCTTTGGCGTCTTCTCCTACGAGAACCACGAAGGGAAGCCTCGGATTTAGCCAAACTTCCGCCGGAGAACTCCAGTAGTACAGTACTCCCCGACGCGCCGTCCGATCTCCCGGGGGTTGCTTTTGGTTTTTCTTGTTTGGTTTCTTCTCAGGTGCAAGACTAGTTCTGATAGGCCATTAACATGGATGTGTCCCGGCGGGCCGGGAGGGCCGCCGACGGGAATGGGTACGTCGAGATCGATCCCGCCGGCCGGTACGGTCGTGTAAGTTCTCCTGAAGCATCGTATCACTGAAATCTATCGCATTTACTTTGCTTTTTTTTGTTTTTATTAGTTGCTAATTGAGGATGAGGCCGGAGGTCATATGAGTTAATTATGCTTTGAATTGATAAGACGTTTCACTACTTTGGTGGCGGTCGCTATGGCATCTTTATTTTGTTGTAGTCTTTTGGAAAAGCTTGCTATGATGTACAGCTCCTTCCATCGAATACCAACTTGATCACATGTTAATTTTGCAGGTGAAAATATGCGGTTTTTTGTTTTGTTAGACCTCTTCTTTATGCTTTTGGTTTATGCCTGTCTACACCTTCTCTATGGAAGAATACATGACAATACCATGCATCCTTAATTTGGATTGCTAGAATTTTCTCTACATGTGAATCCAAGCGGCCATCCATAAGCTAAACTAACAGAGCTGAACCATTAGCCATGCTAGCTCTAGTATCTCAATACTGGAATTGTTTTGTGTCGCTGAGTATAGCTAGGTTTCTGAATTCAAAATATTTCGTGGTTTTGGTCAACAAATTTCTGACAGCAAACAGAGGCCTCGGTGTTAATTAATTATCTTAAGCATCATGATTGCTTAATTTTTGTACAGTTGGTGAGCGTTGAAATCTTCTTTTGTAATATAATAAAATATTGCAAGTGTTAAGATCAAAACTACAAGACCATTTACATATGCGACGTGTGCACTTGCTGGCAATCCTTGTGAAATATACACTGCTGCCAAGAAGACATCCACTTTGAATGTCAAGCAGGTCATTGATTTATTTATTTATGGCGGACTCATTGATGTCTTTTGTTCTTCGTCGTTCTTAATTTTCTGTTTTCTCTTAATTTTTAGTGGTCTTCACGGACTGATATCTTAAATTCATTTCAAATGACCGATGCTATATATAAGCCCTTCACAATTTTCTTTCTTGCCGCTACATGCATTGCAGTTTGATGAGGTACTTGGAAAAGGAGCCATGAAGACAGTGTATCCTTCCTTAAACGTTGCCTCACTATTTCCTTTTTTTTTTTTTAGTGTACAACTTATTGAACTCTCTCTCTCTATATATATATGGGCATTAATTCTAGGTAAAACGTCTTGGATTGTGTGACATGTCATCCTTAATTGAGGACTTCATCAGCTACAGAGCATTTGATGAGCTAAATGGGATTGAGGTGGCATGGAACCAGGCGAAGCTCTGCGACGTGTTGCGGTCCCCGGACGCACTGCAGCGCATGTACTCCGAGGTCCACCTGCTCAGCACCCTTCACCATGAATCCATCATCAGATTCCATGCCTCGTGGATCGATGTGGGAAAGAGGACCTTCAACTTCATCACTGAGATGTTCACCTCCGGCACCCTCCGAGAGTAAGTTTTGGGTTGACCTTTTAGCTGATCAGAATCTTAGCTAAAAGATATATAGCCCACGCATTAGATTATTCTACGGGTCCATTTGAACAGTAGATCGATTAATTAACCTGAACTAATTAGAGTTTCTGTAGCTATGGCTTTTATATATTGGGCATTCTGGCCCAAGTCCAGCTTCGAAAACTACAGTAACAATTCTCTATATGGGACTTCCTAGCTAATTCTTCTTTGACATGTATCAGATTGATTTTAATTTAACCATGAGAAGAATCAAATTAATTAATATTTCTTGCATAATAAGTAATATCAATATTATTAGAAACTATATATAATTGTAGTAAAATCTACATGTTTTTTTTTTTTAATATTATCATTTTTTTCAAGAAAAAAAACCCAAAAATATCGATTAATGATGCTAACATTAGAAACTGGGATTGATTAGGTACCGGCAGAGATATCGAGGAGTCGACATTAGAGCCATCAAGAATTGGGCCCGCCAGATCCTCCATGGGCTTGTGTACTTGCACGCCCATGATCCTCCGGTGATCCACAGAGACCTCAAGAGTGACAACATCTTTGTCAATGGCCATCTGGGGCAGGTCAAGATCGGCGATCTAGGGTTAGCGGCCGTGCTCCGGGAGTCGCAATCTGCGCACAGTGTTATAGGCAATGAATCCCTGCCTTTTAATTTCGTCATGCATGCCTTTATCTACCTTTTTTTTTTTTTTTCCTTTATGGAGTTCAGTCTTATATTACTAATCACTAAATAATAGCAGTCAGTAAATGATGCAAATAATTATAATCATACGAGCAGTACTGCCATGCCTGCATCCAGCTAGTTATGCATGCAGGCAGACCAAAGTATAACTCAACCAGTTTTTTATTGATAAATAAAAATAAAAATCCAATGTTTCCTCGTATATATAATAAACCGGATCGACTTGATTTGATGCCATAATCCAATATTTTTTCCAAGTTACTGACACGCTGCCCTCGCCATGGCTGTCGCAACGTTGGACGTACGTGTGAGCTGGGCTTAGTAGTTAATACCGCGCGCCCACTCAGGTGAGAAGGAGGCTTCTGGAGAAGCCGTGGCTATATATTAACCTACGTTGCCGCTCCTTCTTCCAGGGACGCCCGAGTTCATGGCGCCGGAGCTCTACGAGGAGGACTACAACGAGCTCGTCGACGTGTACTCCTTCGGCATGTGCGTGCTCGAAATGCTCATTTCCGAGTACCCCTACAGCGAGTGCTCCAACCCTGCCCAAATCTATAAGAAAGTTACTTCGGTACGTACTGAGCTAATAAATTCTCCGGTGCCTATTAATTATAATTAACGTGCCGACATCGATCGATCTTTGACCAAATTATAATTAACTTGTTGCCTAGCGCTTGCATATATTAATTAATGCTTCAATTTTTTTTATTTTTTTTTTCTACAGGGTAAGCTGCCTGATGCGTTCTATCGGATCCAAGATCCTGAGGCCAGGCGTTTCATTCGTAGGTGTCTCGAAACCGCATCGAAGAGGTCATCGGCCAAGGAACTGCTACTCGACCCCTTTCTCGCATCTGAAGACCATCGTATTAATCTTGCCCCACTTCAGATTAATGTTCCCATATTCAACGTCAAGGACTATGGACTGGAAGGTCATGGACGCAACGCGCCAGAGATTTACTGCAGCTCTAAGCCCACAAATAAGAGGACCGACATGACGATCACCGGAAAGATGAATCCAGAAGATGATACGATCTTCCT
This sequence comes from Calamus simplicifolius, assembly GCA_900491605.1. Taxonomy (NCBI): domain Eukaryota; kingdom Viridiplantae; phylum Streptophyta; class Magnoliopsida; order Arecales; family Arecaceae; genus Calamus; species Calamus simplicifolius. The sequence continues at coordinate 1,059,210 of UESW01004149.1, forward strand.
CAAAGTTCAAATAGCTGATAAAGAAGGTGTGATTCTTTTTTTTATTATTTTTTTTTTCTTTTCATGTTCATCGTATACCAGCAATAAAGCATTAATTCGTGGATAGATTTAATCTACTACCATATTGAATCATTGCGTGAACTGCTGTGGCTCCCACCAAGCTATATTTCAGAGCCCATGGTCAAATTAAGTGGTAGATCAGATCTGTCCATGATTATTTCAGAAGTCAGAGAATAATATATAATACATGGGGATATTGGACCTGTCAGGTCACATGAGGAACATATATTTTCCCTTTGATATCGTGACCGACACGCCGATTGATGTGGCTAACGAGATGGTGAAGGAGTTGGAGATAACGGATCGAGAGCCATCAGAAATTGCAGAGATGATAGCTCATGAGATCTCAAATCTAGTGCCAGAGTGGAAGGAAGGAGACTTTCCAGAGGACAGCCATCATCATGTATACAGCTGGGGGATGATGAGGAAGGACTCCATCACCCTTCCTACTATCTGTCCTCGCCTACTTCCTCTTCCCACGGATCGTTGTTTGGGCTGGGGCCTTCTCAAGGGTTGTTTCATCAGCAGCGCCGGTCCCACCAAGGAGACTGCTTTGGAGGTAATGTAACTCCTCATTTACTGCAGTACTCCATACTAGCAATTCATTCTAATGCCTGGCCTATATATGAAATCGTGAACAAAATGAGGGTGTCGATATATATATCTTCTGAGAATAGCAACTACGTGACATAAAATTTCATAATTCTAGGACTCTGGCATCTAGACTACTTTTGGTTGGTGTTGCTGCGAATATATGGCATTAGCAGTCCTTAATTAATGAGAGCTGATACAATTAATACAGCTAAATGCATGCGATTCATGATTACTGCTAGCATGGTTTTATGCTATGCGACAATATTCCCCCAGCTAGTCAGAAACATCTTGATTTAGACCCAACCAAACGCTATCAAGACGTTATATAGAAGAAAATTATCTAGTGATGTACGTCTACCTCAAATTATGCAGATGATTTATATGTTGACGATGACGACAAGAGCTCCATTTACTCCGGTAAGTATTCTATTGTGAACTACATCTCAGGTGATGAACAAGAAAGCGAGGCAAGCTATCGCCAAAGACAAGCTCAACCCACCCACAGCAACCAGATCAGGTCGACAAGGTTCTGCACCGGAGAAAGCCCTCCGGTGGATACCTCTCTAGCCAGCAAATTCCACAAGCAATGCAACATGTTGTTGGAGTCCTCAGGAGCTTCCAGCTCTTGTGCAGTCAAGAGGGCAGTAGTCGATGGCCGCATGAATCGTTCCATGGTCGAAATGCGGAGCCAACTGCTGCACCGAACCTTGGTGGAGGAGGTGAACAAAAGGCTATTTAAGACCATCGGAGCTGTCGAAAACATTGGCTTCCAGGATCCGACTGAAGGCTCCATCTGCAAGACTTCATCATCCTCAAAGAGAGATCACATGATCAAGCAAAAGCAAAGCCATACGTGGGGAACGGGTCATCTCGGCCTGTGATATGATATATATGGTGTCTCGGGATATATATTTGAATTAAGTTGTCACCTGAGGTGGACGTACCTTGACGTGCGTACAATTGTGAATACTGGTAAGCCTCTTGTACGTACGTGCTGGCGATGAAAATCTAGTGTGAGAGTTCTTCCTGCTTGCTATGGCATCTATATATTTTGTTTTATTACCTGAATCACCCCTGGAATTATAGGAGAGTGCGCACCTCTTCCAGCTGCAGTCTCAACGATAGAAAGGGAACTAGATGTCGACTTACAAGGTGACGGAAATTTAATTAAATGTTATTTAACTTATAAGAATTATAAGTTAAAGAAATATATATAAAAGCTGGTATCTTCTTGTACCTTAATCCTGTTTGATGAGGGATAAAATCGTTATTGCATTATTGATTGCTCACATCAGCGATGAGGTCGCGCCCAATCCAAATCCTTGCTTGCCAGCTGGTTAGCTGGCGTGACGTTCTAGCAACAAGGTCAAATCAGCTTTGATGAAGTTAGATCACCATGACAACCCGAGCTATCCTTATGCTTCGGTCGTTCGAGCCGAGCCATCCTTATTCCTCGGTAACCCGAGCTATCCTTATACTTCGGTCGTTCGAGCTGGGCCATCCTTATTCCTCGGTAACCCGAGCTATCCTTATACTTCGGTCATTCGAGCTGGGCCATCCTTATTCCTCGATAACCCGAGCTATCCTTATACTTCGGTCGTTCGAGCTGGGCCATCCTTATTCCTCGGTCATGCGAGCCGATCCATTTTACACATCGGAAATTCAAGCTGTTCCTCATCCAGGCCAACCACGGCATTCAAAATACCTCTGCAGAATCCAGCGTGGGAGAGTTCAAACCCACTGTAACAGAATAAGATTCTAAACAGAGAATCATACCAAGAAGTGGCCTAGAGCCTATGCAATCGTAGAATCCCAAGGCATCGGCCAGCTCTCCTACCGTTGATCCTTTAACTAACAAGATACATATCCTACTGATCTCGTAACAAACTCGATTCGAATCCGTTTCAAATCATAACAACTTTTGACCCCCACGACGCGCCCAGGGAATCAGGTGATCCTCTATAAATACCACAGCACTTCACTTGGCTTTATGGAATCAATTACTCCATTAGAGCACCTATCGAGAGCTTGGAGGAAGATTCTTATGTGAAAAGTCTTCTTCTCACATCTGCCTGCTGTGAATCTCCACTGACTTGGGCGTCGAAGGGTCCCCTGCAGAGGACAACCGCAAGGAAATCCTTTGTGAGCGCGGACTGTCTTGCAAGTTCCACCTCGGATGTCGAGATCGAAGTTCAGACCCGGAGCCGGAAGTGCATCCGAGTCGGAGAACGAATTTTCATGGCAACAGATTGGCGCTAGAGGAAGGGTCTCAAGTCCCATAAACTTGTAATCCATGAGACAAGACTAAAAAACCAGAAGAAGCATCCTCTAATGGCCAATCGGAAGAGAGCCACCTCTGAGGCTCAAGATCAGGCCGCATCTCAAAGGCCTGATCCAATTAGTGATGTAGCACCTCCGCTACCACCACCAACTGAAACTCCTTTCCCACCGACAACGGCAGTAACCTTGGACCAGTTCGCCACTCTGGTTCAGCAGGTTCAAGCATTAACCTAGATGATTCAGAGATTCCAGGCAATCCCTGGCCCTGTCGTTCCTGCCTCCCAACCTCACGAGGAGGCTGCTGCCCCCGCTCCGCCTGCAATCTCCTCTTTTGATTCGTTTGGGGCGGCGGATCACGGTCGCCGGCCTGCAAAGATGAGACTGGCGCTGCAACGAGCTGGAGGGAAAAGCCCACTTAGATCCAGGCGGGTTTGCTCTCCCTTCTCGATATCCTCTTAGGATTCAACACCACTGCTGTCTTCTCATCGCCCGACCCTCCTATCACTCTGGATGAAGGAATCAGGCAGCAGATGCAGGAGATGTGTCAAGAGTGGCTTTAGGAGTTAGACGCCGTCAGGCAAGCCAATCCGCTTCAGCATAGGGCAGAGCAGGGCATTCCCTTCTCCAAAGAGATCATGGAAGAAGTGATTTCCTTCCATGTCAAGCTGCCTGCCATCGAGCCCTATTACGGATCTTCCGATCTCGACGAGCACCTCAGTAGTTTTCAATCGATCATGATGTTCCATGGGGCATCAGATGCGATTCTCTATCGCGCCTTTCCCTCCACCCTTAGAGGGTCCACTCGAACCTGGTTTAATGCCTTAAAACCAGGTTCCATTGATTCATTCAACGAGCTGAGCTGCCTCTTCATCAGCCAATTTGTTAGCAGCCGCTGTCACCGGCGGAGATCTGATTCCCTTTCCAAGGTTAAGCAAAGAAAAGGGGAATCCTTGAAGAACTATCTCGGTCGATTTAACACGACCATGCTGGATGTGGATCACCTTAACCATGAGGTGGCCATGTCAACCCTAGCGGGCGGGGTGTTGAAGGAGAGTGACTTCTACCTGGCGTTGGAGGTCAGTTACCCTCCGAACCTCTCCAACATGATGGCCCTAGCGGACAATTATGCCAGAGTCGAGGAATCACGGAGAACTGCTCGCGCCGAGCTGGCAAGAAAGAAGGAGTCCAAGGGCTCGGATAAATACCGATATGTCCGTCAGCTAAGCCCACCTCACCACCAAAGGGTTCCTTCAACACCGCCGAAGAACCGCATTCGGAGCCTGCCTAGGAGGTTCAATCAGTTCACCCCGTTCACTGCCCCGAGGGCGCAGATCCTTATGGAGATAGAGCGTCAACTCCCTTGACCGCCTTCTCTCCGAGGGGATGCGACTCGGAGAGACCCCACCAAGTACTGCCGCTACCACCGGGACCATGGTCACGACACCAAAGAATGCTGGCAGCTGAAGAATGAAATCGAGATGCTCATTCAGCAGGGCAGATTGAACCAATTTAGGGGAGCACCCGAGCCAAGAAATGGGGGTAACCGCCAGCCCGAGCCTCAATAGCCTCCTCCTCCAAATCCCCCGGTTGTTGGCCACATCAACGTGATCGATGCGATCGGCAGTCCGTCGGGCCGGCGGGATGATGAAGAAGACTCGGTACCAAAGGGAGCACGGACTGATGGGCTCTTCTTCTCCTATGATGATTTCTAAAAGATACAGTTCCCACATGATGATGCGCTGACTGTATCTCTCAATCTAAACGATTATGATGTAAGTCAGATTCTTATTGATAGTGGAAGCTCTGTCAATGTTCTGCACCTCGATGTGTTTGCAAAAATGAAACTGCTCATGGAAAGTCTTCGAGATGTGGACTCCACCCTAATGAGGTTCATCGGTGATGTTATTACCCCAGAGGAAGTCGTGACCTTGACAATTTGGGCAGGAACTTGGCCCTGTGTTGCCACTATTCACACAGATTTTCTGGTGACCAAGCTTCGATCGTCCTACAACGCAATCTTTGGGAGACCCGACCTAATGCCCCTAAGAGCTGCTGTCTTCATCCCGCATCTAGTCATGAAGTTTCCTATCGAACAGGAAATTGGGGGAGTTCAAGGAAGCCAAGCTATGGCTCGGCAATGCTTCGTCACCAGCCTTCAGTCCAAATTGCCCGAGGTTGACGGGCTGGACGCTCGGGAGGGTTTCACCGAGCATCAAGGAGAGCCACCCGAAGAGCTGGAGGAGATACCGCCAAACGAAGCCCAGCCCGATCGAACTATAAAGATCGAGTCGCTACTGAAGAGGAAACCTCAGCTGGAGCTAGTCAACTTTCTCTGACCAAATGTTGATGTCTTCGCTTGGTCCACTTCTGATATGCTGGGGATCAGCCCAGGTGTTTTCATCCACCGTCTCAATATGGACGAGATATCATGGCCCGTTAAGCAAAAGAAAAGAAGCTTCGCCCCTGAACACCAGAAAGCCATCGAAGAGGAGGTAGATAAGCTTATCAAAGCCAACTTCATCCGAGAAGTCAATTATCCCGATTAGCTGGCAAATGTGTTATAGTGAAAAAGTCGAACGGCAAGTGGCAGATCTGCATCAACTTCACCGACCTCAACAAAGCATGCTTGAAGGATAGCTTCCTCTCCCCTGGATCGACCAGCTTGTAGACGCTACTTCGGGTCACCAGATGCTAACCTTCATGGATGCCTATTCGGGCTACAACCAAATTTGAATGATGCCCGAGGATGAAGAGAAGACCGCCTTCAAAACCGACGAGGTACGTATTGTTACCATGTCATGCCTTTCGGTCTGAAAAATGCAGGTGCTACTTACTAAAGGCTAGTTAACAAGGTCTTCAAGGAATAGGTCGGCCGTAACATGGAAGTGCATGTCGATGACATGCTGGTCAAAAGCAAAAAAGCCTTGGCCAGGGCCGAAGTGCATCTATTGTTATGGGAAGCCTCGGCCAGAGCCGAAGTGCATCTGTTGTTATGGAAGCCTCGGCCAGAGCCGAAGTGCATCTGTTGTTATGGGAAGCCTCGGTCAGAGCCGAAGTGCATATTGTTATGGAAGCCTCGGCCAAAGCCGAAGTTTATGTTGTTATGGGAAGCCTCGGCCAGAGCCGAAGTGCATCTGTTATTATGGAAAGCCTCGGCCAGAGCCAAAGTGCATCTCTTATTATCAAAAGCCTCAGCCAGAGCGAAGTGCATCTGTTGTTATGGAAAGCCTCGGCCAGAGCCGAAGTGCATCTCTTATTATTAAAGCCTCGGCCAGAGCCGAAGTGCATCTGTTGTTATGGGAAGCCTCGGCCAGAGCCGAAGTGCATCTGTTGTTATGGGAAGCCCGGCCAGAGCCAAAGTGCATCTGTTGTTATGGAAAGCCTCGCCAGAGCGAAGGCATATTATTATGGGAAGCCTCGGCCAGAGCCGAAGCGCATCTGTTGTTATGGAAAGCCTCGGCCATAGCCGAAATGCATCTCTTATTATCAAAAGCCTCGGCCAGAGCCGAAGTGCATTTGTTATTATAGGAAGCCTCGGTCAGAGCCGAAGTGCATCTCTTATTATGAAAAGCCTCGGCCAGAGCCGAAGTGCATCTGTTGTTATAGGAAGCCTCGGCTAGAGCCGAAGTGCATCTGTTGTTATGGGAAGCCTCGGCCAGAGCCGAAGTGCATCTCTTATTATCAAAGCCTCGGCCAGAGCCGAAGTGCATCTTATTATCAAAAGCCTCGGCCAGAGCCGAAGTGCATCTGTTGTTATGGGAAGCCTTGGCAGAGCCAAAGTGCATCTATTGTTATGGAAGCCTCGGCAGAGCCAAAGTGCATCTGTTGTTATGGAAAGCCTCGGCCAGAGCCGAAGTGCATTGTTATTATGGAAAGCCTCGGCCAGAGCCGAAGTGCATCTATTGTTATAGGAAGCCTCGGCCTAGCCGAAGTGCATCTCTTATTATCAAAAGCCTCGGACAAAGACAAGTGGCCCCGGCAGTTCTGCAGTAATGGCAAGGCCGGTTAACTTCCCAACATTTTAATGCAATTGATACATCTTATCGTACTTCGGCGCAAATAAACAATCCCTCTCTCTGCCCATCAGCAGAATTATGCAAATCTTTCCTCTTTAGGAAAAGACCTACCTAGCCCCTTTTTATCGGGTCGTGCCTATCTTGTGAACCGGTAAGGTCGCCCAGACCTCCCTCTGACTTGAACAGAGGCCAATGCCCCCTCTGAAAGGGGGCAAACACTATGAAAATGCCTAACGAAGGCAGTGCTACCAAGCACAATTGAAGGTTTACGAGCCGAGCATGACTCGGTACGCCTAAAACGAGCAAGACTGCATGGTCACGCCAAAAGGAAAAGCAAACATCTATGAACATTTGAAAAAAGAAGAAAGAACAAAAAACTTTCTTTACTCCGTTAATCGGTGAGAAATACAATCTCTGAAGAGATATTACAAGCGCGCCACGGCACAGGAAGTAAAAACAAATGAATTAAAAAGCAGTTTCGACCTCTAATGTCGCTGCGACATCCAAAAATCAGAAAAATCATACGACTCCAGTTGAGTCGTTGATCCCTCGAACGGACAGGCCAAAAGACCCAACTGGGCCGAAGACCTGTGGACGCCGAGGCTTAGGGCACCTTCCCTATGGTGGGATGCTGGGCTGCTAGCCGCTACCCAGAGACATAGATAGGGTACCAGCAGACCAACACCTCCCCTCATATTGGATCCCTCAGTTCATCCTGTGAGGGGAGGGAAGTTCATGTAACCCATGAGGACGGCATGTACTTTGCATATTTTGGCTGTCCCCATGGGAACCACAAAGGACACACAGGAAGCGCATACATGCGCTCCCCATATGACTTCTGCGGGCCTCCGTGCGCTCTCCATATGACCTCCGAGAATTCCTCCCTTGAGGACTATTTGCTTTTCAGCAGCTTCTCCATCATCCCAGCTATCTGTGACGAGCTGACTTTCAAAAGGGAAGCTCAGTCTCTCTACTCTCAATTTCAAGGGGACAGACGCCCTGGAAACTCTTACAACTCACAGAAAAGAAAGTCTTGGGAGATAACCTAACACAGCCCGCTCCTTCCATTTTATAGGCAAACGAACCGGGAGCAGCTATTAAAGCAGGAAGCCCTGGGATTCAAATTGCCGTGGCCACGCTACCATGTGGCGGTTCATGATAAAAGGGCACTTTCTAAAGCACACCGGATGCATTTCCCAGGCCATGACGCACGACAAAAGATTTCCCTCTAATCTCAAATCAAGAGCCTTAAATGCAGGAAATCGTTTGTCGGTCCTTGAGATACGGGCAGGCCTGGAAAATCGCCTTGTAAAAACGATGCCATCAATGGCAATCGAATGCTTATCGTGCACGTTAAAAAGACCCATGTTGGAAAAGACCAACAGGATGCCTTGCGTGAAAAACAAAGCGTCCTTCGGCGAATTACAAATCCGTCTCATTCGCTCGGCAGAAAGCGAAACGATTTCTCATAGACGGGCTATCCGCCAAATCTCGACCCCAGTCAAGATACTCACATAGTTTTTGGTCATATCGCGCCGAACCATTTTATACCTCGGCCCCGACCGAGACATTTCCTTAAGTTCAAGCCGAGCTAGCGTACGTCAGCAAAGCGAATCGGTTAAACTCCGAGTGAACAGGGCATTCAATCCATAAAGGATAAACCAATCTAGGAACACAAACTGATTCGTTCGCGTTTGAAAAAACCTGTGACAAAAAGATCATCTAGAAAAGACAAGCAAATAGGAGTCGAAAGATCCATTTTACTAAAAAGTTTCGACCAGGTTGCAAATATGGAGCACAAAATACGCAAGTAGCCCTCAAGAATCAAGATTCGGATCGGTCTCAGGAACCTCCTCGGTAGCGCCTGGGAGGACTTGGCTTGTTTCACCAACTTCAAATGCCAAAGAAAGAGCTTCGGGTACCTCAGCAGTAGACTGAGGACATTCCTCGGAAGCCATGGCCTCACTGGGGCCCAAAATAGCGTCAGATCGACATCCGAGATGTTCTCATATTCCTCTTCTTCGCCCCCGGGTACAAGCATCAAAATGTTCGGCATCCAAAAAGACAAATCCCATTCGGGATGCACCTGAGATATCTTTGCTCGAGTCTCTTCTTCGCTGAACCGAAATGCATCGGCACAAGCCCCTCTACGTTCTTCAAAAATTGGGTAGAATTTTTATACTCCTCCACAGCTGAAGTGAGTTGGTTCTAGAGTTCGAAGTTCATTCGGCGACTCACGGATAACTCCGCCCTTAAAGCTTTAAACTGCTCCTGCGCCTCGAGCCCAATTCTACCCATCTGCGAAATACTGGAATATTTGAGCCTACTAGCAAAAGAAAAACATCGAAAAAAAATAAGAAGGAAGACGACGTACCTCTTCCTCCCACCGAGCCATCTTATTGTTAGCTCCTGGACCTTTTCCAAGGCCTTCAATTTTGCCAATTTTTTCTCGAAGACCCTCTTTGAGGTCATTAATTCGGGACTGATAGTCCACAACCTCTCGCCGCGACTGGTCAAGATCAGCAGTAAGCTGAGCAACCTGCTCACTTCGCCATTTCAGCCGATTCTCCATATCAGCAAATTCCTTCTTTAAGCCAGCAAGCTGACCCCACTGCCGCCTGCACTTGTGCTCCTCTTCCTCAAGCTTTCTGCTCAAATTATTTTTCTCTTCAGTATGACTAGCCCTCAGCTGGTCCCACCTCTTATCAAAATGTCATTGCAAGGCACTAAATTCCTCAGCGTGTTTAACCTTGATCTGAGACTGCTCCAGGCAGGCCTTATTCGACTGTTCACATAGCTCTTTAACTTGTGCCTCAAACCGAGAGGCCCTCTCAACGGCAATTCGGGGGACTCGGTCATCTTCTTAAGGTCCACCCTGGCAGACTCAAAAGCCCTAGAAAGCCAACTGATCGAATCCACCCTCGAAGGTCGGCCACCTCCTTCCTAGCTGGGCGCAGGCCCCAATGGCCAAATTTAAATGCCATTTCAACGCTCTTGTGACCAGGGTAATCTACGAAGAAAACATAAGTTAAAAGCTATGACCCAACCAACCAATCAGGGATTATAATCTCGATACAATAACTTACCCAGGAGATGTAGTTCGAAGACATCGTCATGAGGGTGGTGTTACTGATTTCGGGAAGAAGAAAAGCATCCCGCGGTACCCCAAGCCGACCAAAAGCTGCCTCAATAATGTCCCCGACTGCGGGCTCGTTCGTCAAGGGACTCCCCTCAGCGCGCAAAATGGACCTCATCAAGGCGATGATCATATCATCCATCTCCGGGCCATAGACAAAAGAGCTCGTGGCCGAAGAACCGGCCCGGGGGAATCCGACCTGAGAAGCCATCCGCTCAGATTCGTCCGCTAGAACTCTAACATGAGAGGCCTCAGATACTTCGGCCCCGACTGAGGGAGCCCACGCCCGAGCATCCCCTCCATTCAATGGTTCTTCTCCTCCTCTTCTACTGATGCTTCTTCCTCCTCTGCAATGTCCCTGGGAACCGCAGAGGGGGGACCTTCAGCGGGAGGAGGCACGACCTCCACCAACCTTTCGACGGGTAGCTCCACTTGAGCTTCAGCAACCATCACTGCCTCTTCTGACCCCTCTACCTGAGCAGAAGTCTCCTCCATACACAATGGGCTCTCCACCGCCGGTGACAGAAAGACATCCGACGGAGGGATCGCTGGACGTACCGGCGACGTCTCCTCTGCGTCGTCTGATACAATTACTATTTGGAGGGGAGAAACGTTGATAGCTCCCCCGAACGATTTCCTCTGTTACTTTGATCCACTCTAGTAGGGGGGGCTCGTCGACCATGGTTTGCGCTTCCGCTAACTCCCTTATTGGGGTGAGAGAACGGTGACTGGTGCCATCTTTCTTCGGCCCTTTCAAGTGAGGCCCAGAGGGATGAGACCTCTTCTCGGGTCCGCGCCTATCCCCAAAGCTAGATCCCCTTTGGCGCTTGCCCGATTCTTTCCTCATCTGGCCCACAAACGTTGACCTTTCGGCTGAAAATGCAGAAAATGGTTCAACCAAATGGGAATACCCCAAACAAGCCGACTGTCATGATAAAAGATAAAAGGATACACTTACCTTGAGGGTCGACAAGCTAATCCTGGCGGCGAAAAGGGCATCCTCAGCTAACAGAGTGCTAGCCGATACCTCCTGACCACTACGAAGGGTAGCCAGATCCCTTTTCTCCTGATTGTTTAACTCCAAACGCGCCTTCGGGTCCTTCACATAACTACCCCATCCTCTCGAAAAATCCAAGCCGATATTTCCTTCGGCGATGAGAAATCGGGACTTCTACCCCTTAATCAAAGAAGGGTTATCGAAATCATCTTGAATGACTTCCGAGGGCCAATATAGGGCCACTCATAGCTCCTTCCGGAGACCAGGTTGTAGCTAACGCGGAATAGGGGAAGAGTTGCAGTCATCCTAATATGACTGCACATCGAGATGAACCCAATAAGATTTTGCCAACTGTTTGGGGCCACCATTGTTAGGCATATGTTGTAAAATCTTATCACCTCCTGTATCAACGGGTGAAGAGGGAATCAGAGACCTTCCTTCAAACTCTCCTCGTAGAAGAAGACTCCTCGGCTCAACTCGGTTGAAACCCAGTGCTCGGTCCTCGGCACCCAAAAGGCTACATCTAGGGGAACTCTATAATAGCGATGGATTCTATCTATATCATCTAAGGTTACCTCAGAAGCAACATCGCATGAGCCACTCATATTGACTGAACAGGGGTAAGACACGAACAGACAGGCAAGGGCACAAAGAAGGAGTGGAAAATCTTTGCGGCATGGACAAAGAGGCGTTACAGAAGAAACGCCGCCCCAGTCCTCTTTAAATAAGCACTTCAGAAAGAAAGCCCTAGACGCCAAAGGCTCCGATATGAGCGCCAGAAATAAAGGAGTCCCACCATGTGGAGCTCCCACAATCGCAGCTTGCGACAAACTAGGCATCCTTTTCTCGAGCCACGACAGAAAATGATGACGAAACAGCGGCCCATCATTTACGAGATCATCATTGCCCGCCTTTTTGAATCCCCCAAATAAGATTGCTCCAGAATTCTACTCCCTATATCCAAAATTACACTTCGGACTAGGGAGTGGGGGGCATGTGATGAGGGGTAAAATTATCATTGCATTATTGATCGCTCACATCAGCGATGAGGTTGTGCCCAATCCAAATACCCTGCTTGCCAGCTAGCCAGCTGGCGTAATGTTCTAGTGACAAGGTCAAATCAGCTTTGATGAAGTCCGATCATCCTGACAACCCGAGCTATCCTTATGCTTGGTCGTCCAAGCCGAGCCATCCTTATTCCTCGGTAACCCGAGCTATCCTTATACTTCGATCGTCCGAACTGGGCCATCCTTATTCCTCGATAACCCAAGCTATCCTTATACTTCGGTCGTCCGAGCTGGGCCATCCTTATTCCTCGGTTATGCGAGGCCAACCATGGCATTCAAAATACCGCTATGAAATCCGGCGCAGAAGAGTTCAAACCCACTGTAACAGAATAAGATTCCAAACAGAGAATCATACCAAGAAGTGCCATAGAGCCTACGCAATCATGGAATCCCAAGGCATCGGCCAGCTCTCCTAGCCGTCGATCCTCTAACTGACAAATACAGATTCTACTGATATCGTAACAAACTCGATTCGAATCCGTTTCAAATCATAACAACTTTCGACCCCCACGACGTGCTCAGGGAATGAGGTGATCCTCTATAAATACCACAGCACTTCAACCTCTCAAGTACGCACAAATGACCTTGCACATTCACTTGGCTTTACGGAATCAATTACTCCATTAGAGCTCCTATCGAGAGCTTGGAGGAAGATTCTTCTATGAAAAGTCTTCTCCTCATATTTGCCTGCTGTGAATCTCCACTGACTTTGGCATCGGAGGGTCCCCCGCAGAGGACAATCCCAAGAAAATCCTTTGCGAGCATGGACCGTCTTGCAGGTTTCACCCTGGACGTCGAGATCGGAGTTCGGACCTAGAGTCGGAGAATGGATTTCCGCAGCAACACTGTTCGATAACCTAAACCGAACTTAAGCCCTATATATAGCCTCACAAAAAGATGAAAAACAAGCACAATGAGCCTCAGCAGCTAGTTATCATACGCTCAATTCAATACTTTTAAATAAAACATTACAAAGAATTTGAGCAAAAGAAGAAGAAGAAGAAGAGGAGGAGCAATGATGATGAGTAACATGAATAGCCACATGCTCTGCATGAACATCAGCCTTTTTGCATGCAAGTAAACTTTGAAAGTAACAAAGGAAGCAATTTACTGATATCCTGAAGCAGAAATCAAGCCTTTGCATGTAAATCTTTTTTCAGATATAAATAAATAACATTTTCATTTCAGATCTATTGCCACAAATCCATTCTCTGACTCAGGTGCACTTCTGGCTCTGGGTCTGAACTCCAATCTCGACGTCCGAGGTGGAACCTGCAAGACAGTCCACGCTCGCAAAAGATTTTCTTGGGGTTGTCCTCTGCGGGGGACCCTCTGACGTCTAAGTCAGTAGAGATTCACAGCAAGCAGATATGAGGAGAAGACTTTTCACAGAAGAATCTTCCTCCAAGCTCTCGATAGAAGCTCTAATGGAGTAATTGATTCCGTAAAGCCAAGTGAATATGCAAGGTAATTTGTGCGTACCTGAGAGGATGAAGTGTTGTGGTATTTATAGAGGATCATCTGATTCCTTGGATGTGTCCTGAGGGTCAAAAGTTGTTACGATTTGAAACGGATTCGAATCGAGTTTGTTACGAGATCAGTAGGATCTGTATCTTGTCGGTTAGAGGATCGACAGCTAGGAGAGCTGGCTGATGCCTTGGGATTCCATGATTGCGTAGGCTCTAGGCCACTCATGGGTATGATTCTCCGTTTGGAATCTTGTTCAGTTTCAGCGAATAGGGACTCTCCCGTGCTAGATCCTGCAGAGGTATTTTGAATGCCATAGTTGGCCTGAACAAGGAATAGCTTGATTTTTCGAAGTGTAAAATGGATCAGCTCGAATGATCGAGGAATAAGGATGGCTCGGATCGAACGACCGAAGCATAAGGATAGCTCGGGTTACCAAGGAATAAGGATAGCTCGGCTTAGATGGCCGAAGCATAAGGATGGTCCGGATTGTCAGGGTGATCCGACTTCATCAAAGATGATTTGACCTTATCTCTAGAATATCACGCCAGCTGGCCAGTTGGAAAGCAAGGTGTTTGGATTGGGCGCGACCTCATTGCGGATGTGAGCGACCAATAATGCAATGATAATTTTATCCTTTATCACATGTATCCCACTCTCTAGTCCAAAGTGTAAATTCAGATATAGGGAGTAGAATTTCAGTATAACCTCATTCAACCAATATGAGTGGTCAAGGTGATGTTGCCTCTGAGATAACCCTAGACGATCTGGATAGGGTCCGTCGCCATTACAGGGTTCCTCTGTATGTAGCCTTTTTCTCTTTTCTATGTTATTTCGAGGATATTTAATTCGAAGGAGTCCGACAGATTGAAGGGATTCTGATCCCAAGATGGGGGCGCCTCTCGGATGCCTCGTTGCTATTTATTGATCCTCCTCGGCGAGGGGGCGCAACTCTTCGTTTCTCGTGAGCATCCACTGGGGCGGTGATGCGTGGCGAGTTTACGTTGGAATTGATAGCTCGAGCAATCAAAATTCCCGCCAGAAGTAGTTTAAATATGTATGGGAGGATGCAATCGTTAATGGCTTCTCCTGTTGATCTTCCAAAATTTAGGATAGTAGGATGGCTTTTGAAAATGAAGGGGGGGTCAACTAGGGCGCTAGATAATGGCGATAATGGTCACAGGGGGTAGGCCCCTCTGTAAGGGGGCCCCCATCGAAGCAGCGCTCCGGTAACTATCGACAGGGAGGATCTGTTGTCAATGCTCGTGGAGCGTGATCGACTCCGAAAGATGGTCAAAGAATACCTGGCCGTCTCCACTAAGGAGCACGAGCTCCTTAGTCGGATCAACAGTCAGCTGGAAGGGCAAGTGGTGACTCTCCAACAACAAATCTCTATTCTTACTGCCGAGCTAAGTTTGCGGCGTGGGAAGAGCTTGATAGCGCCCGGTGGAGATAATAAGCCCCGTTGAGGGATCGTGTGTCTTTTTTTTCTTTTCTTTTTTCCTTTTATGATGAATAAAAAAGAATTTTTGCAACTTTCATATTCGCTGCCATCTTCGAAACGTTTATTCTCATCATATGAGTCTTATAAATGAACCACCCTTCCTGGGGGATCTCTGGTGATCTTGTCGAGACTAAGGTACGGTCTCCCTGTTTTAGCCGAGGTAAGGGGAACTCGTAAGTTCTAGTCGGAGTGTAGTATATCACTCGATTCTGTCGAAGTATAAGGAGCGTTCCATGAGCATTGGGGCAAGAATAGCTATCTCAGTTTGGACCGGGGAATAAGGGAACGTTCGGTTTTTACCGAATCAAAGAGGGGATACCTCGGTTTTTTCCGAAGTACGAAGACTATCTCAGCTTTGAGTCGAAGTAAAAAGTGATGTCTTGGTTTATGCCGAAACATAATGGGTGGTTCGGCTTCAGGCCGAAGCAGGAGGTATCAGCATGTCTTTATTTAGGAATACTTGGCTTCTGCGCCTTTTTTATTACTCTGCCAGTGCCTTGTCCTTTTCAAGGTGGGTTGGCTTTCTTTTTGCCAAGATGGATAAAATAGCTTTGTAACATGCCAAAGGACGCTTTGTTACTTGCCTGAGTCATTTATCCCGTTGGTCCTTTTCAACGCGGGTCTTTTTTACGTACGAGATAAGCATTCATTCACCATTGGAGGGTGTTATTTTCACTAGGTGATTTCCCAGGCCCATCCATATCTCAAGGACCTGCGGACGATTTCCTGCATTTAAGGCTCTTGATTCGAGATCAGAGGAAAATCTTTTTTCTTGTGTCACAGTCTGGGAAATGCGTTCGGCGTGCTTTAAAAGCATCCTTTTTATCCTGAACTACCATGTGGCAGCGTAGCCAGGGCGTTTTAAATCCCGGGGCTTTTGGCTTCAATGCCTGCTCCCGGTCTGGTTGCCTATAAAATGGGGAGTGCGGGCCATGTTAGGCTATCTCCCAAGGCTTTCTTTTTTACGAGTTGTAAGAGTTTCCATGGCATCTATTTTCTTGGAATTAAGAGTAGAGGGACTGAGCTTCCACGGTGTTGCCGAGCCTTCAAGAGTATATTTTACTTAGCGCTGCCAAGGTTTGAAGATCGCTCAGCCCGGCCGAGGATTTATAAAATATTATATTTTACTTGGTGCTGCCAAGGTTTAGAGATCGCTCAACCCGGCCGAGGATTTATAAAATATTATATTTTACTTGGCGCTACCAAGGTTCGGAGATCGCTAGGCCCAGCCGAGGATTTATAAAAGATTATATTTTACTTGGCGCTGCTAAGGTTCAGAGATCGCTCGACCCGGCCAAGGATTTATAAAAGATTATATTTTACTTGGCGCTGCCATGGTTCGGAGATCGCTCGGCTCAGCCGAGGATTTATAAAAGATTATATTGTACTTGGTGCTGCCAAGGTTTGGAGATCGCTCGGTCCGGTCGAGGATTTATAAACCTGTTTCTCATTACTGCTATTAAAGAGGGTAGTAAAGGTAGAAGTTTTCCGAATTTTTGAAAATTTTAATTCAATAGACAGAGCAAATTCGAGAGGGAGAGTGTACTCCTATTGATGATACACATGGAGATTATCTGAGTTCCACGTCCGGAGAATGGATTTTCCATTTAGATCTTGGAGCTTGTAGGTGCCAGTGTAGGAGCTGGGTCTGATTACTTCTGTAATTTGATAAGGACCCTCCTAATTAGGGGACAACTTTCCTTGCTCTAGAGGTTTCGAGACAGATGCCTTCCGAAGTACCAGATCGCTTGGGAAGAAGAGCTTTCCTTTAACTCTGGTAGAATGATAGCGGGCGACTCTTTGTTGGTAGGCCGCCATACGGATCCGTGCTTTCTCTCTGACTTCTTCTATCAAGTCAAGATTAGTTCAGAGTTGTTCATCGTTAGATTCTTCCGAGTAGCCTTCGATGCGAAGAGAGGGGAGCCCGACCTCCACGGGAATAACCGCTTCTGTGCCGAAAGCCATCTTGAAGGGAGTCTGGCCCGTGGGAGTCCTCTCAGTGGTTCGGTATGCCCACAGCACATGATGGAGCTCCTCTGCCCATCTGCCTCGTGCTTGGTTGAGCCAAGCTTTAATTCTCTACAAAAGAGTTCGGTTAGTTACCTCGGCTTCTCCATTAGCTTGAGGATGCCCGACCGAAGTTAGGCGATGGAGAATGCCATGATCCTCACAGAACTCTCGGAACTTAGGATTGTCAAACTGTTTCCCGTTGTCGGTGATGATAGTGTGGGGAAGGCCGAAGCGGCTGATGATGGACCTCCATACGAAATCCTTAGCTCGAGCCTCAGATATTTGGGCGACTGCTTCGGCTTCAACCCACTTAGTAAAATAATCAATTGCAACGAATAAAAACTTCCTTTGTCCCGTTGCGAGGGGGAAAGGGCCAAGAATATCCATTCCCCATTTGGCAAAAGGCCAGGGGGATGATATGGAAGTCAGGTGGGCAGAGGGGAGCCTCTGGATATTTGAGTGTCGTTGGCATGCATCACAGGCTCGGACGAGGTCATCTGCATCCTTCTGCATCATCGGCCAATAATATCCTTGGTGTAGCACTTTGTGGCACAGGGCGCGGCTGCCGAGGTGGTTGCCACAAATGCCTTCATGAACCTCCCGAAGAGCATAATTGGCTTCTGATGGACGGAGGCATTTGAGCAATGGTATGGAGAAGGATCGCTTATACAGCCGATCATCGATCAGGACATAGTGAGACGACTGCATCTTTAGCCTCCTTGCTTCTCTTCTATCAGTGGGTAGCAGCCCTTCTTTGAGATACTTGTGCAGGGGGTCTATCCAGGATGGTTCGGCATCAATTTGCATCATCTGGTTAGCATCGGTGATGCTGGACTTCTCCAGGATTTTCAAGTGAAAACTCCGTTCAAGGTCCAATGAGTCTGTCGTTGTCAGACGAGACAGAAGGTCGACACGCGCATTTTTAGCCCTTGGGATCTGGATGATCTTAAATTCATTGAAACAAAAAGATAGATCGCGCACCTTCTGGAGATACCGAATCATGTTCGGTTCTCGAGCTTCGAATTTGCCTCGTACCTGGCCCGTCACTAATTGAGAGTCAGTGTAGGCATTCAGTTTTTCAACTTTGAGCTCACGGGCAATGGGGAGTCCGGCGAGCAGGGCCTCATATTCTGCTTCATTATTTGAGGCTGGGAAGGAGAAGCAGATGCCATATTCAAAAGTAGCACCCTCCGGGCTAGTGAGGACCAGACCGGCACTAGAACTGCTTGCGCTGGAGGATCCGTCGGTGTGAAGTAACCACTGAGCACGGGGCTTTGGTTGCCCATGGGTGTTCGAAGCAGAACCATCTTCGGGCATGGTGCATTCAAGGAGAAAATCTGCCAGGACCTAGGCTTTGATGGCCGAACGAGGCTAGTACTGAATGTCATGCTCACTTAGTTCGACAGCCCACTTGGTCATTCTCCCCGATGCCTTCGGATGATGGATGATTGCCTTGATGGGTTGGTCAGTTAGGACGGTGATGGTGTGCGCTTAGAAATATGGTCGTAGCTTCCGGACCGATGTCACTAGGGCTAGAACCATCTTTTTCAGTCGAGTGTACCTCGTCTTAGCATCTTTGAGCAATTTTCTGACATAATAAATAGGCTTTTGAATTCTGCCCTCTTCTCTAATTAGCACCAAGCCAATAGCATTCTCAGAGACCATGAGGTACAGGCTCAGCATTTCACCTGGCTTTGGGCTACTGAGGAGAGGAGGTGAGCCGAGGTATTTCTTAAAGTCTTCAAAGGATTTCTGGCAATTTGAGGTCCATTAAAAGTTTTAAACTAACCGAAGAGCTTTGAAGAAGGGGAGGCACTTCTCGGTTAATCGAGCAATGAAGCGACTAAGGGTCGCTATCCTTCCGGTGAGGCATTGCAAGTCCTTGATCGATCCAGGAGGAGCCATCTGCCACAAGGCCTGGATCTTTTGGGGATTTGCTTCGATGCCCTGCTGAGAGACCATGAAGCCGAGGAATTTCCCAGAGTTGACTCTGAAAGTGCATTTGGTAGGGTTGAGCTTCATTTGATACTTTCGAAGCGTCTTAAAGCTTTCCGCAAGGTCCTTGATATGTTGGGATGCTTTCTTGCTCTTCACCAGCATATCATCAACATAAACCTCTATATTCCGACCGATTTGCTCTTTGAAAACTTTATTGACCAGCCTTTGACCTGCATTTTTCAAACCAAAAGGCATAACCCGGTAGCAATAGATACCTCGGTCGGTGATGAAGGCAGTCTTTTCCTCATCCTCGGGCACCATCCGGATCTGGTTGTAGCCTGAATAGGCATCCATAAAGGTTAGCATCTAGTGGCCTAAAGTTGAGTCAACAAGTTGGTCGATTTGGGGAAGGGGGAAGCTATCTTTCGGGCAGGCTTTGTTGAGGTCGGTGAAGTCAATGCAGATCCTCTATTTTCCATTTGACTTTTTCACCATAACCACATTTGCCAGCCAATCTGGATAATTGACTTCTCGGATGAAGTTAGCTTTGATAAGCTTATCCACCTCCTCCTCCATGGCCTTCTGGCGTTCGGGGGCGAAGCTTCTTTTCTTTTGCTTGATTGGCCGAACTGTCTCGTCCATGCTGAGGCGGTGAACCAGGACATCTGGGCTAATTCCAGGCATATCTAATGCGGACCAGACAAATACATCGGCATTTCTCCAAAGTAATTCGATTAACTCCTGCCGAGACTTTTCTTCCAGCTGTGATCCAATCTTTACTGTTCGGTCGGGCCGAGCTTCGCTGAGTGGTACCTCCTCCAATTCTTTGGTTGGTTCTCCTCATTGCTCGACGAAATTCTCTCGGGCATCCAGTCCGTCTACCTTGGGTTTTTTGGACTGAAGGTCGGTGACAAAGCAATGTCAAGCCATAATCTGACTTCCCCGAACAATCCCCACTCCCCATTCGGTGGGGAACTTCATGGCGAGGTGGGGAATGAAAATGATGGCCTTGAGTGACATCTATCCCGGCCTGCCAAGAATGCCATTGTAAGGAGACCGAAGCTTGATTACAAGGAAGTCCAGAAGCTTAGTGGCCACATGAGGCCAGGTGCCGACTCGGACCGTCAAAGTGATTGTTGACCCAATTGATGATTTTGATGATTAACAAAACTATGTGAGTATAATTTTTGAAGGCTCTAATGATTTTGATTTAGTGTTTCAGCCTATAAGACTATTGAAAGATCAAAATCAAGAGTTACAATGTGTTCTGGATCGAATCTAATGTCTAGGTAAGAATTGCAGACATTAGAGTCGACTCCGAGAATCACAGAGCCGACTCCGGAACTGGCACGGCCATTAGAGTCGACTCCGAGACTGTTAGAGTCGACTCTCACAGACGGAGCAGAAAGTCGATTTTTCTGGCTCCAACCTAGAGTCGACTCCGGGTAAGTTAGAGTCGACTCCGGAAAAGCATCTTGTCGACCCCAGAAAAGCCAGAGACGACTCCGAAATATCAGTTTGAAACGCCTCGAGCTAGAGCCGACTCCAGAAAAGTTAGAGTCGACTCCAACCCACCTGGAACGAAAAACAAAGTTGCCAGATCAGCTCTAACGGTAATATTTCTATTTTACTCATTTCTAACGGATATATTTTGATAGAAGGTACACTCCAACGGATAGTTTTATTCCAAAAGAGGTGTAAAAGAAATCTATAAAAGGGAAGTCTATTGTTCAAAAAAAAAGAGAGGAAAAGAACAAAAAATCTGAAAAAGAATCTGAGATAGACAAATCCCATTTCAAAAATCTGAGAGCCTGAATCTTGAAAGGAAAACCTTCTAGCTCAAATCCACTCCACTCCAAAAGCTCAAGAGGAATCCAAAGCGCTCAAATCAAAGTCTTGGAGGATTTCCCAACTTGGAGAAAGGAGATTCGGTTCTTGCTTTTCAACCCTTCTCAACTGCTTCAACCACGAAGAATCGGAGCTGAGGCTTGATTCAATCCAGCAAGGAGAAGAAGAAAAGAAGAAAAGATCAAAAGCCAACCTATCTACAAATCAGGCTTTTCTAAACCTTATTCTTTAATTTGTATATTTGCTCATTGAGGAGCTTTGTATTCACAAACAAATTCATCTTTTTTGGCTAGTTCAATCTGGGGGATTGAACTAGAGGAGGTAGTTTTACCTCGTTAAAGCTTATTTAAGCTTGGGTTAGTTGTGAGCCCGTGGTGTAGGGTTTTGTGCTGGTGAGCCCAAGAAAACCAGCTGGGTTCGTTGTGCACCCGGAAAACAACAAGTTTGAGTTGTGAGCTTGTAAAACAACTCGGCTGTAATCTAGAGAGATTATAGTGTGGACCCAAGTGAATCTTGGGAGTGGACGTAGGTGTTGGATACACCGAACCACTATAAAATCTTTTGTGTTTGCGTGTCTTATTGTCTCTTTCTCTATCTCTATCTTATTCACTGCACTTTATAGTTATCTTGCATTCACCCTCATTAATCTCAAGCAAACTAATATTTAAAAAGGGGCTAAAATTTTTAAGAACCCAATTCACCCCCCCCTCTTGGGTTGCATCTGGGCCAACAATTGGTATCAGAGCTAGTGCTCATTAGATTTTGATCACACGATCAAGAGCTAAAGTTCCAAATGGCAACACAAGTTGGTTCTTTTGCTGAAGGTCATTCTACGAATAGACCTCCACTTTTTAATGGCTCAAACTATTCTTATTGGAAAGCTAGAATGAGGATATTCATTCAAGCTTCTGATTATGAGCTTTGGGGTGTTATAATTAATGGACCTAGTACACCCACACATTATTGATGGCACTATTGTTCCTAAGCCCGAAAGGGACTGGAATGATAATGATAGGAAAATGGCACAACTTAACGCTAAAGCCATGAATGTATATTGCTCATTAGACGCTAATGAATTCAATAGAATCTCCACTTGTAATTCCGCAAAGGAGATTTGGGATAGATTAGAGGTTACCCATGAGGGTACCAACCAAGTGAAAGAATCCAAAATAAATATTCTTGTTCACAAATATGAGTTGTTTAATATGGAACAATCTGAAACCATTGCATGCATGTACACTAGATTCACTGATATTGTAAATGGTTTGAAAAGTCTTGGTAAGACATATACTAACTCTGACTTGTTCGGAAAATTCTTAGGTCACTACCAAGATCATGGGAAGCAAAATGACTGCAATCCAAGAAGCTAAGGACCTCAATACTTTACCCTTAGAGGAGCTTCTAGGATCCCTAATGACCCATGAGCTGACTATGAAGCAGCATGTTGAGGAGGATTCAAAGAAAAAGAAAATGATTGCCCTCAAAGCTGCAAAAGATGAAGAGAGCAGCAGCATGATGATGATGATGATGATGATGAGACTGCTCTCTTAGCAAAGAAATTTAAGAAATTTATGAAGAAAAAGAAACCCTTCCACAAGAAAAAATTTGGAGTTAAGTGGGAAGGAGAAAAGGATAAGATTAAGGACAAGGACAAAGAAAAAGAGAAAGACCCCTTGACATGCTATGAATGTAAAAACCGGGGCACTTTAGAAATGAATGTCCTAGATTGAAGAAAGCCTATAAAAAGAAGAAGAAGGCTTATATGGCGACTTGGAGTGATAGCGAGGAATCTTCTTCCGAAGAAGAAGAACAAAAGGAAGTCGCAACATATGCTTCATGGCGGACGACAACGAAGAGGTAAGCACCGAAACCCCCGATGATGATTTTACATTTGATGAAATGTTTGAAGCTTTTAATGAATTGATGATTGATTTTAAATCTTTGAAAAAGAAATATAAGTTTTGAAAAATGAAATTAGCTTAGCTAAAAGTAAAATGAATTAGCTTTAGAAGTTAAGAACTTAACTAATGAAAAAGAAGAACTTAGGAAAGAAAAAGAATCAAGAAATAGATTCATTAAATCTGAAACTAAAAACTCAACAAAGATTTAAAAGATCAATAAATTAGCTTTAGATAAAGAACAGCAAGCTAAAGAAATTGACTTCTTAAGAAAGATGTTAAAAAATATAAAGACATAGTTGAGAAATTACTTTAAGCTCAACTAAACTTAACATGATTAGATAGTCAAAAAGCTGTTTTTGACAAAGCGGTTTAGGATATAACACTTTAAGGAAACAAAAATCCCTAAAAATATTTTTGTAAAAGCCAACCAAAGTAATATAACTTGTTTTAAATGTAATCAAAAAGGTCATAAATCATTTGAATGCAAAACGTTAAAAATAACAACAAGTTAAATGTTAAAAAAGAAAATATGGGTTCCGAAAGGAACAATTTTATTGCTACTAACCATGAAGGACCCAAGAAAGCTTGGGTACCTAAACATAAAGTTTGATATATTGCAGGAATGTCTTGTAGCCAAAAGATCAAAGAAAAAGTGGTACCTTGATAGTGGCTGCTCAAGACATATGACGGGTGACAAAGATGAATTCATCACCCTGGAAGAAAAGAAAGGTGGAGTTGTGACGTTTGGCGACAACGGTAAAGGTCAAATTATGGGCCTTGGTAAAGTTCGCATAACTCCATCTATAGTATTGATAATGTACTTTATGTTGATGGTTTAAAGCATAATTAATTAGTATAAGTCAATTATGTGATAAAAATTTTAATGTTTCATTTAAATCTTCTATATGCACTGTAACTAATTCATTGATGATAGCATTGTTTTACTGGTTATAGACATGGCAATGTATACTTAGTTGACTTAGACAAATTATCTTTGAGTGATCATTGCTTAATTGCTGACAATGCTAACATAAATGAAATTGGTTGGTTGTGGCATCGTAGATTAGGTCATGCAAGCACACACCTTATTTCAAAACTAATTAAAATGGATTTAGTTAAAGGCTTACCTAAACTAGATTTTGAAAATAACAAAATATGTGATGCATGTCAATTTGGAAAACAAACTAGAAGTTCTTTTAAATCTAAAAAATTGTTTCAACTTCTAGGGGATTAGAGCTACTTCACATGGACCTTTTGGACCAACTAGAACCACAAGTCTAGGAGGAAAGAAATATGGTCTAGTGATTGTAGATGATTATTCTAGATATACTTGGGTAATGTTTTTAGCTCACAAAGATGAGACTTTCTCGATATTCCTGAAATTCTTCAAGAAAGTCACAAATGAGAAAAACACTACCATAGTATCTCTAAGAAGTGATCATGGAACTGAATTTGAAAATCACTTATTTGAAAATTTTGCACTGAAAATGGAATTAATCATAATTTTTCAGCCCCTAGGACTCCACAACAAAATGGTGTAGTTGAAAGAAAAAATAGAACTCTAGAAGACATGGCCCGTACCATGCTATGTGAAAGCAACTTACCAAAGTACTTTTGGGCGGAAGCTATTAACACAGCATGTTACATCTTAAATAGAGCTTTAATAAGACCAATATTAAAGAAAACACCTTATGAATTATGGAATGAAAGAAAACCAAATATAAAATACTTTCATGCATTTGGATGTAAATGTTTCATTCATAATAATGGTAAAAACAACTTAGGAAAATTTGATGCTAAATCTGATGAAGGAATTTTTCTAGGTTATTCAACAACTAGTAAAGCTTATAGAATCTTTAACAAGAAAACCTTAATTGTTGAAGAATCCATTCATGTAGTTTTGATGAATCTTTAGCAACTGGATCTGAAAAGATTGATGATGAGGAAGATACAAACATAATTGAAAAAGATCTTGAAAAACTTAATATTGAAGTATCTTCTGATCATGAACAAGAGCTAAAGATGATGATTCACATAAGGACGATGATGTCAATATTGATCATAATGATGTAGATCTTCCAAGAGACTGGAGATATGCTCATAGTCATCCAAGGAATTGATTATAGGTGATCCATCTCAAGGAATAAGAACTAGATCATACATGAGAAATATTAGTAATCATCTTGCATTTGTTTCACAAATTGAACCTAAAACTATTGAAGAAGCTGAAAAAGATAATAATTGGATGTTAGCTATGCAAGAAGAATTAAATCAATTTACAAGAAATAATGTATGGACTTTAGTTGAAAGACCTAAAAATCATTCAGTAATAGGATCAAAATGGGTTTTTAGAAATAAACTAGATGAAAATGGCATAGTAATTAGAAACAAAGCTAGATTAGTTGCAAAAGGATATAATCAAGAAGAAGGTATTGATTTTGATGAAACTTTGCACCTGTAGCTAGATTAGAAGCCATTAGGCTATTACTAGCATTTGCATGTCACATGAACATTAATTTATTTCAAATGGATGTTAAAAGCGCATTTTTAAATGGATTTATAAATGAAGAAGTATATGTAGAACAACCACCAGGTTTTGAAGATCACGAATTTTCAAATCACGTTTTTAAATTGCACAAAGCATTATATGGTTTGAAACAAGCACCTAGAGCTTGGTATGATAGGTTAAGTAAATTCTTAATTGAAAATGATTTCACAAGAGGAAATGTTGATAAAACATTATTTTTGAAAAGAAAAAGTAAAGATTTACTTGTAGTACAAATATATGTTGATGACATTGTTTTTGGTGCTACTAACGATTCTCTATGTCAAGAATTTGCTAAGTTAATGCAGGGAGAATTCGAGATGAGCATGATGGGAGAACTCAACTTCTTCCTTGGACTCCAAATCAAACAAAGCAAAGAGGGTATCTTTATCAACCAAACAAAGTACACAAGAGAGATTTAAAGAAATTTGGTATGGAATCAATTAAACCCCTCGGAACACCAATGAGTCCTTCATGCAAGCTGGACAAAGATGAAGAAGGTAAAAAGGTTGATCAAAAGTATTATCGAGGTATAATCGGATCCCTTCTTTATTTAACAGCAAGTAGACCAGATATTATGTTTTCTGTATGTTATGTGCTAGATTTCAATCAGAACCTAAAGAATCACACTTAATAGCTGTTAAAAGAATACTAAGATACTTAAGTGGAACAAAAAATGTAGGTTTATGGTATTCTAGAGACTCCACATTAAATCTAATTGCATACTCAGATTCTGATTATGCCGGATGCAAGTTAGATAGAAAAAGCACAAGTGGTGCATGCCAATTTTTAGGAAGTAACTTAATCTCATGGTTTAGCAAAAAGCAAAATTCGGTTGCATTATCTACTGCGGAAGCAGAATATGTTGCAGCTGGAAGTTGCTGTGCTCAAATCCTATGGATTAAGAGACAACTTGAAGACTATGGTATCACACTTGATAAGACACCATAAGATGTGATAATACAAGTGCAATAAATCTTACTAAAAATCCAATTCAACATTCAAGAACAAAGCACATTGAAATAGATATCACTTTATAAGAGAACATGTAGCCAATAATGAAATTTGTCTTGATTATGTGAATACTGAAGAACAACTTGCAGATATATTAACAAAACCCTTAAGTGAAGAAAGATTTTGTTATCTTAGAGGAGAATTAGGAGTTTGTGATCCTTTGGAATAGTTTTCTGAAACTCTTAAGGACATCTATCTAGATTTCATCATTTTCTTGAAAAATCTTGATATTTCAATAAGGAAATCTATCTAGATCTTGATTCATTGTTTCCCCAATTGCTAAAGAACTTAATCTATAATTTGATGATTAATTTGAATAGTTTCAAATCTTGAAACTCAATTTTTTATCTCTGAAACTGTTAGAGTCGACTCTGACAGTTTGCGGAGTCGACACCTGAGTTTTTGATTTTCTGTCTAAGTGATTAGAGCCGACTCTGGCTTTTGTGGAGCCGACTCTAATACGAGCGCTGACAGACTTTCTGGCTCGGAGCCGACACCCAGTTTTCGGGAGTCGACTCTAAGTCGAGTTAGGTCAAAAATAAAAAGGCGGAGTCGACCCCCAATCATTCCAATCGTCTCCTAAACCATTCCTAAGAGCTCCAAAATTTTTCCAACTTCCCCAAATCCACTCAAAACCCTTGATTAAGCTTCCAATCTTCTCAATGGCACCAAAGAGGCGCGGATTCGTCGCTGGAGCATCCGTTCCAACGAGAAGACGCACGTTCGAGGCAACCATCGCCTTCTTCCTCTTCGGCCACTCAAGAGGATTCTCCACCTTCACCCTCATCTCCTAAGGTTGATCAATTAGCTGGTAAGACCATTACCACTGGGAGGAAAGTTAATTTTGATTTATTTGAATCGGAGGGTTTCTCTATTGGAAGAAATTTAAGGGATATGGGATGGGAGAAAGTGTGCTCACTAGATTACCCACATATCCAGCATTGGTAAGAGAGTTTTATAATGGATTAAGCAGAGGAGAAGGAGGATTGATTAGCACAGTGAGAGGAACTAGGGTTATGGTAACAACTGAGATTCTTGGAACCCTATTAGAAATGCCCACTGTTGGTTTAATGGAATGTCAACTTAATGACAGAAGTGGTGCACTATCAAGGATGCTAGGAAGAGATGTGACTGAGTTCGAAGAGATCTTTGCAAATCAGTTAAACCTAGAACTCAGATTATTGCATAATATATGTGGTAGAATCTTATTTCCAAAATAGGGAGATTTGAGTATGTCTCGGAGCGAGACGTTCTGATGATGGACTGCATTATAACTGGAAGGCCAGTCAATTTAGCTGGCATGATGATAGGATACATGGCAGAGGCAGCTACTAAGAAAAGATCAACACTGCCATACGGTATGATTCTGACATTAGTTTTTAGAAGCCAGGGTGTGCTCATAATGGAAAATGAACCTTTAAGAAAACTGAGACACACTGATTATTACAGCATTTCTACTATTCATAGAATGGGATTTAAGAAAGTTAATGGTGTTTGGATGAGGAGAGAGGAAAGAACAGATAGGGATGGTGCAGAGGGAACCAGACTAGAAGAAATCCCGGGACCATCTACTGCGGGACCATCAGTCCCTGATTCATCTTTTGCGGGACCTTCGTCTGCTGGACCTTCGGAGGCCGGACCGAGTTCTATTCCATCACCTCCACATCAGCCTATAACAAATTCTGGAGGATTTTCTAATGAACAACTTGATCAGTTAAGAAGCTTACTTGCTGAGTATG